>JAKSZT010014497.1:1012009-1071170 GCA_026826555.1 Tolypeutes matacus | reverse complement strand
TATATATATATATATATATATATATATATATATATATATATATATAATACCCTCCATTTGTCCCCCATTCTGGCCACCACACAGAGCAAGGTGATACAGGGCACCAGAGAGAATGCTAACCACAAATGAAGCTACTCCACCACTACTCTTTGCATTTTTCTTGGAACCAGATCTATCTTGAGTTTTATCAACTGTTTTTGCTTTCAGATTATTGCAGTCTTTCCTATGAAATGGACAAAGGCTTCCTTCATCTGCACCTGTTTGACCAAATCCATTTCAATGATTATGATTCTTTTACAACATGAAAAGCCTAAAATAATTCCCTCTTCACTTCCAAGCACAAAACTGGTATGATTGACTACAATAGCCAATTTTTTTAACAGTTACATTTTTAAGGTTTTATTTTAATCACTCAAGGTATTTATGGTATAATTGCACTTATTTTAATTCAGTGTAGTTGTTGAAGGTTTAATGAGAACAGGGCATGTGCTATGTGTTTGTACATAAGTGGTGTATTGGGTAAGATTATCACCAAGCTTGAAGCTGGACCATTGTTTTCCATCACCGCCTTGGTGGTTGTCTTATCCTATTCTTTGTTCCCCTAATTATTTTCTCCATTTAAGTAGTCTACACTGGAGGTCACAAGGATCACAAGGATTAGAGATCTTTTCCATTTTTTTCTTCCACAGATTAAGTAATCTACCAGAAAATGGAACGATGCAGCCATATTTAATTTTCTGATCCTCTAATCTTTTTGGAATATGAAATCTCAGGCTTCAGAAAAAGAGGTTAGCAACCAAATTCATTGTGTAGGGAGAGAGGACATATTTGAAATCATTTACTGTGTTTTTTTGGAAAATTCACTTAAGGAAATAACATGCATTTGCTTTGAGAATTTGGTAACTACGATGTAAGAGTGATTGGTGTGGATACCTATTCTGTTCCTCTATATTTCTTTATTTGGATAAAGATAGACCATTCATCTATTCTTTGGTCATTTCACATGCAGTTATGAATGGAACACTATATGACTACTATGTCATCCTAGGAGAGCCTGGCCTATTGCAGAACAGTAGAGTGCAGTTTGCAGAAGGTTAATAAGACATCTCTTCAACAATTTCAACTCTAATGTTTTCTTCCAAACTCTTTGTCAGAGGACTGACTCCATTTTGTTTTTCTTCAAATAATGAATAGAGCTTCATGTCCTCTGAGAGATGAGTTAATAATCCTTTTAGAAGAAACACATGTGAAACAGGTCTCTTCTTCAAGGCAATAGTCAAACAAATATCAGGTAGTGTGGTAGAAGATAAGTGTTAAATCTTTACTAACATGTACACAGATACCATATGGACTCAGGGATGTTTTTCATAATGTGAGTCATTTTACCATCTTATTTTTTAGTTGCAAGTAAAATATTCTGGTATCACTAGCACCTGTCTTTTTAATAATATAAAAGGCTGCTCGTGCATTTTGGAGTAGGAGTCATCTCTACAGAAAAGTTTCTTTCATGAGCATTTCTCCTGCCCTGAGCTGGAAGGCAGGGTTTTAGTGGAGCATATCTGATCATTGTAATTGCCCAACACTGAACCAGTAATAAGTTACAGATTTCTCTCCAAACTTCACAATAGGAAAGAAATACAAGAAATGAATTTATAGATTAGTTTATGAACTCACCTGTACTTGCTTGTATGTTTCTCAAAATATGTGAAAGTTTTAAAATTGCCTCTGTAGTATTAAAATTAATTTGTGCAACTCAAGAAAAAAAATAATGATTATCTGGAAAATTCACTTCCCTGGTGCCTGTGCCCAGTGGTGCCAGGTCAGTGGTGCTGTTCTAGCCAAGGTGCTTTCCATGGGTTCTGCCTTCCTTGCTGCTGGTGCCGTAATGGTTTTCTTCTGAAGAATCAGCTTCTCTGAGGTTCAGAGACTTTACTGCCTTTGCTTCTTTCTGATTCTGCTTCCTGTTTGCAGAGACACCACTTCTGAGACAGATGTCTGCCCAAAGGTGAAGTCCTTAAGTTACTTGAGGTTCTGAATGTTCTAGAGGAAGAAGAGCCTGGCAATGGTGAGAAGGAGATTTTCATCTCACCACCTGAGAATCGCTGCGGAGGATTTCACCGACGAAGACGGCCGGCAAGGCACTTGCCTGCCTGCGAGCATACTGCAGGCCTCTGTTGTGTCGGGGAACTCTGGCACTGGGGAGGACCATGACAATCTGGAGCTGCAGCCGGTGAAGAAGAAGCAGAAGACAGGTATCGAATCTCAGCAGGTGTGGACCAAAAGAAATATCCGCTCCGACTTTGGCAGCTGTAAAACATCAGATCCTCATATCGAGTATCTCAAAAGCCAGGAACTGAGTCTTGTAGGCCTCTTTGAATAGTTTTTTTTGATGAAGGAACCATTAATTTCACAGCAAATGGACACAGCGAGCACAAGCAGCAAGGGGGGGGGCGCTAAATAAATAAATGAATAAAAAAGTAAAATCTTTTTTTAAAAAAAGGAAACAACAGTCAATATAAACAGTACTTTATGAATTTCTTTACTAAAACTATAACATATTTGGAATTCAACTTCATTTTCAGAAGTTGAAATCACCTCTGTGCTTAAAACTAATTGTGCTTAAAAAGAATAGTTTAACTTATGATTACATCCAATATGCTTTAGGGTGTTTAAAATTGATGGACATTTTAGACATGAATAGCCTATCTGATGAACTGTTGGCCTATAAACGAGCTTGGAGATACAAAGTGGATGGATATTTTTGGAGTGCCAGAGATGAATTCCTACAAGTCTAAAAATCTGATGTTGCTGGTAAGTAAAATCTCAAGTATTGCATTATCAAACACTTTTTATTTTTTATTAGAGAAGTTGTAGGTATACAGAAAATTCATGCAGAAAGTACAGTCCCCATAACCCCACTCCCACCCCATATAGTACTTATTAATAATACTTGGCATTGGTATGGTACCTATTGCTACAATTGATGAAACAATATTACCATAATTATACTTTTAACTATAGTCCACAGTTTACATTAGGGTTCACTGTTTGTTATACAATTATATGTTCTTTTTAAATACTTTTACTCTGGTAACATTATTTAGAACCACATTTAAATAAATGTTTCTGTGCTTTAATTACATTAACAATGTTGTGCTACCATCACCACCACCCATTTACAAAACTTTGCCATCACCCCAAATAGAAATTTTGTACCAATTAAGCCTTAACTTCCCATTTCCTATCTCTACCATGATCTGTGGTTAACTGTATTCTAGTTTCAGACTCTATGAACTTGCTTATTCTAATTATTTTAAAAAGGAAGAGCATACAATATTTTTCCTTTCAAGTCTGGTTTATTTTTCTCAAAATAATGTCATCAAGGTTCATCCATATTGTCATATATATGAGAACTTCATTCCATTTTAGGATAGATTAATATTCCATTGTATGTATATATAAGATTTTTTTTTGATCCATTTGTTGGTTTATGAGCAATTGCATTGCTTCCATCTTTTGGGAATTTTGAATAATGCTGTTATGAACACTGGTGTTCAAATATCAGTTCGTATCCCTGCTTTCAATTCTATTGGGTATATGCCTTGTAGCAAGATTACTAGGTCATATGGTAATTCTATACTTAGTTTCCTGAGAAACTGCCAAAATGTCTTCCACTGTGCCTGCACCACTTTACATTCCCACCAGCATTGAAAGAGTATTCCTATTCCTCAACATCATCTTCAAAGCTTATTTTCCACTTTTAAATTAGTAGCCATTCTAGTGGGTGTGAAATGGTCTCTCTGCAATTTTGATTTGCATTTTCCTGATGGCTAATGATGCTGAGCATCTTTTCATGTGCTTATTGGCCATTTGCATATCTCCTTTGGAGAGATGTCTATTCAAGTCTTTTGGCCATTTAAGAAATTGGGCTGTGTGATGGTAAGGTTCATGTGTCAACTGGTCCAGGTGATGGTGTCCAGTTGTTTGGTCAAGCAAGCACTGGCCTGATTGTTACTGGGAGGGCATTTTGTGGACTTAGATCATCAAAGATTGATTGTATTTATGGCTGGTTACATCTACAAAAAACTTAAGAGATTGTCTTCAACAATGAGTGAGGTCTCTTCCAGTCAATTGAAGGCTTTAAAAGGAGAAGTGATGATTTCAGAAATCAGAAGAGAGAATTTCCAACTTTTCCTCAGCCAGCCAGTTTCTCCTGGTGAATTCATTGAAACCTTCATTGGAGTTGCCAGCTTGTGGCCTGCCTTATGGAATTTGGACCAATGCTTCCCCCAAAACATGAGACAGATTTTATAAAATCCCACAATATTTGCAGATATTAAATCTGTCAAAGTGAAGTGTAACAGTCAAAGTGAATGTTATGTTTGTGTTCCATTTTACCACCATATAAAAGAAAAGGATGTCCTGAAGTCTGCAGGCAGTTCAGAGAAGTGTTCGTGGAAACAAATGAAAAGAAGAGAAATTTGTGACCTTATCACAAAACAGAATGAAACATGTCATAGTTTATTTGTTTTGTTTTTAATTTTTTAAAAGATACTTAGATTACATAAATGTTACATAAAAAATGTAAGGGATTCCCATACAGCCCAATCCCTATCCCTCCCACAATTTCCCACATTAACAACATCCTTCATTAGTGAGGTACATTTGTTACAATCTATGAACACATATTGGAGAATTGCCACTAAGTGTGTATTATACACACTAAGTGTATATTTACTTTATAGTTTAAAGTCTCTCATGCACAATATTGTAAGTTGTGACAAGAAATATAATGGCCTATATCTGTCATTACAACATCATTCAAGACAATTACAGGGTCCGGAATATGCTCCCATATTACAACTATTTTGTCCATAGTTTTTATTTTTTTACTACATTTTTTTCATTTTTTAAAAAAAGAAACTTAGATTACACAAATGTTACACAAAAAATAAAGGGATTCCCTTATGCCCTGCTCCCCACACCTCCCATACTGTCCTGCATAACATCTGTCATTAGTGTGGCATATTCATTGCAATTGATAAACACATCCTGGGGCATTGCCAATCAGCATGGACCATAGTTCATATTGTAGTTTACACTCTCTCCTACACAATTCTGCAGGCTATGAGAAGATATATAATGGCATATATCTGTTATTGCAGTGCCACTCAGGTTGATTCCCAAGTCCAAAAAAAGCCTCCACATTACACTTGTCTTTCCCTCCCCTTTCCCCTAGAGCCTCCAATGGCCACTGTCTCCACATCAAAGCTGTAATTTCTTCCATTGCTAGAATCACAAGACTATTGTAGAATACTAATAAGTCCACTCTAGTCCGTAGTTCATTCCCCAATCCTGAGGATTCTAGGATGGTGATATCAACCCCACCCCTAATTGAGATGGGACTTCAATCCAATTCAGCCAATGGATAAGACTCTTGCTTGCAGCTGTAGGTTCTATCATTTTCTTGGTATGTTGGTTGTTCATCCTCACCTCCTTATTAGTCCTGGGTGAGTCAAATGAACTGGAGAGTAGGTGTTACAACTCTACTGTAGCTCAGGGCTGAGCTGGCACATGGATAGCCCAAAGATTCAAGTCTCTTGGATGTATACCTACCAGGTTGGAGTTCAAATAGAAGGGACAGATGAGCCATGTGTAGGGAAGCAGCAACTGACTCCAACTCTGTCACTCTCAGGAGCACAAACTCCAAAGTAGGGCTCACTGGCAAAACACCGAACTCCATAGCTATCTGCCCTGATCATAGGACCTGGGTGTCTCCAGAGTCCTCAGGAGCCCCGCTATTTGAGGTAGTATCCACTTTGGCAATCTATGAGATCCTGCTGAGATGTGTATAAGCATTACCTCTGGGAGGACCTCCTGACTCATTTTGAAGTCTCTTAGCCATAAAAACTCATGTCTTTATCTTTTCCCCCTTTTATTTGAGTTCATTTTCCTATTGCATTGCTAGTTTGTACGGGCAGTAATCCCATGGTGCCAGGGAAACTCATCCCCAGGAGTCATGTCCCATGCTGGGGGAAAGGAAATACATTTATATGTTGAGTTTGGCTTAGAGAGAGGCCACATTTGAGGAACATGGAGGCTCCTGGAGGCAACTCTTAGTCACACCATACTACTAGGCTAAGTTTCAATTTCAAGAGTATATGCTCACATGCATAGTCATCAGTATCAAGGGCCCATCAATGGACCATCCTCCTTTGTCAGTTACTTCCCCTGCACTTGGGGGACATCTGCTGCTACATTAGAGAACATGACAGAGCTCTCCAAGATGGGAATTCAATATTCTCTCATTGTATGGATCTCCACCCACTATGACAGTGCCTTTTGAACATTTTTAACACATTTATATACCTTATATATATGTCCAGGTGAACTTCCTCTCATGTAACCCCATCACTGATACCCCACATCAATGATCCTCCTCTGTCCCAGTTGTAACCCTTCTGAGATCTAAAACATCTTTAAAAATGAAGCCAATAAAATAGCCAAATACAATTCTTAGGAAAATGAAATAATAATGGTAAATTTAAATATAAGAAATAAACTACTTAAAAATTTAAGGAAAACAAAAAAATTAAAAATTGGGAAATTAAAAATAATGAAAAATATTATAAAATTTTTTGTGTGACATTTTGCCTTTCATCACTGTAATATGTGTTGTCCTATTTGTACACTGATATTTTCTTCCATTTATTCCCCAGTGTATTCCTTTTTTCATTTTGTTTTCAAAGAAGTTTTAGGGTACACTAAAGTCAAATACAGAAAGCAGGGGACTCCCATATACCCAACATCTTCCCCTTTATCCCTCTTCCTATATAAATACCTTTTTATATATGGATGTACATTTGTTACAACTGATATACAAATAGTAAAACATAGCTGCTAACCATGGTCAATGGTTCTCATTATGGTTTACATTTTTGACTGAACACTTTTATAAATTTTGATATTTAACATGGCCTGTGTCCATCATTTCAAGATCATGTAGAACACTTCCATTGCCCACTAAATACCTCCTGTTCCATCTATTATATTCCTCTTTCCCCCTCCCCTCAGGGCCCATGGTGACCACCCAGCTTTCTTCCTTGGATGACAAGATTCATAGTTACTTGCAACAACACTCTGGTCTTGACACACTGGTTTGTTCTCCCCTATTAGGAAATGCCCATGCTCTCGAGAGACTCCCTCCCTTCTGTTTGAAAACATATTGTCTTCCTCAGGATGGCAGTCCAGTTTCTACCCACTCATTATGTGGGTATCCACCCACTGATACAACACATTATAACAAAATGATCAGTCGCACACTGCCAAAAAGCCTGCCTCAAGTAAGCCCTGTCCAGAATGCCCCCCTATCCAACACCCTAAACCAGTAACCCTTCCTTGTCCTATTGACATAACAGCATTCCCAATTTTGTACATTCAACCACATACCCACCAGTCCCCAGGGTTCACCTGTTCCTTCCCCTAAACCCACCCCCAGTTCCATAGACCATCCAGCACACCCTCCCTGCTCTACCCAACTGTCAAACTTGTACCACCCAACCCAATGGTATCACTATTGTCCTGTCAATGCCTAACTATTCACTCCCACCTTATCATAAATTACACCCATATGAGCATTGGCTCACAACCTTCTTCTCCTTTTCTATTTCCTGTAAACCTATCTTCCAGACAATAGCTGAGTCTGCTCAATTTGCTTAATTCATATCAGGGGGGCATGTAGTATTTGTCTTTTGATGCTTGGCTTGCTTCACTTAACATAAGGTCCTCAAGATTCATCCATGTTATCCTGTGTTTTAGCACTGTATTCCTTCTTACAGCTAAGTAGTATTCGATTGTATGTATGTACCACATTTTGTTTATCCATTCATCTGTTGATGGGCATTTAGGTAGATTCCAACTTTTGGCAATAATGAATACTGCCACTATGAACATTGGTATGCATATGACTCTTTGTTTCCTTGCTTTCAATTCTTCTGGGTATATATCCAGCAGTGGAGAATTGATGGATCATATGGCAGTTCTATAATTAGTGTTTTGAGGAACCGCCAAAGTGTTTTCCATAATGTATGGAACATTCTATATTCCCACCAGTAGTGGATAAGTGTTCCCATTCCTCCACATCATATCGAACACTTGTGTCCACAGTTTTTTAATAGCTGCCAGACTAATGGGTATAAGATGTGTCTCATTTTAGTTTGATTTGCTTTTCCCTAGTAGCTATTGATATTGAGCATTTTTTCATGTGCTTTTTAGGCATTTGTATTTTTCCTTGGAGAAGTTCCTTTCCAAGTCACTTACCCATTTTTCAAATGGGTTGTTTATCTTTTTATTTTTGAGATGTAGGATTTCTTTATCTATGGTGGATATTAGGCTCCTATCAGATATATGATGGCCAAATATTTTCTCCCATTGGATAGTCTGCCTTTTTACTTTCTTGATAATGTCCTTTGAGGTGCAAAAGTTTTTAATTTTGAGGAGATCCCATTTATCTATTTTTTCTTTAGCTGCTTGTACTTTGGGTGTGAAGTTCATGAAACTGTTTCTTATTACAAGTTCCTGTAGATGTTAAACTACATTATCTTTCAAAGTCCTTATGATCTTATATTTATATTTAGATCTTTGATCCATCTTGAGTTGATTTTTGTATAAGGTGTGAGATGGTATTCCTCTTTCATTCTTTTGGATATGGATATCCAGTTCTCCAAACACCATTTTTGAAGAAGCCATTATCTCCCAGTTGAGTGGACTTGGTGACCTTGTCTAATATCAGATGACTGTGTATGTGAGTATTTATATCAGAATTCTTAATTCAGTTCCATTGGTCAGTATGTCTATCCTTGTGCCAACACCATGCTGTTTTGATGATTGTAGCTTTGTAGTATGTTTTAAAGTCAGGTATTGTGATTCCTCCAATTTCATTTTTATTTTTTCAATATGTCTTTTGCTAGTCAGGGCCTCCTGCCCTTCCAAATAAATTTCATAGTTCATTTTTCCAATTCAGAAAAATATGCTGTGCTGATTTTTATTGCAATTGCATTAAATCTGTAGATTAGTTTGTGTAGGATAGACATCTTAATGATGTTTTAGTCTTCCTATCCATGAACACAGGATAATCTGCCATTTATTTCATTCTTTGATTTCCTTTAACGGTGTTGTGTAGTTGCCTGTGTATAAGTCATTTACATCTTTAGTTAAATTTATCCCTAGGTATTTGTTTCTTTTAGTTACTATTGTAAATGGTATTTTTTTTTCTTGATTTCCTCCTGAGATTGCTCATTATTGATGTACAGAAATGTTACTGATTTTTGTGCATTGATCTTATAACCCATGACTTTGTTGAACTCATTTATAAATTCTAGAAGCTTTGTTGTAGATTTCTCATGGCTTTCTTTGTATAGGATCATATCACCTGCAAATAGTGAAATTTTTACTTCTTCCTTTCCAATTTGGATGCCTTTTATATGTCTTTCTTGCTTCAGTTCTCGAGCGAGTACTTCTGACATAATGTTAAATAGAAGTGGTGATAGTGGGCATCCTTGTCTTGTTTCCGATCTTAGAGGGAAAGCTTTTAGGATTTCATCATTGAATGTGAGGTTAGGTGTGGGATTTTCATATATACTGCTTATAATGTTCAGAAAATTTCCTTCTATTCCTATCTTTTGCAGTGGTAGGAAAGGGTGCTGCATTTTGTTGAATACTTTTTCTGCCTCAATTGAGAGTATTATGTGATTTTTTTCTTTCGATCTGTTTATGTGATGTATTTCATTGATTGATTTTCTTATGTTGAATCATCCTTGCATACATGGGATGAAACCCACTTGGTCACAATGTATAATTCGTTTGAAGTGTTGAATATGATTAACAAGTATTTTGTTAACGATTTTAGCATCTAAGTTTATTTGAGAGATTGGTCTATAATTTCCCTTTGTTGTGTAAAAAATTTTTTGGTTTTGGTATTAGGGTAATGTTGGCATCATAGGCTGTGTTAGGCAATGTTCCTTCTACTTCTATTTTTTGGAAGAATTTAAGCAGGATTATTGTTAATTCTTTTTTGAATATTTGGTAGAATTCATCTGTAAAGACTTCTAGTCCTGGACTCTTCTTAGTTGAGTGGTTTTTGATGACAGATTGTATCTCTTTACTAGTGATTGGTCTCTTGATTTAATCAATTTCTTCTTTCACCAATGTAGGCTGCTTGTGTGTATCTAGGAATTTGTCTATTTCCTCTAAATTATCCTTCTTGTTGGCATATAAATTTTTAAAATACCCATATGATACTATTTCTGTGGGGTCAGTGGTGACATTCCCTTCCTCGTTTCTTATTTTGTGTATTTGCATCTTCTCTCTTTTTTTCTTTGTTGGTCTAGCCAAGGGTTTGTCAATTTTATTGATCTTCTCAAAGAACTAGCTTTTGACTTGTTTATTTTTTCTAGTGCTTTCATATTTTGTATTTCATTTAGTTCTGCTCTAATTTTTATTTCCTTCTTTTTACTTCATTTGGGGTTAGTTTGTTCTTCTTTTTCTAATTCCTCCAGGTTTGCAGTTATGTTTTTTAATTTAGATCTTTCTTCTTTTTTTAATATATGAATTTATGGCTATGAATTTCCCTCTCATTATGGCTTTTGCTGCATCCCATAGTTTTTTATATGTTGTGTTGTCATTTTCATTCCTTTCAAGGTAGTTCCTGGTTTCTTTTTACGTTTCCTCTTGATCCACTGTTTGTCTGAGAGAGTATTGTTTAACTTCCATTTCTTTGTGCCTAATCTAGTTCTCTGCTCCTTACCAATTTCCAGCTTCATTCCATTTTGCTCAAAGTACTTACTTTGTATAATTTCAATCTTTCTGAATTCATTGAGCATTTTTCTGTGGCCTAGCATGTGGTCTATCTTGGAGAATGATCCATATGCACTCGAGAAGAATGTATATCCTACTGCATTTCAGTGCAGTACTCTGTATTTGTCTATTAGGTCCAGATCTTCTAATATATTATTCAGAGTCTTTGTTTCTTTGTTAATTCTCTGTTGAGATGTTCTGTCTAATGGTGGTACTTGTGTATTAATGTTCCCCACTATTGTTGTAGAGACATCTACTTCTCCACCTATTTTTTCATTTTTTTGTCTCAAGTATTTTGAGGCACCTCTGTTAGGAGTATAAATGTTTATGATTGTTCATTCTTCTTGAAAGATTACCCCTTTTACTAATATATAGTGTCCATCTTTGTCTCTTAAACAAAGATGGTTTTGCATTTAAAGTCTATTTTGTCTGTTATTATTATAGCTATTCTCACCCTTTTGTGGCTATTGTTTGTTTATAAGATTGTTTTTCAGCCATTCACTTTCAGCCTTCTTGTTTCCCTGGGTCTAAGGAGGCTTTCTTGTAGACAACATATAGATGGGTCATGATTCCTTATCCATTCTGCCAATTTGTATTTCTTGACTGGTGAGTTTAATCCATTAACATTCAGTGTTATTAATTTCATGGAATTACTTGCATTTGCCATATTTTCTTTTGGTTTATGTATGTCACATGTTGTTTTTATTTCTCTTTTTGTCTTTCAGTTGTTCTTAAACTGTTCTCCAACTCTCTCTCTCTCCTGTTTTTTCCTTTCAACCTGCAGAACTACCTTTAGTATTTCTTGAAGGGCAGGTTTCTTATTGGCATACTCTTTAATTTCTGTTTATCTGTGAATATTTTGAACTCTCCATCATTTTTGAATGTCAGCTTTGCTGGATAGAGTATTTGGGCTAGAAGTGTTTGTCTTTTAGTTCCTTAACTATGTCATACTACTTCCTTCTTGCCTCCATGGTTTCAGATAAGAAATCAGCACTTAATCTAATTGAGTTGTGATGATTCTCTTTTCTCTTGATGCTTTCAGTATTTTCTCTCTTGTTTTGTGCATTGGACAGTTTGACAAGTATATGTCTTGGAGTAGTCCTGCTGGAATTTATACTTTTGAGGTGCAATGTGCTTCCTGGATATGTATATCCATATCCCTCAATAGGGTTGGAAAAATTTCAGCTACTATCTCCTCCAACACTCCTTTTTTCCCCTTTCCCTTCTCTTCTCCTTCTGGGATGCCTATAATGCATATGTTTTTGCATTTTGTGTTGTCATTCAAATTCCTAAGTCTCTGCTGGATTTTTCTATCTTTTTATCTATCTGTTCTATGAACTGTTTAATTTCAGATGTACTGTCTTCCATATCGCTAACTCTTTGCTCTTCCTTTTCAAATCTGCTTCTATGTGCTTCCAGTGTCATTTTGATTTCTTGGATTGTGCCATTTATCACCATCATATACTTTATCTTTTTACATATGTTTACAATTTCTTCAGTACATACTTCCACTGTCTTCTTAATATCCTTGATCTCTTCCTTCACTTCATTAAGTTGGTCCATGATATTTGTTTGGATGGCTTTGATTAGTTGCTCAATATTCCACATCTTTTCCTGGTTTTTAGTTTGTTCATTTGACTAGGCCATGTCTTCCTGTTTCTTAGTATGGTTTGTAATTTTTTGTTGCTCTCTGGTCATCTTTTTATCTTGATGAGTTTATTCAATTGATTAGTTTCTTTTTCTACTCAAGGGTTTTATTTAGTTGCTGTTTGTGAGAATGTTGTAAGTTTTCTCTTTGACACTTTGTTCCTCTTATTCTATATCCTTGCTCTTGTCTATGCTCTCTTGAAGGAAAAAAGATTAGGGCCAGAGAAAGTGAAATAAGTAAGAAAAGAAAAATGATAATAGTAATAAAATAGTAAAAGTTAGAGGAGGAACTATAAAAAACCTTGGAATATGAATATTTAACTCATGTAAGCTGAGTAGAGTAATAGGAAAAAAAAAGGGATGTACAAAAATGAAATGGGAAACCAAATAGAGAAAAATATAAGGAATGAATTAAAAGGCCAGCATGATGAGGAGAGATGGAAACAGAGGAGAAAAGACAAAAAGAAAAAAGTTAATTTAATAAAGGAAACAGGATATACAAGATAGAAATAAAAACCAGAAAATTGTGGACTAAACAAAGAGAGGTGGGATGTAGGAACAACAACAGAAAGTGGAATATAGAAAGTTGAAGGAAGGAAAAGCGATAGCCTTGGTAGACAAATTGGTATACACAGAATAGGGAAAATCAAGAAAGTGGGTCACAGCAAACAAGAATCAAGCCAGCAGTGCCCCCACTCAGCTGTTCCTTGTGAGAGAGATTGTGAGTGCCATTTTAAACCAATGTTACCTTGCCACTTCTCTCTGTTAAAGTTATTTTTAATCAACTATAGGTAATAGTTGTTTAATTAGTCCTATTGTGCTTATATACTCCTTTAAAAAAGGCTTACATCTGTGTCTCTTAAGAATATACAATAATATAGCCTAAAAATTTAATTATCCAATAGAGTTAAAAAGTCAAAAACTGTTTTTTATATATTTTCATACATATCATTTTTCCATTAGCCATTCTATTAATTACTTCTAATTGCCATTGTTAACTAGTCCTATTGTTGTTTTGTTAAATTAATACATTTATATAACATAAAAGTAATGCAGAATGAAACATAATTTGAAATAAAAACCTATTTTTCATACTTTTATCTCAAAGTAATAGCTCATAGGTGTATCATTATTATATACTATGTTTTTTATGTTTTTTATCTGGTTCAACTATGTCCCATCTTGGCTCTCTAAAAAACTGGTCAACAGGAAGATGGGTTCAGGTTGGGAACATTTAGATGTCAGCTAGTGTGATGCTGGGCCCTGTAGGCTCCTGAATGTCTTTTCCCAGGCAGCAGTGTTATGAAGGAGGCAGGGAAGCAGGTCAGAGTGATGCAATGGGAGAAGGACTTGGCCAGCCATTCATTGCTGACTCTGAGGAAGAGAAGGACATTGCAAGCAAAGAAACATGGGCAGTTTGTAGAAGATGGAAAAGACAAGGAAACAGACTCTCCCACAGAGCCTTCAGGTGGAACACAGCCCTGTTGACAACTTGGTTTTAGCACAGTGAGCCAGTGTTGGGTTTCTTGTCTACAGAACGGTAAGATAATATGTTTGTGTTGTTTTATGTGACTAGATTTGTGCTAATTTGTCTTAGCAGCAGTAGGACACTGATACAATACCTCACTGACCCATGTTTCCTAAACTTATTATCAGGTCAGAAAGAAAACTCCCTTTCTGTAAGGTTTTGGGTTAAATGAAGGCACCTGCCCACACTCCTCCCCACTATGAGATCCTAAGTAGTGGGAACTCCATGGAGCAAAGACAATCCCATCAATCTCACCATATCCACATCCTGATCTTCTTATATTTGAAGCTGATGATAAGAGAGAAGAGTCAGGGTACCAGTTCCCTGACTATTCCCTTGGCAAATTCTCCATCCATAGGTCTGTCTTATATTCTGTTTGGTATCTGATGACTCTCTGATTGGCATCTCAGTTCAAACTTAGGCAGAAATAATCCCATTTAATATCCTGCTCCACTTTCAAGTAATAGTTGCTATTTAGCAACCCTCAAAACTTGCATATAAATCATATTTGTTATTGGAACATAATTTCTTCCTTATACAAAGTCATTGCTTCATGATCACCTTTTAAAAGAAGATTTATTTCTCTCCACATTGCTGTTTGCAATTGCTTTCTGCTCATCTTCATTTTTAGGAGGCACCAGGAACTGAACCTGGGCCTTCCATGTGGGAGGGAGGCACCCAATAGCTTGAGCCACTTCTCCTTCCCTTGATGAAGTTCATAATGTCATTTCCCCATCAGAGTTTTGTACTTAGCTTTTGTTTGAAATTGATCACATCAGAGTATTATTTTCTATCTTGTTTGAATACATGAAATTCAATGTATACTCCTAAATAATCTCTTTTAAGGTATTTTGTGCAAATAAAATGTTCCCAAAGAATTTGCTGAGGGTTCCTTCAGTTTGCACCAACTTGCCATGCCTCCAGACTGGCAAAGTGAAGAAGACAGAGCCCCAGGCTGCTGTCAAGTTCCTGGATTTTTCTTATGCTACTTTATTGGCCTAAAGGCAGAGTGCAGAGTTGTCAGTAATATGTACTTATGAATTAACATTACTAATATCTCCAGCTTTACACTTGAGTATACACCCCTAATAGAAATATTGTTATCTGTATCCACCTCCATCAGTCCTAATGGGATCACTTAAATAAATTGTTACCTTTGGACCTAATTACACTGTTGAGCTGAGAAATGAGTGTCATTGTTGATTTAATACTAAGGGACTCACTACTTTCTGGACTCCTTCTAGGATCATTTCTGTTCCATTTGAAAAACTGATCTCCTTGAATTCAAATTATGCAGAATAAAGCATTGAACAAACAGCATAAATGAAAAGTGAAATTAATATCTTCCTAGGCACTGGTGGTGGGAGATAGGGGTGGGAGGATCTGGTTTCCAGTTGAGGGAGTGTATTTATGGAGTTAAAAATGCCCAGATCCCTGCATGCCCATCCTGAACTCTTGCCACTTGCTTCCTCTGCTTGGGGACACAGCACTTTATGCAAAAATGCTCCTCAGCTCCTGGGCATGGGGTACTTTGTCAGGGAGCTAAGAGTTTGTCATAATAAGTCCTCACTAAATAAGGCCACTTGGGCTCCTCTTTGGGGCATTCAATAGGAAACTTTTTTTTTTAAGTTTATTTTATTGTGATAATGAACATAGTCAACTGAGAATTTTTAATGGAAAGATCACACTTTTTTTCAAAGAGCTGGCTAATCAGAAAATCTCAAGAGCATAAGCCCTGTGGCTTGCTAGGGGCTTGACAGCCAACTCACTCAAGATATACTATTCATACACACACACACACTTGGTTATTTTTTATTTTGAAAAGAATTTAGACTTACAGAAGTTACAAAAATAGTAGAAAGTTCCTGTATACCCTTCACTCAGCTTCTCTTAAAGTTCATATTTTGCATGACCTAGTACAATTATCAAAACCAGGAAATTAACATTGATGCAATTGACTAAACTATACACCTTATTCAAATGATACCCATTTTCTCACTAGTGTCCTTAAAGTCCAGGATCCAATCCAGGATCCTACATTACATTTCATGATCTTGTCTTCTCCTTCAAACTATTGATAGTTCCTCAGTCTTTCCTTATCTTTCATGACCTTGACACTTTAATTTTGTTAAATGTTCCTCTATTGGACTTTTGGATGTTTTCCCACTATTAGATTGAGGTTAAGCATGTTTTTTTTTGTTTTGTTTTGTTTTGTTTTGTTTGTTTGTTTGTTTTTTGTTTTTTGTTTTTTTGCAAAGAATGAGACAGAAGTGATATTGTACCCTTCTCATTGCATCATGATGGGGGCAACATGATGTCAGTATGTCTTGTTACTCATGGTGATAATTTATATCAACTACACATTTTCAGATGGTAGGGATAAAACATACCACCACATGCTGAATGTTATAGCACTAGATGAAGTGTAGTCCTTTGCTTTGGGAAGACAAGTCAACCCGCTAACATGCCATCAGGTGAACTTGCACCCTAGAAGAATTTCCCCTGGATGGGTGCTGGGCTGTGTGGGACAGGGGCATACACTGGCAAAACTGGACAAAACAGTGTGTCTGTCCTTATGGAAGGCGCTGACTTTGGCTTTGTTAATCCTATGCTCTAAATTGGTGTTTCTCAAACATTATTGTCTGTGACCCAAGTTATTAACACTACTGTGATGATTAGGCTACTGTGTTAACTGGACCAGGTAATTGTACCCAGTTGTTTGGTCAAGCAAGAACTGGGTTAATTGTAATACAAAGACATTTATGGACTTTAGTCATCAGGAAGTTTACTCCTTATATAGTTGATTACATCTACATCAATCACGGAGATTGCCATCAGCAATGAGTGATGCTTTATTCAATCAGTTGAATGCCTTTCAAGGGAAGTGATTTCAGCATTCAGAAAGAATTTCCCAGCTCATCTTTGGACAGCCAATGTCTCCTGGAAACTCAAGGACCTTCATTGGACTTTCATTGGAGCCCCACATTTGCAACTTTCCTGTGGAATCTAGAATTGTGCGTCCTCATGGTCACATGAGAGAATTTTATAAAATCTCATACATGTTACAGGTATCTCCTGTTGATTCTGTTTCCCAAGAGATCCCTGACTAAGACAACCACTAACAAGAATGATAATATAATAAATAGACTCAGGTACTGTACTAAATGTTTAACATTTCACATTTATTGTTAGGTACTATGATCTTGTTCATACTTTTAGATTAAAAAATTGACACCTAAGGAGATTAAGAAACTTTCCCAAGGTCACATGGTAGTATGGTAACCATATTTCAAGACCAGACTGCCCACTCTGAGTCTGGCCCTTTACCACACATTATGCTTACCCCATTGGGCATTAGGGTCATAGCAGTTCTCCAACTCATTAAAGGATACAGCCTACACACACTCATACACATGTACAGTGGTCACTCACTCACACAGTCACATAACTGAAACAAAAGCTGTGCTAACAGAATTTAACTCTGGGATACAATGATCTGAGATTTTTGTCTTCTATTTCATTTTAAAAACTGAACATTGCCCATTAGATTATTTAAAGTCCCTATGAATGATGGGAAAACACTGCTTGGAGCCAGCTAAACTTTTAAGAGACTTAGGCACTATTCTCTCTTTGTATCAACTCTTGGTACAAGGCAGAAGGACAGAAGGCACTGAAGGTGAGAAAAGTGTAGAATGGCATACTACACACATTTCTGAGCTAATCTGTAATTATGATTTAGATTGGAATGTGGAATATTGGTTATTCTTGGTTTTCTCCAGTGAGTTCTAGTATGTGATTTAATGATTTGTCATCTCTTTTGCTTAGTAAGAAATATGTACTGTGATGGAAAGCCACAAGAGAAACATCTAAGTTACATGTTTTAAATGTTTTTGAAAGAAATTCCAACCCCTTGTAACCAAAAGTTTTTATAGCTACTTTGTACATTTCTAGGAGATGACAAACAAAATGAAAACTCCTATTACCGTTGTGAGGCCTGTGTAGTACTGGTTGACTCAGTAGGCCTGGGGTGTTCAAACCCTAAACATTCCAAAGAAAGGCCCTGACCAGCTCCTGTGAGATTACCTCCAAACCCTTGGAATGCTTTTCCAGATAAGAGTGCCTTTGTTTACCTGGGGCCTTGGGTCACACCTTATAGTCCATGCCAGCAATTTGATTTATGGTGGGTGCCTTGGGATGCAACTTTTAATCCATGCTATCAATGTGGTTTATGGTAGGGATCTTGAGCCATATGGTATCATTTTGAACTCTGGAAGGGCCAGAGACTGAGTATCTAAAGTCACCCATGCAGTCATTCTATGCTCACATAATCAGCCCCCTAACAAAACCCTGAACAGTAAGGCTTCAGGGCTCATCCCTCGTTGACAATATTCCATATATGTTGTGACACATTGTTACCAAGAGAATTAGTGCTGTCTGTACAACTCTGCTGAGAAAGGACAACTAGAAGCTTGCACCTGAACTCTCCTGGACTCTGTGCTCCTTTTATTTTTGTTGATTTTAATCTGTATCTCTTCATTGTAATAAACCACAACAGTGAGTGTAAGAGCTTTTCTGAATTCTGATCCTTCTAGTGAATCATTGCACTTGAAGGAGATCTTGGGGAAACCATCCCACAAAGGTGAATATATGGAAACTTAAGAAACAGAAAGAAGGCAGAGGGGTGTCACAGTG
This sequence comes from Tolypeutes matacus, assembly GCA_026826555.1. Lineage (NCBI taxonomy): Eukaryota > Metazoa > Chordata > Mammalia > Cingulata > Chlamyphoridae > Tolypeutes > Tolypeutes matacus. Next base: position 1,052,449 of record JAKSZT010014497.1, on the reverse strand, counting down.
GCCACTGTCTGATTTTATTCTGAGCCCATGGAGACCAGTCCTGCCAATAAATCATGAGTCCCCTCTACAGTGGTAAGTGGCCTTGTGCATAAAGAGGCCACACTGCCAGCTCAGCTGGGCAGATACTAGAGATGTGAGGGAAGGGTGTGAGCAACAAGTGGTCATCTGCTCAAGGCAGCAAGGTTGTGGTAAGACTGCCTTTGGGATATCATAACCCAAGGAATTCTTACCTGGAGAAAGCTGAGAGAGAGCTAGGAGCTGAGATATAAGTGTGGGAAAGGCTCCTGTCTCCTCTAGGTGGACTAGAAGAAACAAAGTGGAGTGTCTTAATTTCCCAGCTGCTATTACAAATATCCCACACTGGTTGACTTAAAGAACAGGAATTTATTGTCCCATGGTTTTGTCAGCTAGAACAAAATACCAACATTGAGGTATTGGCAGGCTTGCATTCTCCTGGAATCTATTGTTCCAGCAGTCTTCTGTCATGTGATGATTTCTCTCTAACTTCTGCTTACTTCTGGCTTCTTGTGAATGACTGCATCTGAACTTCCATTGCTAATAAGGACTCCAGTCACATGGATTAAGACCCACCCTAATTCAATATGGCCTCATCTAAATAGGCTCTTCAAAGATCATATTTGCAAATGAGCTCACTCTTAACTATTAATAACATCATCATGGCTTCACACCTACAGGAATGAGAATTAAGTCTTGGATATGCCTTTTATGGAGTACAGGATTCAATCCCCAAAACCAAGTCTTGCTTTTTTAAAAACCCATTAATTAGGACCCTTAATTAATTGGAAAAATCCATTGCTGTTGTATCTATAAGATAGAGAGGGCAATTTATAGAAAAATGACTTCCGGGAAGCTGGCAGTCTAGAAAGACATGGGACTCCCTTCTCTCCCAGATAAATAGAGGACAGGCAGAAATGGTCTGGAAACATCAAGAGTATTCACACAATGGGATATTATGCAGGTTAAGAGGAAATGAAATCATGAAGCATATGACAACCTGGATGAACCTGGAGAACATTAAATATATTGTATAATATATTGTATGCATCCATTTATATATAATGCAAATATAAGTCAAATTATAAAAATGAAATTAGATTATTGGTTATGTTGGGCTGGGGAAGGCATCCTAAGTGGTGGGCAGTTTTTCCTTTTTTGCAGAAATGAAATGGTTCTAAAATTTTTTGTGGTGATGAATACACAACATAGTGATTATATTGAAAGCTATTGAATATGCACTTTGGATAGATCATATGGTATGTGATAATATCTCAATAAAATTGCTTAATAAATAAATAGCAAGAAATAGCAGCTATACCCAGCAGGGGAAACAGAGAGATTCAGAGGTGAAGGATTTTCTTGTTTGTTTTTTGTTTATTATTATTGAAATAATGAAAATGCTCTAATAATGATTGAAGTGGTAAATGCACAACTATGTGATTATAGCAAACACCATTGATTTTTCATTTAGATAAATTGTATACTTTATTAGTATTTACCAATAAAATTGATTTGTTTAAAAATTGTAGAAATATGGGCTCACTCAGCAATTAGGGCCTGGAAACTAGGATGTCATGGCTTATTTTGGGGAGGCCAAGATCAGGGCAATGAAAGAGACTGTTTTGTAATATTGTAATATTTTTGCAGCAATAGCAAAGAAGATACTATATCAATTCTTAGAGACAACTATAGAGGGGTATAAAGGAGTATATAATTTTTCCTTTTGAAGTAATGAAAACCATCTAAAATTGACTGAGATGATGGCAGCATGACCCTGTGATGAAAAGGAGAGCCACTGAGTAGACACTTTGAATGGATTGTACAAAACATGGGGCTGTATAACAAAGGGAAACCAGTGGTGGAAGCTGGACTGTGGTTAACTGAACAAATATGAGAACATTCTCTCATAAACTATAACAACTATATAATACTCCCTGAACTCAGGTGTGGGGAATCAGGCTTATGGTTTCTCTCACCACTCTCCTCATTGCTCCAGCTTCAGCTGCTCCACTTATTCCAGCCTCTGGCCACTCTCTCAGCCTCTTGGGGGTCTCTCTCTTTCTATGGCTCTAGGTGATCCTGGAGTCCTCTCTCACATGGCATGGTAAAAATGGTGGCTCTCTTTCTCTGTGTTCCATTAACATAAGACTCCAGTAAAAGGATTAGGATCCAACCTGGGTCCTGTAATCCAGTCAAGGGCCTTAACCAAAGTGATCTAATAAAAATGATCTAATCAAAAGTTCCCTTTACTGAATCTAACCATAAGGTCCCACATACAATAGGTTTGCATGCACTGGAATGAATTAGCTTAAGAACATAATTTTCTGGGGTCCACAAAAGACTTAAACCAGGACAGCACCATAGATCTGGTCCAGCCTAAGAGTACAAACTTACCCACCTTGACCCACAGCTCAACCTTTCTGGCTGGGGGAAGACAGGAGACTGTGGAGCTGGCACTACTCCCACCCTGCCACCAATCCTCCATCCTCCTGTCTGATGCTTTCACCACGCTTATAATTTTAAATATCATTTTAGTCTCCTGAATTCCAGACTGCAGTCTCCACAAGCATATCTAATAGGCATCTCACATGGAACAGGGCAGACTGAATTCCTGATATCTTTCCTCCCTCCACCCCAACCTGTTCCGTCTGCCACCATCTTCCCTGTCTCAGCTAATGGCACTTCATGCTTCCAGTTTTTCAAGCCCCCAGAGAGGGTGTCTTCCTGAAATCCTCTCATACTTGCATCAGCATATCCCAACTCTGCCTTCAAAATATATCCCAAATCCCATATATTCCCACCACCTAAAACCTGGACTCTCCCCCCATTCTCATCTCATGTCTGGATGTCACTGTAGTCACCCAACTTCTCTCCTTTCCCTATACCTGCTCTTGCCCCTCTTTGCCTAATCTCAACCCAGCAGAAGAAACCTTATTTCCTTCATGTCTGTCTAAATCTAAGGGGACTACATATTATTGTTTGCTTATATGGTGGCCAGATAACATACAGGGAGCCCAGTTAAATTTGGATTTCATATAAACATTAAATAATTTTCTAGTGTAAGGGGCATAGGCTAAATAATTAAATGAATGAATTCTTTATATTTATTTCCATTCTTTTCATTTGCTTTGTCATTCTTAAATACATGAAAAAAATAATTTACTTCTGACAACACATTCAGTGACTTTCCCCATTAATATGTGTATTTGTGTTATATAGGTTTAATTTTACTCTACTATATTTTCATACATAAATATCATGGAATCCATTAATATAAGCATGCACATTGCATTCTTGAAGTTAGATGTTTTACAATATATATTATGTTCATATTATATACTACATATTATATTAATTATTCAGGGCTTTCCAGAGAAACAGAGTGAAGGATATATATATGTGTGTGTGTGTGTGTGTGTATACACACACACACACAAACAGGTATATTATAGGAATTGACTCATAATTGGTGTAGGGTTAGCCAAATCTAAATTTGGTAGGGCAGGCCTAAGTCTGAAACTCTCATGAAGGTGGAATTAAATTTCCCACGAGAAGCTGGCTGTCTGAAGTAGAGACAGAAATTCTTTCTGACACCTGAAATCCTTAGCTCTGGCTTTTAAAACTTCCAAATTACTGGATGAAGAGATTTCCCTCATAACTGACTGCAATCTCCTTTGTTGATTGTAGATGGAATCAGCTGGAGATGCAATCAACTAACTATGAATACAAATAACACAGTGACAATCAGGCCAGGGCTTGCTTGTACAAATACCTTTGCACCAAGTCAACACCTAAAGTTTGTCATCAAATTAATCATAAATATGTTTATTCTCCTAATGTGTATTCTTTACAAGCAGAACTTCTTTACATTGGATATTAAATCCTTAGTCATCTTATCAATTCATTCCTTGTCAACATCCATATCATCTCCAGTATTTTTCTTTAATAAGCAGCTTCTAGGAACCAATAGCCTGCATGGGTAACTACTGACTTTCTCTGGGCCAATTAAATTGGGGATTTCTAGCTTGTAACTATGCCTGGTATCTGGTTCTTTCTTCACAGTTGTCTCATTTAAAATTTCTACTTGTTCCCCTTAAATATGTAATCTTGATGGACTAAGCTGTGGTGTCATGCATTTGGCATTTTTAATTTTTGGAGATGCTGTGATACAGCTGTGTCCAGCAAAGACCTTAACATGTTCAAGGCACTTGTAGCTGAGCTTTGATGGAATACTGTTTGCCAACAGTATTCCAACGTAATGTGGTAGTTAGTCAATGCTTGATGGGCATAAGAATTTTATATATAAAATGTAACCCCATATGTACTGCCAAAAATTTAAATAGGCAAGGATCACTTTATTCAGGGTAGAGCAGGGTAGAGAGTGGAACTCAACCCTATGAAACAGAGGAGGGCAAGATATTAAAGTGCTGGGAGTGGGTTGGAGGGAAAGCTCTGGATGAAAATTGACTGCTGTGGTGTGTGAGGGATTTACTGAGGTTGTACTGGGAAGCTCCTAAATGGGTAGTTCCCTATCTCCCTCCTCTCTCTCAGCCCTTAAAGACTACAAACTGTCCTAAATGCAACCTCAGCCCCACTTGTTCTGAGTGTTTTCCTTTGAGGAGTCAGGTCACCTGTGGTTGGTAAGGGCTGGGAGAGAAAAGGGAGATAAGGATCTACCTGGGTAGCCAGGGTGGGAGGGAGAGAGGATGGGGAGGTTAGGGATGAGTTTTATATGTAGAATGGTTAGTATCCAAGTTGTCTTTTGTCTTTTTCCTCTGTTCCCACAGTTTCAAGATTAGTTTCAATGTAGCCAGGGAAGGGGAAGGGCCAGCATGCAGGTAAGTAAGGCTGGCAGCTTGGTGAAGAGAAGGAAAACAGTTTTTGCACATATGTGTACACACATGCATACAGATAAAATAAATTAAATTACATAAACAAATTAACAACTGTATACTATTAATTTGCTGAGTTCCCTTATATACCTTCAATTTTGGGGGGGCGGATATACCAGGGATTGAGCCAGGACCGTGTACATGGGAGGCAGGTACTCACCCACTGAACTACACTCATCCCCTCTAAAATTGCATTTTATAAATAGCTTTATCTTGTCAAACTCCTAAATCAACACTGTTTATAAACAAGCTACAGCAAGGCTTATATGAAATTTACAACTTAATAACCTTAATTTTAATACTTTTCCCATTTTTTCCTTTAAGATATATTAGTCAATTTTCAATTTAAAGACAATTTCATATTTTACATTAAAAAAATTCTGACTTGATGGGCTGAACATTTTTCATTCTTATTATGAAGGACTTTCCCCTCCCATAATGCTGACAAATCACTAAGATTTTTTTCTAAAGATTTGAATTTTTGCTTTTGTTTACTAGTGTAGCTAATTTGAAGTAAAGGATTGGAAATATAGAAATGGGCTCTTCATAACTCTATAAGCTTGTAAACTTGGACCTGGTCTTCTCATTAATTGGTAGTGAAATTACATACGCAAGCACCCACATTCCAGTGAGTATGCCCTGTGGATCATAAAAGATAAAAATGAGCAGGTATGTAGCACTCTCAATATGTAGTTCTTTAAGCCATGCTCAGCCACACCACTGCAAGGCACAAGAGTGACAAAATTAAACACTAAGTTATATGAACCAGCATATAAGTGTTGATAAATTTCATGCCAATGATCCCAGTGATATGATAACCCAAAACAATAAAATTTGGTGTAAAACACGCTTAAGATAAACAAGGAATAAAGTTAAACTTAGCTGTGAAAACCCAGGTTGAAATAAAAATAAGCTACAAATGTGACTTTAAAATTTCTAAATTCACTATAGCTAAGACTCAAAATGGGATTAAATACCCTACTCTGCATAGCTCTAACCTTAAACAACTAATGTAGCAAACTCTTCTTTCAAGAGTACTACTACCAACAGCTTAAACTCAAACATATTTTCTCTCTCTCTAGAGGAGCCAGTTCTATACTAATTAAACTCTGATTAACTTCACCACCACTTGCTGATTCTGCCTACAGACAACCATTATCTTCAAACCCTTAAAAGGTATTCTGGTAAGCATGATTGTCATCATGAAAACTTTAGGTCAAGGGGAAACTTATGAGGTGGAAACATTCTCTATTACAGAGAATCTTATAGACAAGTCTTTATGAGACTAAAAGACCAAATGGTGCTTGCTTGGGCAGTGCATATACTAAAATTGGAACAATACAGAGAAGATTAGCATGGCCATTGTGCAAGGATGGCATGCAAATTTGTGAAGCATTCTATATTAAAAAATAAAAAAGACCAAAGAAAATTTGAGTAGTAAATTAAGAATACAGTGCTTAATTAAATTAGGCTATGAAGCTCACACACTGATCATTATCCTCCTCAAATAAAAATCCTAATGCAATGTATTAGTCAGCCAAAGGGCTGCTAATGTAAAATACCAAAAATGGGTTAGTCTTTATAAAAGGTATTTATTTGGGGTAGAAGTCCACAGATACCAGGCCATAAAGCGTTAAGTTTCTTCTCTCACCACAGTCCATTGCCACGTGTTAGAGCAAGACAGCTGCCGGCGTTTGCCAGGGTCCAAACTTTTGGGGTTCCTCTCTTCCTGGGGTTGCATTTCTCTCTGGGCTTAGCTCCTGTTTCCTCCACAAGGTCAGCTGTAGACGATCAAGCGAACGGCTTGCTTCTCTTCTCCTGGGGCCTTCTTTCCAACATCAAAACTGCTTCTCAAAAGATTGCTTCAACTGTCCTTCGCCTTGCCTTTTATATTTGATTCCCCACCCACCACAGGGTGGGGCTCAATGCCCTAATCCTAACCTAATCATGCCCAGATTAACAGATCAGTTTACAAGCATGATTCAATTATATTTTTGGAATTCATAATTACATCAAACTGCCACATTCCACCCTCTGAATTCCAAAAATACATTACAATATTTAAAAAAACTTAAATCATTAACAATCTAAGTACAAATTCATTTCAAAATCATTTTAAAGACATACAGTTTGTCTTCAGGTAAAGTCCCATCTGCTATAGACCTCTGAATCTTACAAAACCATTTAACTGCTTCCAATACACAAATGGAAAGACAAAAGATAAACATTTTCAATATTATAAGGAGAAATTGGGATGTTAAACATGAGTCATGGATCCTCTACAGTTCAGTAAACTTGCAGGGCATCCTCCATTCGATTTCAAAGTCTGAGAGTCATTTTTAAGAAGATGTTTTCTTTTCCTTGGGGCCACATGGGAACCCACCATTTCCACAGGCTTGCCCAACAGCCATTTTCTTGGTTCCACCCTCATCAAGCATCTGGGTGTCAACCAAGCTCCAGACCTCACCCTCCAAGAGTATTGGGGTGATTGCCACACCTTACCCAATCTTTTGGTTAGAGTCTTAGCCCCCCTAGTACAGTGAGGTGAAGACAACATTCCCCCTAACCTTTGGCATACAGGCTCAACCCTCTCAGAGCAATGGGTTGACCACCTGGCCTTCCCTAATCCATGGAGGACAGGTACACCCCTCTCAGACCAATGGGGTGTTGACCTTAACCGCCCTAATCTTTGAGGAATGTGCTCCACCCACCCTGCACCCTAAGGTGGCAAAACTCTTCCTGAACATTGGGTGGGGACATCCACCTTCTTCAACTGCTGGGGAAAACTCATCCTCTCTGCACCATGTGGCATCAAAACTTTCTGAGAACATCAGGTAGGAATATCCACCCTCTTCAACTGCAGGGGCAAACTCACCCTCTCTGTACACATGGGTGGGGCTCCTCTCTTGGCTCAAGGAGATGTCTTAAGTCCAGTTCTCTGCTTCCACGGTTTTCTTCTTAAAGCTGATTCTCCTTCAATCTCTCCTTTCCATGTCCTCTTTTGTCCAAGCTGACAGTGATTTTGTTCATACAGCTCTCTCAAAAATTTTGTTGGTTTAGCATGCAGGAAGCAGGGGCCCAAGCCATCAGACAGTAAAACTTTCCACAAGTCTTTCCTAGATAACTGCATCTTCAATTCTGAGTTACGAGTTCCAAGTTTAGTAAAGTCTTCAAATAGGGCATTTTCATCAGGGAATTTGATTTCCACAAACTTGGAAGTTCCAGAAACAGTTTCTGTTTTCTTTGTGCCCAAAAGTTCAGTCCTTAGTGTATTTCTCTCATCTAGTATTTTGCTATTAGCTGCAAGGAGAAGCCAAGCCATATTCTCCGAGTTTACCTTGGAAAGTTCTTTAGCTAAATGCTCTGGTTCGGCATTTTTAAATTCTGTCTTCCATATAACACCAGGAGTTAATCTTGTTAAGTTCTCTGCAACTTTAAAACATGGATCACCTTTCTTCCAGTTTCCAATAAAAGTTTCATCATTTACTTCTAAGGCATCATAGAAAGTCTCTTTAGCATCCATTTTACTATCAACAGTCTCTTCAAAGTGATCTAGGCCTTTTCCATCAAGCATTTCACAATTCCTCCTAAAATACCCCTTACCCATGTATAAAACCATTCCAACATTTTGGTATATGCAAAAGCACTACCCCACTCCTCGGTACCAAATTCTGTATTAGTCAGCCAAAGGGGTGCTAATGTAAAATACCAAAAATGGGTTGGTCTTTATAAAGGGTATTTATTTGGGGTAGAAGTCCACAGATACCAGGCCATAAAGCATTAAGTTTCTTCTCTCACCACAGTCCATTGCCATGTGTTAGAGCAAGACAGCTGCCGGCGTTTGCCAGGGTTCAGACTTCTGGGGTTCCTCTCTTATTGGGGCTGCATTTCTCTCTGGGCTTAGCTCCTGTTTCCTCCACAAGGTCAGCTGTAGATGATCAGGCAGACGGCTTGCATCTCTTCTCCTGGGGCCTTCTTTCCAACATCAAAACTGCTTCTCAAAAGATTGCTTCAACTGTCCTTTGCCTTGCCTTTTATATTCAATTCCCCACCCACCAAGGGGTGAGGCTCAATGCCTTAATCCTAACCTAATCATGCCCAGATTAACAGATCAGTTTGCAAGCATGATTCAATTATATTTTTGGAATTCATAATTACATCTAACTGCCACATGCAATGTACATAATATTTATTAAAGATATGAGAGAAGATAAGTTCTGGAAGGTAAACATACTAGAAGGTATGCTTGGATAAATGTGGCTAAACCTAAGGCCCTAGCTTACATCCAGGAGATTTCACTCAATACTGCCCACTTTGAGCAAAGCTAGCCCAACCTTATACAATTCTACTACCATTAACTATTTAATCAAACATTTAATAATTAAAGAAAGTATAGGAAAGAGAAATATTATTTAGGTACTATAGCTATCCTTAAAGGAAAGATGAAAGAATATTTCTTAGTAAATAATGGCAAAGATTACATTTTCTACTCTTTGCATAATAATAAACTTAAATTTCTTAAACAGACTTTTAGCTCAAAACCCTGAAACCAGATGAGCAAATTACAAAACAATTACATGAATAAACTCAGCTATGTGGCAAAATAGTGAGAAGATTTATAACTAGAGGTGAAAAGCCAATCAAAAAGCCAAAACGGGGTTTCAGTTCGACCTTAAATTTACCCAAAGCATTCATCTCAATGTAAATGTAAAAGTTAGCCCAAAGAGGTAGAGTTCCTTTGAAACAGGAAAAAACTTTTTCTGTAGAGTAAATATTAATAACAGTTTACCTAAAGCAGCCACTAATCTTGAAAGTGTTCAAGCTCAACCAAATCAACCAACTAAATACCAGCCATTAAAATTAACTCCTGATTAATTTGTTGTTATATAGAAGTCATGTTAATATAAATAATAAGAACTCTTTTCCATTGTTCTGATATAAGCTTATATTAGAACAGACAACTGCTCATAGTTAAATAAATATATCCAAGAGGAAATACTTATAATAAAAAATATCATTTACCTGAAATTCAAATTTAACTGGATGTTTTGTATTTTTATTCATTAAATCTGGCAGCCATAATTGTCTGGGACAGTCCTAGTTTAAGTCTGTTGCTCTGTTAAAATTATTAACAGCACTATCTTTTCTTCTCAAAAGTGTCCTGGTTTGAACAATAAATGATCTGTCACCCCACTTAAAGGTCACCCCAGTGAGGTCTTCCCAAGCATTTCTTCTAAAATGACAAGCATTTCTTCTAAAATGACAACTATATCTTGTTGATCCTGTCATAATATGTTGTATGAGTGGGTGGAAACCCACATAATGAGCAGAAAGGAGTTGGACTCCCATCTTTGGAAGGACTAATTCATTCAGGAATAGACAGGCGGGGGTCTCTCAAGAGCAAGGGCAGTTCCTAATAGGGAGGAAAAACCAATGTGTCAAGCCTTTTGATACATGTAACTATGAATGTTGTCATCCAATGAGTCAAACCAGGGGGTCATCATGGGCCCTGGATGGATGGGGAGGGAGGAACAGAACAGATCAAACAAGGGGTATTTAATGGTCAGTGGAAATGTTCTCATTACCTTACAGTGAAGGACACAGGACATGGTAAATATCACCAAAATTTATAAAAGTGTATGGTCTAAAATGTAAACCATACTGTAAACCATTGACAATGTTTAGTAGCTCTATTTCACTATTTGTATATCAGTTATAACAATGCTACCAGCCACATATAAAAAGGTTTTAATATGGGGTGAGGAAGGTGGGGGGAAATTTGGGTATATGAGAAGCTCTTGTCGTGACTTTGTTGTGACCTAAAACTTCTTTGAAAACAAAATGAAAAATAGCGAGACACTGGGGAATGAGAGGGGGAAGGTGCCATGGTACAAACTGGACACCAGATATTGCAGTGATAAAAGGCAAAATGTCAAAAAAACATTTTTATTTTATTTTTTATTTTTCATTTTTAAATATCCCAATCTTTTAATATTATTTTATTTTGTTTTGTTTTTAAGTTTTCATGTATTTTATCTCTTACATTTAAACTTATCATTATTATCTCATTTTCCTATTAATTTTATTTGGCTATTGTATTGGCTTCATCTTTAAAGAAGCTTTGGATCACAGAAGGGTTACAACTGGGGTGTAAGAGGATCATTGATTTGGGGTGTCAGGGATGGGAGGAAGTTCACCTGAACATAAATTCAAGGTATATAAAATTTTTCAAATGTTCATGGGGCATTGTGATAGTGGATGGAGAATCACACAATAAATGAGAGAATAGTGAATTCCCATCCTGGAGAGCTCTGCCACATTCTCCAAGGGAGCAGCAATGGACCCTAAGTGCAAGAGGCAAAGGAGGATGATCCACTGATGGACCCTTGATATTTATGACTAGCATTATGAGTCTTTGCTCTTGAAATTGAAACTTAGCTCATTATGGGGTGCTTAAGGGATGCCTCCTGAGGGCCTCCTTTTTGCTCAAATGTGGCCTCTCTTTAAGCCAAACTCAGTATATGAATGCATTACTTTCCTCTCAGCATGCGACATGACTCCTGGGGATGAGCCTCCCTGCCACCAAGGGTTAGTACCAAGTGCCAATTGTCAATAAGACTGGAAAAAGACCTCAAATGAAAGGGGGGAAAGTAAAGACAAATGAGTTCATGTGGCTAAGAGTCTTCAAATTGAGTCAGGAGTTCATCCCAGAGGTAACACTTACACACATTGCAGGAGGACCTCGTAGACTTCCAAAGTGGATATCACCCTAAACAGAAGGGCTCCTGAGGGCTCTGGAAACACTGAGGTCCTATGTCAGGGAGGATATCTCTCGGGAGTTTGGTGCCTTGCCAGTGGGCCCTACTTTGCAGTGACAAAGTTGGACTCAACTATGTCTTCCCTGCACATGGTACATCTGTCCCTTCAATTCAAACCTATAAACGGTGCTGGAGTTTGTATGTGTACAATCAGTGAATGGAGTCTTTGGGCTATCCATGTGCCAGCTGGGCCCAGAATCTTGTTGGGGCTGCAACTCCTACTCTACAGCTCAATGGACCCACCCAGGACAACAGGCAGGGAGGTGATGAAGGAGAGTTGCCATCCCAGGGAATGGAGAGAGTCTGCAACTGCAGGCAGGATAATCCCACCCATCTTATCCATGGGATATAAGACCCCTCTCAATTGGTGGTGGAATGGATATCACCATCCCAGACAAATCAGGATATGGGGAAGAGCTATGGACTAGAATGGATTTACTGGTATTCTATTTTAGACATATTGTGACCCAAGCAATGGAAGAAATTACAACATTAATGTGGAAACAGTGGCCACTAGATGTTCTGGGGTAGGGAGAGGGAAAAGAAATTGTTATAAAGTGGCTTTTTTAGGACTTGGGAATTGTCCTGAATGACATTGCAATGACATATATAGGCCATTTTATATTATCATATACCATGCATAATTGTGTGGGAGAGAGTGTGGTCTACAATGTGAACTATAGTCCATGTTTAATGGCAAAGCCCCAGGATGTGTATATCCATTGCAGGTGATATACCATACTAATGAAGAATGTTTATGTGGGAGATTGTGGGAGGCTTGGGAGGTGGGGCATATAGGAATCCCTATATTTTTTTGTGTAACATTTATGTAATCTAAGTATCTTTAAAAAAATAAATAAAATTTATTTAAAAAAATATCAAACTTCCATTGTGGGGAAAATGTGCTACTGCTTCAAATAAAATAGGAAAAATCCTTGGAATACATAAGCCATTCCTAATAAAACAAAAGAGACCCCCCCCCCAATAAACAACAACAGTATTACAGCTGTTGAAGAGGAAGTGGAGGAAAGGGAAGACTTATTTATGGGTTTAGGGAATGTAGAAAAATGCAGCCATTGTGGAGGACACTCTGGAGGTTCCTCAGGAAGCTAATTATTGACCTATAGTAATATTATTGAATGTTAATGGATCAAACTGTACAATCAAAAATGGATAAGAAAATAAGAGCCATCTACATGCTGTCTCCAAGGAAACAAACAGGTTGAAAGGGAATGACTGGAAAAAATATTGCTCACATGCAGAAACCAGAAAAAAGCAGTAAAAGCTATAGTTATGTTGGATAAAATAAACTTATAAAGCAAAGCTGTTATTAGAGAAAGGGAAGGAAATTATATATTAATAAAAGGAGAAATCCACCATGAAGAAATAACAATCATAAATATCTATTCTCCTAAGTAGTGTCCCCAAAATACATGAGGATAAGACTGGCATAAATGAAAGTAGAAATAGATGTTTCTACAATAATAGTTGGAGAATTTAATACACCACTCTCATCATTGGATAAAATATTTGAGCAGAGGATAATCAAGGAAACAGAGAGCTTGAATAATATGACAAATGAACTAGAACTAATAGACATTTATAGAACATTGCACTCCCATTTGGCAGGCTGTACATAGTTCTCAAGTGTTCATGGATCTATCTTCAGGATAGATGTGAGGTTGTCTTTATGAACCCTCAATTTGGTTCCATTGATCTATTTGTCTATCTTTATGCCAGTATCATTTACTCCTGCAGCTATGTAATATAATTTAATGTCAAGAAGGGAGAATCCTCCAAGTTCACTTTTCTTTACTTAAATGTTTCTGGCTATTCAGGGCACCTTACCCCTACAAATAAATATGAACATTGTCATTCCATTTCTACAAAAGCTTTTAAAATTATCATGGGATTACATTGAATCTGTAAATCAAGAATGTGTACAACCTCTGTGGAAGATTGTTTGGAATTTCCTCAGGAATCTAAATAAAGAACTGCTCTATGATCAAGCATTCCCTCCACTAGTAATATAATTGGCAGAACTGAATACTTAGATTTGAACAACATTGGAATCCCAGTGTTCATTGTGGCATTATTCACAATTGCCAAAATGTGGAAACAAACCACATATCAATCAACTGATGAATGGATAAACAAAATGTTATGTAGACATACAATGGAATAGTATGCTGTAGTAAGGAGAAAAGATTTTGGGGCCCCACCTCCTCCCACTCATATTTTCTCCTATAAATAACATCTTTCATTAGTGTGGTAAATATGACAGTATGGATGAAGCTTGAGGACATTTTGTTTCATGAAATAAACAAGACAAAGTAGGGTGAATGTCATATGATGCACTAGCATTAACTAAATATGATGAGTAAACACATGGAGTTAAAATCTAGAGTATAGGTTACTAGGAGGTAAGATAAGGACAGAGAAGTGGTACTGATGCTTAGTGACCACAGAATATTAAAATAGGTTGATTTAAATATGTGGAAGTGGATAGAGTTGCTTGTAACACATCATAGTGCATATAACGACCGCTGCTGATTTATAAATGTGATTGTGGCTAAAAACGGTAATCTGTGAATGTAATATTTCAATTGACAGAAAGCTAGAGAATAATCTAGGAACTGTACAACATTGTAAACTCAGGTGTGAATGAGGATTGTGTACAAATACAAGAATGTTCTATGAAATAGAACAAATGTACATCATTATTACAAGGTGCCAAGAATATGGTGATAACATGGCAAAATAGTATTAATGAAATTTATAAATATAGTTAATAGCAATATTGTAATAGTCTTACATCAATGACCAAAAATGTACTCTAGCAATCCTAAGTGTCAATAATAGGTGGTATGGGATTTTTTTTCTATTGGACTAAATATTTTATTTTTATAATATATATATATTTTATTTTTTAAATGATAATTAGATTACATAAATGTTACACAAAACATATAGGAATTTACATATGCCCCACTCCCTACACCTCCTACACCCTCCCAAATAAACCATATCCTTCACTAGTGTGGTACATTCACTGCAATTGATAAATGCAGTCTGAGGATTTGCCATTAAACATGGGCCATAGTTCACATTGTAGTCTATGCTTTTACCCACACAATTCTGCATGTTATGTGATGATATAAAATGTCCTATATCTGCTGTTGCAATGTCATTCAGGATGATTCCCAAGGCATGAAAAAGCCCCTGCATTACAATTGTTTTTCACTCTCCCTGCCCCCAGAGCCTACAGTGGTCACTGGGCTCCACATCAGTGTTGAAATCTCTTCCATTGCTAGAACAAAAATATGTCTATTGTAGAATATCATTAAGTCCACTCTAGTCCATAGTTCTTTTCCCAATCCTGAGGATTCTGGGATGGCAATGTCCACTGCACCTCTAATTTAGATAGGGAAGATGGATGGGACTACCTTGCTTGCAGTTTCAGACTCTGTTCCCTGGGACAGTTGTTGTCCATAATCTTCTCCTTGTTAGTTGTCCTGGATGAGTCCAATGAGTGGTACAGTAGGTGCTATAACTCTGCTAAAGTTTGTTGCTCAGCTGGCACATGGACAGCCCAAAACCTTGAGTCTCTTAGATGTACCCTTACAAACTCCAGCACCAATATAGGTTTAAATAGAAGGGACAGATGAGTCATGTGTCAGGAAGACATAAGTCCAACTCTGTCACTCTCAGGAGCACAAACTCTAAAGTAGGGTTCACTGACAAGGCACCAAATTCAGGAGCTATATGCCCTAACCATAGGACCTGGGTGTCTCCATAGCCTGCAGGAGCCCTACTATTGAAGGGAGTATTCACTTTGGCAGTCTATGAGATCCTGCTGACATGTGCATATGCATTACTTCTGGGATTACCTCTTGACTCACTTTGAAGTCTCTTAGCCGTATAAACTCATTTGTCTTTACCTTTTCCCTCTGTTACTCAAGGTCTTTTTCTAGTTGCATTGAGAGTTGGTGCTTAGTAGTAATCACTTGGTGTTATTAGGCTTTTCCAGGGGAGTCATGTTCCATGCTGAGGAGAAGGTAAAGCACTTATATGCTGAGTTTGGCTTAGAGAGAGGCCACGTTGGAGCAACTAGGAGGCTCTCAGGAGGCAACACTTAGGCACGCCACACCAATAGGCTGCTTCATTTCAAGAGCAAAGGCTCATAAGCATGGACATCAATATCAAGGGCCCATCATGGATCATTCTCCTTCATCAATCATTTCTCCTGCACTTGGGGAACTGTTGCTGCTCCATTAGAGAATGTGGCAGAGCTTCACATGTTTTATCTTTGGGTCTAAGGTGAGTATCTTGGAGACAGCATATAGTTGTATTATGCTTATAAAACTCCATTTTCAAAATCTATGTCTTTTGATTGGATACTTTAATCAGTTTAGATTAAAAGTAATCACCGATAAGTCATTATACTTTAGCTATTCTGTCATTTGTTTCTTCTGTATGTTACATCATTTTGTCCCTCATTTCCTTCACTGCTGACTTTTTGTATGTCATTGTTCTTTTATAAATTCCTTTTCAGTTAATATTTTACATAATTTTCTTTGTGATTATCATGTGGCTTATATTTAATACCTAAAATCTATAACAAGCTTGTTTGAAGTAATACCAAGTTAAATGCAATAACATACACCATCTTATTTCCTATACCTCTCTTTATGTTGTTCTTGGTACACATTATCTCTGTTCATTCTGAATGCTGAAAATTATATACTTATGTGAATTACCTATACATTGTATTTTATCTCTTGAATGAAATATAATATAGAATTATATAGTGATAACACAATAATGATGATTTTGTATTTATCCATGTGGTTACTTTCACTGGAGATCTTTATTTCTTCATAATTATCTTATCTACATTCTACTGTATTTCCCTTCAAACTGAGGAGATTGCTGTAGCATTTCCTGTAGAGTAGGTCTCACTTGTGATGAGATTCCTCTTGTTAATACGGGGATATCTTAAAGTTTCCCTTAATTTTGATAGATGGTTTTGAATTCTTTGCTGATAATTTTTCTGTTTAAGTTGTTTAAACATTTTATTTAAATGCCTTTTCAAATCTGTGACTATAATGAGAGACTGGCACTTAGTATTATTAAGGAAACTTGTATGTAGAGAGCCATTACTCTCTTGATGCTTTTGAGATTTTCTCTTTGTCATTCAAATTTAACAGTTTAATTAAAATAAGTCTTGGTTTGGATCTCTTTGAGTATATCCTATTTGTAGCTCATTAGGTTTCTTGGTTGTATCTTATGATTGTTAAGTTCATTTGTCAACTTAGCCAGGTTTTATTATCCAATTATTTGGTCAAGAAAGCCACTGGCCTGATTGTTACTGTGATGATGCTTTTGGACTACAAACTTCAGTAAGTTGATTCCATCTTTGGCTGATTAAATTTACAATCTACACTGACTTCAACCATGGAAATAGTCTCATTCAATCAGTTGAAGGCTTTAAAAGAAGGGGTGATTTCAGCAATCAAACTGAGAATTTCCATCTCTACTTCAGCCAGCCATCTTTTCCTAGGGTGTACATCCAAAACCTTTATTGGAGTTCAAAGCTTGTGCCTGCCCATCCCAATAGTCATTTGAAACAATTCCTTCAAAAATTAATATATATATATGATTGTTGGGTCTGTTTCCCTGGTAACTTTGACTAAATCATATATAATTATATCCTTGTCTGATTTGGGGAAATTGTTAACCACTAGCCATTATTTCTTATTTCTTCAAATATTCTTTCTGCTCCTTTTCCCTTTTCTTCTCCTTCTACGTCTCCCACAATGAATATGTTGCTTTGCTTCACATCATACCATTTTTCCATAGGCTACACTCCCTTTTTTCATTCTTTTTTTCTTTCTGGTCTTCAGGGACGTTAATTTCAATTGTCCTGTCTTCCTAGTTTGATGATTCTTTTGTCTCTTCAAATCTGATATTTGAACCCTGGTTGTATATTTTAATCCATTAAAGTGTTTTTCATCCCCTAAAATTCTCTTTAGTTCATATTTAAAATTACAAATTTTTACATTTTTTAATGCATCATCTTCTCAATTTCCTTTATTTATATGACTTTTTCCTTTAGTTCATTTAACTTATTTAGGAGAGTTTATGTCATTTAGGAGATGACATATTCCTGTTTCTTTGTGTGTCTTCTAATATCTTTTTGATGTCTGGGCATTTGAATATTTTGTTATGTTATCTTTGGTACTTTAGATTCTCCATCTTAATGACAATTTTGTTGTACATTGGGCTCTGTGTTTGGGATTACCTTAAACATTTAATGTACTTTATACTTAATATATAGATTTTCCCATGTTCATTAGTGTGATTCTTGTCAGGTCTTCCTGAGCATGCTTCTTCCTGAGGCATGCACAGCAGCCTCTCAGGAATACCCTAGTATGTGCAATTGTTTCCCTTAAAAAAACAAGGTTGTTCTCCCTAACATCTCTCAGGGCCCTGGACTGTGATCTTTGTCTCCATCACAGTCTTTCTTTCAAGGCAAATGTCGTCAACTCAACTCTTCTCCACTCTTTTGCTCCATTTTTCTACACCGGATCCATCCCAACACTCCACTCTATCATTGTGGCTCAGTTATCCTCCATCACTTTGCTATCATTTTCATTGTCACTTCTCTGTCCCAGGTAAATTCCAGGTTTGGAAATCCAGGTAAAAACCCTGAATTAATCTTTCTCAGTGCCAATGTGACAGACACACAAGGGACTGGAGACAGTGTATTAAACAAGGTCATTCTCCTGATTGTGTAGATGAGTGTATTTATGGAAAAATATAATTTATGATCTTGCAATTGTTTGCAGCTAAAAGGCCTTTTAAATTTTCCTTTTTTATTTTGATGCACACAGTCCTCTTATGACTACATAGGGGAACCATTACTCAAGTTAAAATTTTCACTTCACATCAATGAAAGCACAGTGACTATCAGAAAACATGGTGCCTGGGATGTAAGACTAGCTTTCATATTTGAAACAACCCAACTCACAGCCTTTGTTGTCTCCCTATGTTCTTGCTTGTCAAAATTAACACAGAATGTCCATCAGTGGTGTGATAAACACTGGAGAGACTGTAGGGTCAGATTCAATTTAATTGTTATTTTTCCAAACAATTGTTTTAAATTTGTACCTGTTTTGCTACCACCCAGTTGTGAATGATAATTTCATATGGCTTATTGGATAATCATAGAATCCTAGGTAAGGAAAAGTTTCTGAAAAAATTCAAAAGCATAAAAGGGTCTGGCATATAAATAAAATATAAATAGTTTACTATGGCTAGGAATAGTGTGAAATCTGTATAGGTGTAAGATGATGTTGGAGTGGGTTAGAAAGGACCAGTGAGGATGAAGATGAAATGTGAGCTTGAAAGCCAGAAGTGAGTCCAAATTCAGCTACAAAATAGTGAGAGAGGGAGGGGGAAGATATGGATCTGCAATATGTGAAAGAGGTTGAATTGGTAGGACTTGTTGTTCTATCTGAAGTAGGAATGAGAATAAATTCAACCCAAGGAGAACACCCAACTTCTCCTTTTGTATTAATAGGGTAAATGACTGAACTGAGAGAAAAGAGAGCCCAAGAAAGTTCTTTCAAATTGTAGAGGAGTTGGCATGGAAAAGGGGAGAATGGGAACATGAAATATGATTCTTAAGGCAGTTTTGGACTACCTGAGTTAGGGGATTTTGAGAAATGCAAGTCTGAAATCAGGGTGTTTATGGAAGAAGACATGGCTGGAATCGACTCTGGTGGGGGCATTGTTTGGTACATAGGACAAGAAGAGTCAGATTTGCTCTTACATTTGATAATTTGATACTACATATAATAATGGTACCTGAATCCATCTATTATGTCCTTTTTGTATGTAGATGACTATTGCTATCTGCTGAAGAAAGATGTAGAGCAGGGCTTTACAAACTGCCATATAAGACTTGGCATCCTTACAGCAGCTCATATCCAAATCATCTGCATTTCTGATGCCAAGGGCCTAATGGAAAGACTGTGTGACTATTCTCTCTTGCAGGGTGGTCACTTTGTCATTAATGACATTCTACCAGGCCTAGGATAGGTTGTGAATTGTACCATGGCATGTGATTTTGCAGAGATCATTTTGTGATGTGTCCCTAAGCTTTGGGAAGTCATGCAATGAAGGGTTGAGTTTTGAAAGCAGGAATATTGGGGGTTCACACATTCATTGCTCCTGAAAATTTTCCAGGATATTTTCTTGGATAGTCTGTTTGAGCTGACCATCCTCGAGGGCACTCAAGCTCAATTTGCTGTCCAGCTTTGTCCAGATAATATAGAACCTCTTTCCCATGTCCTCCATAGTTGGTGAGAGACAGGATTCATGCTAAGCTCTTCTGATGTGATGATTTCTTCTAGAAATTTTATAGTATTTTCCTTTTACAAATACTGTAAGGTCTCATTTATATCAAATAAGCATAAACTATAATATAAGTTACCAGGGGTCAAATAGGGGAGAAGAATGAGGAGTTAATGTTTAATTTGTAGGGAGTTTGTGTTTGGGATGAAGGAAAAGTTTCTTGGTAAATAATGGGAATGGAGACACAAATTTGTGTAATTATAAGCTCTGAATTGTACATTAGAGGAGGGAAAAAGGAATATTTTTGATTGTATATAAATTACTACACACACACCCTCACACACAAAACCCATAGAACTTTACAACACAAGGAGTAACCCTAATATAGTTATGGCTTAAAGTTAATGGGGTACTTATGATAATATTGTCTCATGAATTATAAGAAAAGTACCACATTAATGCAAAATGTTAAAAATGAGGAAACCTGTTTTGTAAGAAAGGAGCATATTTTTGAAATCTGTACATTCTCCATGATGTTTCATATAATTGCTCTAGTAAAAAAAATTCAATAGAGTTTTGTAGTTTTCTGTACATAAACCTTGTTTATGTTACTTTATATTTATACCTAAATATTTTTATATTGTGGTTATAAATGATATTGTACTTTTACTTTCATATTGTATTTGTTCAATGCTGGTACATAGGAAAGCAATAAAATTTTAAATATGACATTTCTATAGTAGTGCATTAATTTTATAAGTTTTATGGCATTTTTTAATGATTTTCTACATAGACATTCATGCCATGTGCTATGAAAGACAGTTTTATCTTTCTTTTCAATCTCTTATTTCCCCAAACCTTTTATTTCATTTTCTGTCTTCCTGTACTAATTAGGACATCTACTATGATGATGAATAAGAATGGAAATATATGCATCCTTGCCCTGTTCCCAATTTTAGAGGTAAAATGTTAAGTTTCTTACCATAATGCTTTAACAATTTTATTGATCTTTTTAAGGAAATCACTTTTGGGTTTAATGATCTTCTTAATTGATTTTTTATTTTCAATAATCTTGATTATTTCACTTCTTTTGCTTTTTAGTATTTTCTTTTATTATTATTATTTTAAAAGAACATTTAGATTATATAAATATTACTTTGAAAATATAGGAGATTCCCATATACATCACCCTCTATCCCTTGCACACTTTTTCCCATTAACAACTCAGTAATGCGGTACATTTGTTCCAACTTATGAACACATATTGAAGCATTGCTACTAAACATTGTATATAGCTGACAGTATGATTTATACTCTGCCCTGCATGATTTTATAGTTTCAAAATTCTTTTCTATTCATAGTTCCTCAAAATGTGATATTTGGTTATTGATTTGAGATATTTATAATTTCTTCCATTGCTAGAATCAGCATATGTGAATAAGAGAACACCATCAAGTCCACTCCGGTCCACAGTTCCTCCTCCAATCCTGAGGGGACTGGGATGGTGATGTCCACTCCAACTCCAAGTGAGAGAGGGCTTATATCCCATGGATATGGTGGGTGGGATGATCCTGCCTGCAGATGCAGGCCCTCACCATTCCCTGAGATATTTATTCTTTTTTGATATAGGCATTTAATGTTATAATTTCCATCTGAGGACTGCATTTTGTGTATCCAATATTCTTTTATTAGACAAGTTGTAGCTTTAAAGAAAAATCATGAATAAAAGACAGAGCTTCCAAGTGCCACCCTATTATTAACACCAGTTTGCATTAGTGTGGTATATTTGTTGCAATTGTTGCAAGAATATTTTTATAGTTTTTCTATTAAATATGCTCAGTTGCATTAGGTTTCACTGTTATGTGACACAGTACTATATTTTTATGATATTTTTGTTACTGTCCTTTATTTTTATTCAAATAACAAGTATACAGTGAAAATTTTACTTTTAATAACATTAAAACCTATAATTTAGTTTTTAAAATTACATTTACAATGTAATACTATCATCACCTCCATCCATTACCAAAGTTTTCGATCTACCCGAATAGAAACACTGCACAGTTTTAGCATAACTCCTGAATCCTTACACTCACCCTGGGACCTGGTAACCTATCGTCTAGTTTCTCAACCTATGAATTTGCTTTTACCAATTATTTCATATGAGTGATACCATACAATATTTGCTTTTTCGGTCTGGCTTATTTCAGTCAACATGCCTTCAATGTTGATCCAAATTGTTGTATCAAAACCTCATTCCTTTCTATTAGAGAATAATATTCCATTGAATATAGGTACACACTTTTTAAAATTTATCTACCCCTAAATTGATGAACAGTTGAGTTCTAAGTTGATGAACACTTGAGCTGCTTCCATCTATTGGTAATTGTAAATAATGCTGCTATGAAGATCAGAGTAAAACTATCTGAGGCCATGGTTCAGTACTTTCAGTACTAAAGTGGGTTTGCTTGCTTATATGGTAATTCTAAATTGAACTTTCTCAGAAATTGACAAACTGTCTTCCACAATGGTTGGTTGCAGAATTTTACCTTCCCACCAACAAAATATGAGTGTCCCTTTTTCTCTATATCCTTTCCAATAATTGTTATTTTGAATGGATTTTTATGAGTAACAATTCTAGTGGGTGTGAAATTCCATCTCATTGTGGTTTTGATTTACATTTTCTCATAGCTAATAGTGTTGAAACTCTTTTATGTGCTTTTGCCTATTTGAATGTCTTCTCTGGATAAATGTCTATTCAGCTATTTTCCCATTCTTTAAATTAGGTTGTCAGGTTTTTTACTGTGGAGTTGCAGAATTTCTTTATATAGACTGAGCATTAAAGCTTTATCAGATATGTAGTTTCCAAATATTTTCTCCCTCTCTGTAGGTTGGCTTTTCACTTTCGTGATAAAATCATTTGGTGTACAAAAGTTTTTAATTTGATGAATTCCCATTTAAATATATTTTTCTTTTGTTGCTTGTGGTTTGGGTGTAAAATCTAAGAAATAATTGCCATATATAGTCCTGAAGATTCTACCCTAAGTTTTCTTCCAGGAGTTTTAGAGTTATGCTTCTTATATTTAGTTCTTTTATCCATTTTGAGTTTTTTCTTGTGTATCATGTGAGGTAGAACTCTACCTTCATTCTTTTACATATGGACCTCCAGTTTTCCCAGGACTATTTGTTCAAGAGACTATTCTTTCCCATTTGAAATGAATAAAAAACCAGTTGTTGACAAGGAGATGTGATAAAAGCAGTTGCACTCCTGCCTCTCACATGGGTGGTCCTGGGTTCTGTTCCCAGTGCCTCCGAAAGATGAGCAAGACAGCAAGCTGATGGATGGGGTGGTGAAGTGAGCTGATACAACGAGATCATGTGACAAAACACACAAGGATGAAAACATAGTGAGAGACACAACAAACCAGGGTTTGGAGGTGGCTCAAGTGATTAGGTGCCTCCCTCCCACATGGGAGGTACTGGGTTTGGTTCCTGGTGCCTCCCAAACAAAGGAAGATGAGCAAACAATGAACAGACACAGAAAGTGCAAACAACAAGGGGATGGGGAGAAATAAATAAATAAAATAAATCTTAAATACCTCACCACTGGCCTCCTGAGAAATGACAGGTGAGACAAAAAAATCAGAAGAGTTTACAGCTGGAGCCCCAAACTTAAATGGGGAGGAGAAAAGACTTTTGAAAGACTCACCCTGCAGTATGCCCACTGTCCATGCCTCAGACCATGTACTCTTCTCACTTTCTTGTTTCTTAATGAATTCTTTACTCCCTTCTGTAAAATAAAACAAACAAAAAGCCATAAACATGAGAGTTGATTTCTGAACTTTCAATTGAATTTGATTGGTCTATATGACTGTCTTTGTGCCAGTAGCATGCTTCTTTGATTACTTTGTATTTTCAGTAAGATATAATATCAGGACGTGTGCATCTTCGAACCTTGATTTCCTTTTCCAAGATAGCTTTGGCTACTTGGGTTCCCTTTCTCTTTCGTATAAATTAGATGATAGGTTTTCTCATTCCTGCAAAGAAGGTTGTTGGATATTTGATTCATATTGCATTGAATTCAGAAATTGCTTTGGGTGGAATTGAAATGTTAACAATATTTAGTTTTCCAGTCTATGAACATGGAATGTCTTTCCATTATTTAGGTGTTTTCTGATTTCTTTTAGCAACATTTGTTGTTTTCTGTTTACAAGTCCTTTACACCCTTGGCTTTATTTATTTATTCCTCAATATTTCATTCTTTTACTTGCTATTGGAAATGGAAATTTTTCTTGAATTCATCCTCAGATTGCTCATTACTAGTGTATAAAAATACTATTGGGAGGTGGATGTGGCTCAGGTGACTACCACATAGGAAGTCCAGGTTCAGTTCCCAGTGCCTCCTTGAAAAGATAAGCAAGACAGCGAGCTGGTACAACGAGCTGATGCAACAAGACTAGGCAGTGAGATGATGTAACCAAGAGATACAGCTAGGAAACACAATGAGAGAAGCAACAAAGCAGGGAGCTGAGTTGGCTCAGATCATTAGGTTTCTCCCTCCCACTTGGGAGGTCCTGAGTTTGGTTTCCATTCCCTCCTAAAAAAGAGAAGAGCAGCACCCAACAAAACAGAAATACAGCAAATGCAAAATCAACAAGGGGTTTGTATTCCTATGATAATAAATCATAGGAAAAACACTAGTGATTTTTTTCTGTGTTCATCTTGTAACCCCAAACACTTTACTGAATTTGTTAATTAGTCCAAGTAGCTATGTTGTGCTTTTGTGTATTTCCTTTCAACTTGCATAACTACTTTTAGGCATTCTTAGAGGGGGGTCTTTTGTTGGTGAACTCTCAGAGTTTTGGTTTATCTGTGAATATTTAAACTCTCCCTAATTTTTGAATGACTCTTTTCTAGATAAAGAGTTTTGTGACTGAGAAATATATCCTACAACTGTCTTCCTGCCCCTTGGTTTCTAATGAGAAATTGGCACTTAGTCTTTTTTGGGATCCTTATATCACTTGCCTCTTGCTGCATTCAGAATTCTTTATCTATGGCATTTGAAATTCTGAATAGCGTGTGTCTTAGAGTAGGTCTTAGGAAATATTCTGTTTTGATTATGTTGAGATTCTTGGACATATATATTTTTAAGAGTTAGGTAGTTCAGCCATTATTTCCTCAAATATTCTTTCTGTCCCTTTTTCCCTTCTCTTCTCTTTCTAGGACACTCATGATGCATATGCTTACATTGTTGATGCTGTTCTCAAATCCCTGAGAAACTGCTGATTTGTTTCCATTCTTTATCTTTTCTTCAACTGTATGATAAAAAAATAATTATTTATTTAATAAAGTATTTTATTTGTTCATTTCTCCCCTCCTCTTATTGTTTGTGCTCACTGTCTGCTCTCTGTGTCTATTCATTGTCTACTCATCTTTTTTTTTTTTTTTTTAGGAAACACCAGGAACTGAACCTGGGACCTCCCATGTGGGAGGAAAGTGGCCAGTGTCTTGAGCCACCTCCACTCCCAGAATGTATGATTTTGATTGTCCTCTCTTCTAATTTACTGATTCTTTCTTCTGCCTGTTTAAATCTGATGCTACATGTCTATAGTGTTTTTTTAACTTTATTTTGTACATTTAATAATTGAAAACATAAAGAATTAAAAACTAAAAAGTAAACACAGATGAATAAATATCTATAGTTTTTTAATCTTTACTATTGTTCCTTTTATCTCCATAATTTCTGTTTTGTATCTTTTTATAGTTTCAAATCTTTTTGATGTGGACACATTGGCTTCTTAATAACCTCTATCCTTTTATGGATACTTTCCTTCATCTCCTTGAATTGATGTTGGAGATATATTTGAAATTCTTTGATTAGTTGTTCAAAATTCTGAGTCTCCTCTGAAGTATAAATTTGTTCCCTTAACTGAGATTTATTTTCCTGTTTCTTAGTATGGCTTGTAATTTTTGGCTGATAATTTGATGAATGAACTCTGAAGGTCCATTTCTCCCATTTGACTATGGTTTTATTATTCATTGGCTTTGTGTTAAGGCTTTATTTGAGACTAGATTTTAATTATTCTAGACCTTTATAATAGTCCATGTTTAACTGTTCAGATTTTCTCATCTCTTCCTAATCTAATTCCTGCCCTAGATATTCAGTGCAATTTTTAAGATTGCTATTTTTGTGCAGTTGTTTTAAATGCATGTTTACCATTTCCTTTCCTCTGTTCCTTTCCAGAATACTGGGTATGTTCAACTGTTTTTGTACAAATTTTTATACCCAGCTAATAAATTTCTTTCTTTAGCTTTAAAATTTTTTAATCTTTATATTTTAATAAACTTATCTTTTATCATTTAATCATTTAATTTCTTTATATCTGTCAGATTATTTGGAATTGCCTCATGTTTTGCTATCTTTCTTTTTTCTCTTGTATATAAAATTTGTGGTCTATTTTCTTTATGTATGAAAACATTTTCTTTTCTAAAATTTATCTCTTTTTTTTGTATACATTATTTCTCAAAATTATTATCATCCATTTGTTGTTTGTACTAATTCTTTTCT
Organism: Tolypeutes matacus; assembly: GCA_026826555.1. Classification (NCBI taxonomy): domain Eukaryota; kingdom Metazoa; phylum Chordata; class Mammalia; order Cingulata; family Chlamyphoridae; genus Tolypeutes; species Tolypeutes matacus. The sequence goes on along the minus strand of JAKSZT010014497.1, from coordinate 1,025,792 downwards.
CTTTGTTTGGTACATCTCTTTTATGTTTGAGTTGGAACCATATCAGAGAAATGACATACTTGTTCAAAATATTTTGTATGTGTTTCTCTTAACTTTCAAGTTTCTTAATAGGCAATTGTAATGAAAATCTGAGTATTGGTGTTCTTTTTGTCTTGTTAAATTCTTCAGGAGTTCAGCGAATGGAAAAGTCTGAATGTCATCTTTAGAGGAGAAAGGAAGAAATCTGTTCAGATATTTGTTTCTAAATACATTCTTTATAAATGATTTTCATTTCTTGTTTTCCTTCAATTCCTCAAAGTATTCTATTAGGTGATTAGGTTATAATTCCCGTAGTGATAATTTCCTGCTGAATTGCTTTGGATATAAGTTCCCTGTGGGAGCATCCCATATTGTTTATGTACCCATTTATTATTTTACACTTGTATTCCAAATCCTTATTTTGAAAAGCAAACTGTTGTTGTTTTTGTTGTTGTTGTTGTTGTTGTTTTGAGGAGGAGAGGATAATGTGGTATAAGGTTTGGCATTTTTTTATTGGTTTATTTTGTTTTCTTGAAGGGAGTCCTGAATACATGTATTTCTCTACTACTTCTGCTATCACCTCTAGAAGAATGTCAGAATCTGCTAGGCTGACTTTATATAACCATACGTCATGATGTTATCATTTTAAACAGATGGAGTTATCAATCAATAGCCATCTATTGGTCAATTACTATGTGCCTTATATTAAGTAAGCAAAAAATGGAAAGTAACTACAAATGCAAGTAAGACAATACCATCCATCTGTCTCATATGTTCTAAACCCCTCTCATTCAGAAACAAAAATCAAAATCCTCAAGATTGAAGAATTAGAAAACATAAGGAAGGAATGCTACTATGGTTCAAAGTAGATTTATTATTTTCCTAATAATGGAAGAACTTGTAATATTTAGGTAAAGATAGTGGTGACTAGATGTTCTGAGGGGATGAAGAGGGAAAAATAGGTGTAACATTGGACATTTTTCGGACATTGAAATTGCTTTGCATGATACTGCAATGTTGGAAACATTATACATTTTGTCAAAACTGATAAAATTTTGTGTTGCAAAGTATAAACTATAATGTAACTATGGACCATGGTTAACAGCAATGCTTCAACATTTGTTCATCAGTTTTACCAAACATATCACAATAATGAAAGATATTATTAAAATAAAATGTGAGAAGTGAAGGAGGTGGGGTCTATTTTAATCCAGTATATTTTTTATGTAAATCAAAATTTCTGTAATCTAAAACTTCTTTTAAAATAAAGAAAAACAAAACAAAATTTAAAATAATTAAAAAAGGCAAGCATTCCAATTAAGAAATGGGCAAAAGACAAATTTTAAAACAAGAAATACAAATGGTAAAAAAAACCCACATGAAATTATGTTCAATATAAATAGTTTTCATGGAAATGTAAATGAAACTACAATGAGATATCCATTCACATCTTATAGATGATCAATATTTTAAAAATGAAAAAAATTGATGGAAAGACTGTGTAGAAATATGGACACTCCTTCACTTTTGGTGCAAATGTAGAGTGGTGCAACTTCTGTGGAAGATCTTTATTTCTTCATAATTCTCTGATCTTTATACTCTCCTTTCCTGTCAAACTGAAGAGTTTTCTTTAGCATTTCTTGTAGGGTAGGTCTTACCTATGATGAGATCCCTCAGCTTTTGCTAATATGGGGATATATTAAAGTCTCTTATTTTTGATAGGTTTAAATTTGGTTGGCAACTTTTCACTTTAAGCTCTTTAAATTTGTTATCAAAATGCCTTTCTAAATCCATGATTATAATAAGAAATTGTCCCTTCATCTTATTGAGGAAAACTTGTACATGTTGAATCATTACTCTATTGTTGTATTTACGATCCTCTCTTTTTCATTTGCATTTGACACTTTAATTACAATGTGTCTTGGTGGGAATCTCTTTAAGTATATCCTATTTGGAGTTATTGGGCTTCCTGGATGTGTATTGTGATCATAATGTTCATTTGACCACTTGGGCAGGTTATAGTTTCCAATTGTTTGGCCAATAAGCACTGACCTTATTGTTGCTGTGAGGATGTTTTTGGACTTCAATCATCAGTAAGTTGAATGCATCTTTTGCTGATTACATCTACAATCAACAATCCCTTCAAACATGAGAGTAGTTTCATTCAGTTAGTTGAACACTTTAAAAGAAGTGGTGATTTTAGCAGTCAGAAGTGAGAATTTCATCTGTATCTCAGTGAGCCAATTTTTCCTGGGGTATTCATACAAAACTTTATTGGAGTTCTTAGCTTGTAGCTTGGCCTATGGAATTTGAACTTGCCATCCCAATAGTGATGTGAGCTAATTCCTTTAAAAAAAATCACATATGTATATCTTACTGGTTCTCTTTCCATAATAAACTGGAATAATACAAATATAATCATATCATTTGCCAATTTGGGAACAATTGTTACCAATAAAACATTATTTCTTCAAATATTCTTTCTGTCCCCTCTGGGTCTCCCACAATGTGTATGTTGGTATCCTTCATGTTGTTCTATCTTTTCCATAGGTTATGCTGCATATTTTTTCAGTCTTTTTGTTTTCTACTCTTCAGACAGTGTAATTGCAATAGTTTTGTCTTTCTCATTTGCTGATTCCTTCTTCTGCCTCTTCAAATCTGCTATCGAACCCCTGTAGTATATTTTAACTATAATTTGATTTTCATCCCCCAAAATTCTGTTTGTTTCATATTTAAAATTTAAAATTCTTCCTTTTACTCATGCATAATCTTCTCAATTTTATTTATTTATATGAACATTTTTCTTTAGTTCATTTAACTTATTTAGGAGAGTTGTTTGACAATCTTTGATCAATTTCGAATATCTGTGCTTCCCCATTTTTTTTTTCTTTGAGTGGGTCACACATTCCATTTTTTGTTTGTGTCTTGTAATATCTTGTTGATTTTGGGGCATTTGAATATTTTGATATGCTACCTCTGGGATTTGCTCTGTGTTATGATCACCTTCAACATGTATCCCAGTTTACATGGAATATATTGATTATATCGTGTTCAATTGTGGGATTCTTTTCAGGTCTTTCTGATAATATATTTTGCTGGGCAATTAACAGTAGCTCTCAGGAATGCCCTAGTAAGAGCAACTATTTCCCCTACAAAATGAAAGTTGTTCTCCCTAGCATCTTCTCACGTGGTGGTAGATTGTGATTTTTGTTTTGGAGTCTTTCTTCCAAGGCAATTGTGGTCAGCTCAACTCTTCTCCACTCTTCTGTTCCACCTTTCTGCACTGGATCTACTCCACAACCTCACTCTATCATTGTGGCTCAGTGATGCTTTACCTCTCTGCTCTCCTATTCAGAGACACTTGTCTGACCTGGGTAAATTCTGGGAGAGGAAACCCAGAAAATAATCCTGAATCAATCATGAACAAGGCTAATTGTGGCTGATATGCAAAGATACACAATGTTTATGTATAGTGGGACCAATAGTCTGGCTCCGGGTACCTATATTTGAAGATGTTTGTGTATCAAGCTGCCTTGTTTGTGCCATAAAAACCCCCACATGGAGTTAAGGCAGAGGGAATGACTCATATATTTGTTCTCTTCACATTTTAGTTGATTTTTTAAAAATATCAGTGTTCATTGATTTGTTCTATAGTCTTGATAATCTTCTGCCATTTTTGGCTGTTTGGGTACTTAGGGCCACTAGAAATTATAGATGTTTGTGATGCAAAATGATCAATTGTTCAGTCACCATTCAAAGCAGAAGCTTTCAGAAGTCATTCACCCTGTTTCCTCAAGATAAGAATAATATCTTAAGCCTTATGGAAACCTGGAAGAGGTCAATTCAGTCGAGTTAAATATTAAGTTGCCTTTGTGGTCACAAGCATGGGGAGCTCAGTTAAGTTTTGAAAAGGGACAGGCCATGAGCAGGAACATGTATAGGTTGCTATTACTACCATGGTCACTTCTTGGTTATCAAATATTTAGTTAAAGCTGTGGAGCAGAACCATGTTAAAAAGAGGATAATAATCTTCCCATTAATTTTCTTCACTATGAAATCCTGACATTATTCTGATCATTTCATTAGGCATATCTAACTGTTAATAGATATAGAATTCCCTCAACTCATTCCAAAATGGATCTACTTTGTAGTCATCTCCCTTACAATTGCAAAAGGCAGTGGTTTCCATTTTCTCCAAAAATTAGGGAAGGAGGATCCATGAATGGGAAAATGACAGGTGATGCCCAAAATTAGACTGAGGTTTCTCCAGGGGAAGCACTGAACTTGAAGCAATAGTCAGCATTTGCGACTGGAGATTCTATGTTAAGCAAAATTGCCCTGCTGATTGAGTAGATGAATGATTTTATGGAAGTATAATTTATGATCTTGATATTATTTTTAGTTAAAAGGTCTTTAAAATTTTCCTTTATTTCTTTGATTTACTTGGTCTTGTTTTGACTACCTATTAGTGCCATTACTCAAGTTGAAATTTTGACTTCACATCACCCAAAGGACAATGGATTTCAGCATACATGGTAACTAGATGTAAGACTACATTGCTCATTTGAAGCAACCCAACTCACAACCTTTGTTGTCCCCTATGGTCTTGCCTTTACAAAATGTAGACAGAGTGGCCATCAGTGTTGTGTTAGATCATGTTATTTGTAATATTTCCAACCATATGTTTTAAATTTGTACCTGCCTTGTTTTGCGACCACCCAGTTGTAATGATAAGTCTATATGGAATATTGGTGAATCATATGCATCCTATGTAAGAGAAAAGATTCTGAGCAAGTTCATAAGAATAAAAGAATCTGGATTATATAAGTAAACTGCAAGTAATTTTCTATTGCTGGAAATATTACAAAACCTGGATAGGTAAAAGATGATGGAGTGGGGTATAAAGTACCAGTGGGATTGAAGGAGAAATGTTAGCTTAAAAACAAGGAGTCCAGGATTCAGTTATGAAGTAGCGAGGGAGGGAGGGGGAAAATATGGATCTGCAATATGTAAAAAAGTTTGAATTTGTAGGGCTTGCTATTCTGTTGGATATAGGAGTGAGGATAAAGACAACTCTAGAACACCCAACTTTTCCTCTTGGATTAATGTGTAAAGGAATGAAAAGATAGAAAAGAAAGAAGAGGAAAACTCTTTCAAAGAGTACAAAAGTTGGTGTGGAGGACACGAGAAGGAGAATGCAGAAGGGGTTCTGCAGGGCAGAATTGAGCATCTGAGTTAGAGGATCCAGAATAAACTCATGTCTGATATTAGGTTGTGTATGGAGGAACACATTGTTGGAATCCACTCTTTTTTGGGACAGTGTTTGGTACATATGGCAAAAATAGTGAGGTTAGCTGTTCGATTCAATGATTTGATACTCTTTAAATGAATTGCAGCAGAATCAATCTATTATATCCTCTCTGTATATAGATGGCTGTTCATTTCTGTTGTGGAGGGGTATAGGGCAGGGCTTTACACATTGCCATACCAGATATGGCATCCTGACAGCAGCTCATATCCAAATCATCAGCATTTCTGATGCCAAGGGCATCCTGGAAAGACTATGTGATTATTCTCTCATGCAGTGTTGTCACTTTGTCATTAATTACCTTCTTCCAGGCCTGGAAGAGGTTCTGAATGGTACCATGGCACCTGATTCTGCATAGATCTTTTGAAATATGTCCCTAAGCTTTGGGAAGTCATACAATTTATGAATGAGGTTGACAGATGAAATATTGGGAGTTCCAACCATCAATGCTTCTGGAGAGTTTTCTGGATATTTTCTTGGTTATCTTGCTGTAGCTGATCCTCACTGAGGGTGCACAAGCTGAGGTCCCTGTCCAGCTTGGTCCAGGCTGTGTAGAATCTCTTTTGATGCCCTTGATAGTAGATGAGTGTCAGCACTCATGGTGTGCACTTCAGATGCAATGATAATGATAGTGATAAACATGTCATACTGGATGAAATGAATTTCAGATGTTTTTCCAGGCTTTGTGTGGCAGCTCCCTTGATAGGTAGGTCCCACAGGACAAGTTTTGAATGTAGGAGGTGATGGTGTGGTGGTTCTTACCACCCTATTAGGAGCTGAGTTTTCCTTCTCATGCCCAGTACCCCACATTGCATTGAAGAAGATTGATATACATTTACCAGAGTCCCTTATCACACTGATGTTCACCAGTCCACAGGATGCTCTCCTCAGATTCCCTATGATAACAGGGACCCCATCTGGCCACTTGACATCAGCTGAGGACTTCTCAATTCTCAAGGACTTTTCCTCTGAAGAAATGTTCCAGTCCTAATGGTATGTCACAATAAAGGAGATGGATACAGATAATGGACTCTTAGGGGAAAATGAGGACTCTACCATGTTGTTGAGAAGTGAGGTGGCCTACAGAAGCAGAAAGAGCAGGGTGTTAGGATGGCCAAGCACATAGGGAAAAATAGGAGTCATTTAATTAGCATCCCAAGTTCATGGCTTTAGAATTACAACCATGTAGACAGCAAAGATGTTTCAATTGGAAACAAAGCAATTGTTAGGAAAACAGCAATACAGGGGCCTCAATATTTACCCTATTACCCAGAAATTCAACTCCTAGGTAAAATCCCAAGAAAATGCAAATATACGTTCACATGTATTCTTGTAAATAAATGTTCATAGCACCATGCTACACAATAACCAAAAGTGGAAACAACACAAATATCCATCACCTGATGAATAAAGTAAATGTGTTATATCAGTACAATGTAATATTACTTGCCAAAAAGAAGGAAAGAGCTACTGATACATGCTATAGCATGGATGGCTTTTGGTAAAATTCTGGTAAATGAAAGAAGTCTGCCACAATGGAGTATGTATTATATGATTCCATGTATGTGAAATGTCTGGAATAGGCAATTCCTTCAAGACAGAAAGTGGATTCATTTATGCATGGTGCTGGCAATGGGAATGGTAAAAATATAATGGTGTCTTTTTGAGCTAATGTAATATTCTATATTTGATTGTGGTGATGGTTGCACAACTATGAATATTCTAAAAACCATGGAATTTTCTACCTTAATTTAATGTTGTGATTATATCTCAGTAAAGTAATAAAATTAAAATGTAGCAAAAATGCTCATTCAGGGATGCACAACTTCTTGAGTGTTTGGGGAGGTTTCCATGACAAATGCTCTGTGACTGCTGCACCATCCATCAGCCCTTGAATCCATAGAGGGGATATGAGTGGACTGGAGTAGCAGCATGTGAGGTCCATCCTTCAGCCTTGATCTGGCTGAGCAGCTGTCTCTAAGCCAACCAAACTGGATGAGCAGGACACTCATTTGAAATGCACTGCAGACCAAGAGTATATTTCTGCAAACTTTTCATACTAAAATATTTATGTTTGAGTACCTAATATTCCTCACTTTGCTTTTCTTTCTGAGTCAAGAATAAATTAAAATAACTATTTCTCAAATTTTAGAGAAATTTCACCAGTGACTGCCATATCTAATAAATATCTGACCCTTATCTCCTTCAACATTTAAGTTGCATGAGTCTTCATTAATAGTCTTCCATTGATATTTACATTAGCACTTATATTAGTATAGTTGTGTTATTGATATTGTTATCATTAATATAAATATTAAATCTCTTTGTAAATGTGGTTTTCTCTTGTTGACTGAATCCTACTAATGATATTTAAAGCAATGCTGAAATAGAGTTGTGAAATAGGATTAGTTGAGATTATCTACTGGATTTACTTCAGGTTGTGGCCTGGTTGATGGGCTTTTACAATCACACATGTGACTGAGACAGCCTAGTTTAGGGAATGGGAAGATGAATCCAATACTTGCCAAATAAGGGAAGTGAATGGGAATCAAGATCTAGGCTGATTACTAAACCTCTCTCCTGTAAAAAAGGAACTTCCTCATATGCAAACAATTAATATTAAAAAGGTCCTGGAAAACAGCTTACATCAGAACTTTCTACCAAGTGTATAAAATTCTTTCTTCTGTTTTAATCTGTGCTTAACTTTGTGTTTAACTTTTAAATCTGTGTTTCAGTCTGCTTGTGCCTAGGAAATCAGATTTGGGGTTTGCCTGTTACAAATTGGATAAGAGTGAATGGAAACCTAAAAATGAGTCTCTGTCAATACTGTCTCCATTTGGATTTGATGCATAAGAGAAATCTCATGAAATTAGTTCAAGTGCTAGAAAAGCATAAGAACTTAGAAAATTGTTACTAATAAAATCATTTTAGTTTCTTAGTTAATAAACAAAATGTCCAATTTGTGTTAAATTAAAAAAAAAACAACAGAAATTGTAACTAATAATGTCATTATATAGATACTTTTATACTCTAAAACAGAAGTATAATATCTGAAATTGCTATAACTGGTTGGATTTAGCTATAATTATAAACAGAACTTACCTATGCCTAGAACATACCATAGTAAAGGAATTCTAAACTGAGTTTGCTTTTGCATATGGTTATTTCTGGGCTAGCTTCATTTTGTGATGGTAACTACTCTATTCTCCAGTTTTTGCCTGGCAACTTCTGCTCCCTGTGGCTCAGGGGAAGGCAAACTTGAGACACCCCTTTCTCTTGTCCTTCTACTGGTGCCAATAACCCTGCTTCCTCTCATGACCCTAATTGTGGACTAAACTGCTACATGGTGGAATTCCTTAGATTTGGGGCTGAAAAACCACTCTTCCAGTCCAGTGGCTGCTGGATTCCTGTTATTTCTGATGACAGGGGTTGTGAGTAGCTTCCTACCTTGAAAGTTGGCATTCCTAAAAGTGGCAGTTCATAAGAGAAGCCAGTTTCCCTGATGTTTCAGTGATCTCAATGAGTATATATTGGAGTTAGTGTGTTCCATCCAAGGTCTGCTAAAGACAAAATGGGAAATAAGGAAAGTTCTGAAGTAAAGGAACATTGTATTTTAAAGAATTGGAGACAGTTTGGTTATAAGCCAATATTAAAAAATAAAATTCTTGTTCAAAATTGCATGGTAACAGTGCATATTTATTAAAAATAGGCTTCAAAGGGATCATTTAAATGTTATCTTATGGTTAAACTTATTTTGTAAAGAGAAGGAACATTATACATAACAGTGAGTTATGTGTTCCTGTGTCTAACCCTATTTGTGTCTGCCTATTTGTTCAGTATATACCTATATATATTGGGATTGTAATATCAAATCAACAAATAAAAATTCTTAAAAGAGCTCTATTTAAATTGTAAAATTAAATATAAGCTTTTTTAACCTACCTAGCTCCCAGGTCCTTCTCTTTGCAAGAGCTATGGGGGGAAGGACAAGGTGTGACAGATTAAAATTTTATTTTCTAGGTAGAGGAATTAAGAATAAGCTTGTCCTGTTATTCCCCAATTAAACCTTTTAACAGACTTAAAATAAGTCTCATTAATTATCCTATTACCAAATTTCAATGAGTAAAAGAAATCTCCCTGAAAGCTATGGAAATGTCTTTTAAAACAAATAAACAATTATAATTATTCCAGAGCCTAGCAGTCATTATGCTTTTAAGATTATTCACAATTTCATTTACCTTGGATGCAATCTCCCTAGGTTTATAAGATACTAATAAGTAAATCAGCAGTATATGTATTAAGTATTTAGGATGATGAATGTTATAATTTCATGTCTACTGAAATTGAGTTAAAGAAAGAAATGTAGATCTGCCCTCTCTTAAATGAATAAATTTCATTGTTTACTTATTGTAATTTAATAAGCTTATTTTAAGATAAATAACCAGTCTAGGTGGTTTTTATAAATTCCTTAATTATAAGGAATTTATAAAAGCCTCTTCTAAACTGAGGCATTTAATGTCTAATTCCATGAAGCAATTATTAATAAGAAGGCTAAATTTATATTAATAACAAAAAGTAAATTCATAACAGGAAAACCTGTCAGGCGCCACCTCAATCTTCATATCAAAGTAGTTCTAAAGAAAGATAACCTTAGAATTTCATAAAATAATGAAAAAGGTAGTTTTTACTTTGCTGCTAAAGTAAAATATCTATTAATGTAATCATATTCATGGTAAGTCTATAGACATAAAAAGCAAAGTAATAAAATAGTTAAGTTCATTTTATATGTTATACCTTGCATTGGAAGTGTTTAGAAAGTGAATAAAGATTAAAAGAAATAGACTTCAGTATTGTCTAACTCTCTTGTGGATAAGAACCAGGCATTCAATACACTGCATGTTGTCTCTCCATTTGAGTTATTGGCTAGGTTGGTCACTGACCCCTAAAACACATCTCCCACCACATCCCACACAAACATCTCCCACAAGTGTGGCCCACCACCCTCAATGAACTTACACATCCTGGAGCCTTGCCACCAACCATTGCCCTTTTAATTGAGAGAGCCACCAAATTCTCCTGAGAGCAATCTCTCTCAATCTTCACCCCACACCAGTTGACAGACATGCTTGAGGCCAGGGGCCACCAATGGCTTACAGGTAGCTAAACCAATCTCAATTCAGACCCTCAACCCAGACACCCAACTACTGGCAGAGGGCACATTAATTCCTGAGGGGGCCCTTCTCCAATCCTGCCTTGAGTCTTAACCAAAACTACTCAAGCAAGCCAGCTTGAAAGGATAAGCCACAGCACAAACCCACATCTCCCTCCTAGCCTTTATTCCAGAAATGTCCCACTCATAACTTGAGGAGGACTGGCAGACCCACATTCCATACTGACAGGGCTAAGCATTGTCCTACCAGAAGTGAAAGAGCAAATGAGTAGAGAATTACCCACTTCAGCTTAGGCCAGGAGGTAAATTAGAGCCAAAATGTAAGGGATCTTACTCTGTGGTTTTAATCACTCCTAAAGCTGTTAAAGGAATTGCCAGCAGTGTGCATTTATCCCAAGTGAACCCACCTACCTAAGCAAGTGCCAGCTCGCCAGAAACACCTGACTGGATGTATGAGTGCCAGCCCTTGGACAGCCTGAAATATCTCTTCAAGAGACAAAACTAAGTATTGTCTGGGTCAAAGCCAGTTCCCTCTAACATTAGCCCAAATGCATATTGATACAGGGATGGCAAGCTGGACACCCCTTAAGAAATCTTGTCTATTTCTGTTTCCTGTATTTTCTCCCTATACAATAACTAAAAAGGGCAAAGCCTCTTCTCATCCAACTCTTGTCTGTCTTAAACATAAACAACACTGTGGGAACTGGGGTTAGCAGTTTATATCAAACCCAACTGGTCTTCTACAATCTCTCAGAGCTAATTAACAGTATAGAAGAAACTAGCCATGCCTTAGAAGTTCTAAGACTACAAACAGAATTTCTTGCCATTGTGGTGCTGCAAACTAGCCAGACACTTAACATGCTAACAGCAGCACAGGGAGGAACATGTGTTTCTTAAGGAGAAATGCTGTCTCTATGTAAATTGCTCTGAAATAGTACTAAACATCATTCAAAACCTGCAAGATGAATCCCACCATATTTGGGAGGATACTGCCTTTGAAGGCACCTGTCCTTTCTTACACTTATGATCCTATATTCTTTTAGTAGGGCCATAAATCTTGAAAATTTTAATTAAGTTTATTTCTTCCAGAATAAATGCCTTGTTAGCCATGTGGGGATTTCATCCAGCTCCACCCATGGTGCTAGTCTTCCCTGAAACATGATGGAGTAGGAAGAGTGTTTTACATCTTTTCAGATAGGGCCTAATGCCTCTAACCTGCAAGAAGTAATTACAGAAGAATGGCCATCACCCTTCAGCATCCCCTTAAGATTAAGTCTGTAAATCCTCTGAGGGGTAAGTTGTGGGTCTACTTTAGGGAATGGGAAGGCAAGTCTAATACCTGGCAGAAAAACATGACTGTGAAACACATAGCTATGGAACCCCACCCAGAAAGCCTCTGAGTGAGAGGCCCCACCAAAAGTCTGCTGGAAAAACCCCATAGGAATCCTCCATTTAGAACGGCATTTCACCCAGAGTCAAGGAAAAGCCATGGATATTATCAAGGGGCCTTATTATTGGGCCTTCAGGGGGAATTGATTGGATGTGTTAATCAAAACAGCAATCAGCTTGGGCCCCACCTCCAAACATTAGCAAGAGGAGGAATAATGAATGGTTTAAAAAGTAAGCAGGCAAGCTAAATCACTATTTTTGCCTGGAGCAGCCCACAAATACACTTTGGGTCCTGTAATCTGTTATTTTCTCCCACTTCTATTCTCTTCTCTCATTTTCTTAATAAACTACTATCCTAACTAAACTAACATGTTCTTCTATTCCTTTATGTAAAGTAGCCAAGAACCTAGAGTGATATGATTACATTACCAGACCACTGTGATATTTTCCTTCAAAATCCTTACCCTATTCTATGTGTGTGAATACAAATTAAAATGAAAAAGTAGGGATAATCTTTTAGGCTCTGGAATTTTCAGAGTGCCCTCACAGAGTCCTCACTGTGCTGAGAGGGGTCAGTCAGGACCATCCATGTTTTTATATGGAACTTCTGGAGATTTCCATTCACACACTGAATTTTCTAGCTTTCTATCCCAGAAGAACTGATATCCTGTTTCTTGGACAAATTTCACAGTCAACTGAAAGTTCTGTGATGCACCCTTTTTAATCCATTCTGCACACTCACCCCATGTTAAAAAAAATCTACTGATTTGCAAAAACAATGGGAATTCCTCAAATGTGCCCAGCTTCTCAAAGTTCTTGAATATTGATGAAGATAAAGAGTCTTACAGATAAGAAACAAGCCCCAAATTATACAGCTATAAGTGAGGGATCAGAGATTTGAAACTAGGAGTGTGATTCCATTGTTTTCTGGGTTGGAGATGAGAAAAATCTTGCTTCATACAGAATCTCCAGACCCATGTGTTGACTATCACTGCATGCTCAGGTGATTCCCATGTGGATGTCTCAGTCCAACTTTTGGCATCACCTGTCATTTCCTCATCCCTGGATGACTCTTCCTTAATTGTGGGAGAGAACGGAAACCACTGCCTTTGACAATTGTAAGGGAAACAACTACAAAGTGCATCCATTTTTGGAATCAGATTTAAGGACTTTACACTTATTAACAACTGGATAAACCTAATGAAATGATCAGAGGGATGTCAGGAGTTCAGAATGAGAAAAGATAATTGGAAATAATGATCCTTTGTTAACATGACTCTGGTCCTTCATAGCTTTAACTAAATATTTTATGACCAAGAAGAGTCCAGGCTAGTTACAACAACTTATATATGTCCTTGTTTATGGTCTGGCCCTATTTGAAACTTAGCTGAGCTAATCCAGCTTGAGACCACAAAGGGAATTAATATTGAAATTGATTGAATTGACCTTTTTGTGTTTCCATTACCCTTGTGATAATGGTCCTCTCTTGGGGGAGGAGAGAAGAAGGCTTCTTAAAGATTCTTATTTGAGTGGTGATTGAATAATTGATCATTATTTCATCTCAAATATCTGTATGTTTTAGTGGATCCAAGTACCCAGGTGTTAGGGACTGATTGAGAGATGATTCTGTGCTCCTAGGGTGGTCTGGAAAGCCTGTTTCACACATGTGCCTGTGAACATTCTGATACAATTTCACTCACTTTTGCACAAACACACTAATCCCCTATGGATGCATACACACACTCACTTATGCTTGTGTTTACCCTCACACAAACTGAAAAAAATGTGAACATGCTTAAAACAATTTGCTTTCAACCAATCTACACTCTGATCTATTCTGTTCTATTTTGTTCTACTCTACTCTACTCTACTCTACTCTACTCTACTCTACTCTACTC
>JAKSZT010014497.1:921289-1011999 GCA_026826555.1 Tolypeutes matacus | reverse complement strand
TCTACTCTACTCTACTCTACTCTACTCTACTCTACTCTACTCTACTCTACTCTACTCTACTCTACTCTATTCTATTCTATTCTATTCTATTCTATTCTATTCTATTCTATTCTATTCTATTCTATTCTATTCTATTGTATTCATCCATTCGATCCTATCCTATCCTATCCTATCCTATCCTATCCTATCCTATCCTATCCTATCTATTTTATCCATCTTATCCTATCCTTTCCTACCCTATCCTTTTCAACTCTTCCATGTCAATTCCATTCCATTTCCTTCCATCCCTTACCTTTTAAGAATATGTTGATCATAAACCATAGCTTTTATGTATTAAGACCTGCAGAAAGAGGAATGTGTGCTAATGGTTTCACTATGCAGGATTCTATAGGATTAATACCATGCTTAATTCTCCCCAGTCCCAAACAGAGGGACTCAAGGAGAAGTGGGATCTGGCCTTGGACCACATGGTGTCTGGATCATCAGAAACCTTCTTGAATCAAAGAACAAATATTGGCTGAAGGTTCAAGCTTGTTCCCTGTTTGATCACCAGCAGGAAATTTGAGGGAATTTCAATGTGCTGATTTATTGTAGGAAATTATGATACATTTTTACATGATCAGTGGATGTGGTCCTAGACAGAATATGATTGGGGAAGATGGTGGAACAGCTTTTTACCTTATTAACATCATCTATTAAAAAATTATTTAGAGTCATGTTGATAAAGAAAAGTCCGGAGCCCTAACCACCCTCAGCAGAAACCCACAGCTTTAGGAAAATAAGCTCCCCTGAGTCCCTTTTCTCCCTTCCTCTCCTTTTTTCCCTGGAATTCACATCCTTAGGAAGATAAGCACTCCCTGCCTGCCCCCTTTAAATGGTAATTTACAACTCTAAACATATAATGACCCTTTTCCTCCCTATTAGCCCTCTGCTTTAGGAAGGTAAGCTGACCTCACTTCTATTGCTTTTGTAACCCTGCCTGCAGGCTTGCTTAGGAATTTGCCCACTTACAGTTCCCATATAAACTTATGAAAATCAAGGCATGGTGATCAGATATTTTGGAGACTTGACTCTCCTCTGGGCACACACATAATAAAACTGTTCATCCACCCCCTCAGAGTGTTGGTTGGGTTTTCATTCCGTCTGTAGCAACATTTGGTTCCCTGACCGGGAAAGTGCAACTGAGCAAGTCCATTGTGCCTTTGGCTTGGGGCTTATGGGTGAAGCCAATGGCAATCTCCAAGTGAAAGAGGTGGGCAACACCCATCCTCTTGATGGGACTGTCTTCTGAGGTGGTCCCCACGGGTTGCGTCCTCATACCCCGGCCTGACTCAATGGGGAGGAAGACAGAACAGTGCCAGAAGACTGTGGAAAGTTAAAGCCCTGGGTGCCAAGTCCTCAGTCAGGCCCATCTCCAGACAGAAGGGGAGACTGATCCCCTCCCAAAATCTCAAGTACCGAGATTCCAGAATAGGGCAATTCCTGAGGGAGGGACTGTGTAACTTCTGAGTGATTGTGTGTGTGAGTGAGGATGACAGAGGCTTGCCTCTGTTATTCCAGCCTGTGTCTCCAAAGCTTATGCTACGGAGCCCATGTGGGCTATAACCTGTTTTCCATGGCTACATCACATGGCATAACAGCCACCCCAAAATCTGCCCAGGGGCCTTATCCAAGATGAGCTGAAATTCTTATGAGAGATGTGAACTGGTGGGCATCTGAGTGTCCTCAGATGAGGCAACCCATTCCTTCATCTATCTTGGGCCACCAACTCACAGTGTGGACTTATTACTGTTAATTCCTGAAGGAGGGACTGTATAACTTTTGAGGGATTGTGTGTGTGAGTGAGGATGACAGAGGCTTGCCTCTTTTATTCCAGTCTGTGACTCCAAAGCTTATGCTATGGTGCCCATGTGGGCCCTAACCTATTTTCCATGGCTACATCATATGGGACAACAGCCACCCTGAACTCTGCCTGGGTGCCTCAGCCAAGATAAGCCACAGTTATTGTGAAAGATGTGGAGAGGTGGGCATCTGAGTGGCCTTGAAAGAGGTGACCCCTTCCCTTGTCTGTCTTGCACCACTGATGCAGGGTTTGGGCTCATCACAGACAAAATCTACCATCTTAAACTGCATGCTCAAGAATTTCAAGAAGGGATTTCCAGAGGTTATGTCATCTGGATAAACCCTGGCACTCTCTGAACAATATATAAAGTAGAGTGACCCACTTTTAAAATTGACTGGCCCTCAGAAGGGACCCTGGATATTGCCAGTGTCCTCACAGTGTGGCTGGTTGTCACAGGAACTCCTGGCCACCCCATCAGTTTCCCTACATTGACTTTTGGTTAGAGATAGCTGAGACTCTACCTCCTTGGGTTCAATTGTGCATTGGAAAAAAGGGACAGAGTAGGGTCTTAGTTGCACAGGAAATGGGGCTCCAGAAACCAGCCATTCATCAAGGGCTCTTGGAGGAGGACCCACCACCCCCACCACCACTGCCATATGCTCTGCCCACTCTAGCCTCTCCTAGCCTGGGAGTGCAAGCAGATGTCCCAGAAACAATCCCATCTTCGGTCTCTCTGGGAACATCGACCACCTCTGAGGAAAGCCCTAGAACCCCAATAGCAAGGAGGCTCTGGTTGGCACAACTTGCATTACAGATACCCCTCTGTGAAACACAGGGTCTGGCCCAGATCATCAAGGATGGGCATCTGACCTAAGAGGCCTGTTTTATACTATCAGCCCTTCACAACTACAGACCTCTTAAACTGGAAGCAGTACACCCCCTCCTACTCAGAAAAGCCCCAGGCCCTTATTGATCTCATGGAATCCATTTCCAAACCCATCATCCTACTTGGGACAATTGCTACCAACTCCTCCTGAATTTGTTTAATATGGAGGAGAGATGACAGATTCTGATGAAAGCCCAAAATTGACTGAAGGAGCAGGCCACCACTGGTGCCTTAAACCTGGAAGATTGGGCATGAGATGTGGCACCAGAGGCCCAGCCAAATTTCAACACTGATCAGGGATGAGCTTCACTCCAGCAATATCAGGATGCACTCCTTTGAGGGGTCTGAGAAGGGGCAAAACAAACCACAAACATGACAAAGATGACTTTAGTTACTCAAAACCCAATGAATATCTGGGAGATTACTATGGATGACTGTGAGGCCTTCAGTATCTACACCCCTTTGTTCCCAAAACCTTTGGAAAACTAAAAGATGGTGATTGCTGCCTTTGTTGCACAGGCAGCAACAGACATTAAAAAAAAAGCTCCAAAACTTAGAAGGGTTTGTGGGGATGAACATCTCTCAACACGTTGAAGTGGCCAACAAAGTATTCATCAATCAAGATGAAGCCACCAAACGAGAAGCCAAGAAGTGAATAAAACATCAAAGCTCCCTACTGGCAGCAGCCTTGGGAAATCCTGACCCCACCAGATGAGAAGGGCCACCTTGAAAAGGGGAGACAAACACCAGAAGTGTGCCTCTGGCCAGAGATCAATGTGGCTACTGCAAAGAAAGTGGACACTGGAAAAATGAGTGCCCTCAAAAGACTCAGTCACATAGAGGGAACATCCCTAAAGGGAAATACCAACCTGAGCCCCAAGACCATCTGTTGGGGCTGGCAGAGCTCGACCCTGAATAGGGGTGACTGGGCTCACTAGAACTTGGCCCCCATGAGCCCATGATCTAACTACAAGTCGGGGGCCAGTCAATGACTTTCATGGTGGCCATTCATGGTGATGAATATTCTGTGGTCATAAACCACAACACCCCCTTTAGTGGAAAAACTGCTAATATCAGAGCAACTGGGGACCAGTCAAGCCAATGGCCTTTTTGCCAGTCAAGAACTTGGCAGCATGGTGGCCATGAAGTGACTCATGAATTTCTGTACCTGCCTGAATGTCCAGTTCCCCTCCTTGGTAGGGACCTCTTAACCAAACTGGGAGCCCAGATTACCTTCAAAGTTGAAGAGCCAGCAAGCTTAAGCCTGGGGACCAGCCTTCCTCTCCTTGTCATTGTATCCCAAAGTGAAGAATGGAGACTTCACGTGGAAGAAAGTTCAGGTCAGAATCCAGAAAACCTGCTGGAACTTTTTCCCCAGGTTTGAGCAGAAAAAAACCCACTGGGAATCACACAGAACCATGCACCTGTCACCATCAACCTGAAGCCTAGAGTGGTCCCAGTCTGGCAGAGGCAATATCCATTCCTCTGTGAAGTGCAATTGGGCATAGCCAAACACATAGATTGCCTGAGAAAAGGAATCCTGTTTGAGTGCCAGTCACCCTGGAACACCCCATTATTATCCATAAAGAAGACAGATGGGACCAGATATCGATCAGTGCAGGATTTATGAGCCATTAATAACGTCACTCTCACCTTACATCAGGTTATTCCCAACCCGTACATTTTTCTAGGACAGCTGCCACCTGAAGTCATGTGGTTCACTGCCTGGACCTGAAAGATGCCCTCTTCTGCCTGCAGCTGCCCTAAGCCAACCTCTGTTTGCCTTTGAGCGCCAAGATTCCAAAACCTGGCAGAAAACTCAGCTAACCTTGACTCAGCTCCAGCAAGGCTTCAAAAATTCTCCTACCATTTTGGGGGAAGTCTTGGCAGCAGATCTGGCCACCTATCCCCAGGACTGCAGGTCTGCCTTCTTGAAGTATGTAGATGACCTTGTACTTGCCAGTGAGATGGAAGAGGACTGCTGGAGGGACCCAGACTCTCCTACAACTTCTAAAACAGACTGGGTAAAAAGTGCTTGGAGAAAGGACCAGATCTATAAACAGCAGGTCAAGTAATTGGGGTTCAGCATCACACAAGGGCACCAGATGCTCAGACCCAAATGAAAGAAAGTGATCTGCACCATCCCTACCCCCACCAAAGAAAGAAAGATTCCCGAGTTCCTTAAGGCTGCAGGGTTCTGCTGTGTCTGGATTACCGGGTTTGCATCCATGGCCAAACCACTTTACGAAGTTCTGATGGGTCCAGAGAAAGAGCCCCTTGCCTGGGAAGAAGCTCAACAGGAGGCCTTTCAAAACATTAAGCACTTCTTAAAATATATTTGTATATATATAAATAACATTTTTGTAAGCAAATGCACTTATATGCATATATATTTATATATCATTTTACAAATATTGGTATGTATTGTGAAAATTTTGATTTTTACCCACAATAAAAAATAAATAAATTAAAAACAAAACAAAATAGTGGACCTTTATCTTTATGTAGCAAAAAGAAAAAAGTCAACATAGAATTATATATCCAATAAAAATAACTGTCAAAAATAAAGATAACATTGACTTAAAAAAAAAAAAAGACAATTTGCCTGAGCCCCTCCTTTGAAGCTCGTGGATGTAACTCAAAACTTTAACCTGTTCGTGCATGAAAAGAACAAAGTAGCATTTGGGGTTTTCACACAAACAGTTGGACCCTGGCAAAGACCCATCTCTTACCTCTCCAAGAAACTGAACCCCATGGCTGCATGGTGGCCACCTTGCCTGAAAGCCCTGGCAGCAACCATAACTCTCATCAAAGAAGCCAGCAATTTAACCCTCGGACAGGCTATTTATGTTATGGTGCCACATGCAGTCACTGCCCTAATGAACTCACACAGGCACTGGTGGATATCTAATCCCTGGCTCACACATATCCAAGGTTTACTCTGTGAAAACCCCAGAGTTACAATAGAAACAGTGTGCAGACTAAACTGTGCCACTATTTTTTACTGGAAGAGGAAGGGGTTCCTGATCATGATTGTGTTGAAGTGACTGAGAAAGTTTATGCCAGTCACCCTGACCACCAAGACAAACTACTCCTTTTTCCAGATCAAACACTATTTACAGATGGGGGCAGTCTAGTTAAAGAGGGGGAAAAGCTTGTTTGATATCCAGTCACCACTACTGAACGGGTGGTGGAAGTGGCATCTCTACTGCAGGGGTTGTCTGCACAATAAGCAGAACTTTGGGGACCAGACCAAGCCCTGTAGCTAGCTGCTGGGAAAGTGGTAAATATTTACACTGACTAAGTACACATTTGCTACCATTCATATCCATGGGGCCATTTATAAAGAAAGAAGTCTCCTAACTGCAGGGGGAAAGGAAATAAAAAACAAAAAGTAATCCTCCAACTGTTAGAAGCAATCTAGAAACCAAACAGAGTCACCATCATCCACTGCTGGGGACATCAGAAAGAAATCGACATGGTTGCTCAAGGAAACAGTCTAGCCAACAAAGCAGCTCAGAAAGTGGCTGAAGGAACCCACAGAATACAAGTCTCGAAATTGAAACCACAGCATTCCCTCTTAGGACAAGAGACTAATCAACTAAGCTATACCCAGGAAGAACAGGAATGGGAAAAGAGAGAAGGGAAAGCCACCCCTCAAAGGAACTTTGCTGCTCCCGATGACTGGATTTTTGTCCCAAAAGGAGCCACTCATGCCCTCATCCAGTGATACCACCAATTCACCAACCTAGGGAAAACTGTACTAAGAGACTTGCTTTGGAGCTACTAATACATAACCCAACTAACTTCTCTCTGTTCCACCATCAGCAGCCAGTGCCAGGTTTGTGCCAAAAACAACCCTTGACAGGGCCCTCATGCTCCAGCAGGTGTCCAGCACATGGGGACAGCCCCCTTTGAAGATGTCACATTGGACTTCACAGAAACCAAGTCAGGTTAACAAATATCTGTTGATGATGATATACACCTTTTCAAGCTGGGTTGAAGCCTTCCCCACTCACAATAAAAAGGCAAGAGACATGGCTAAGGCTTTACTTAGAGAAATTATTCCCCAACACAGGCTGCCACTGTCTATTGGAAGTGAAAATGGCCCAGCCTTTGTGGCTGCCATAGTGCAAGAGCTAGCAAAAATGTTAGGAATCAAGTGGAAACTCCATACCACCTACAGGCTCCAGAGTTCAGGGAAAGTTGAATGCATGAATCAAACCCTAAAAGCCACCCTACCCAAATTCTGCCAAGAAACTGGTCTCCCTTGGGTATACTTACTTCCCTTAACCCTTCTCCCAGTTAGGTGTACCCCAAGACACACAAGCTATTCGCGCTTTGAAATTCTATTTGAATGGCCACCCCCAAATATCCAGGACTTCCAATGAAACCCCAAACTTCTGGGGAAGGCTAGCCTAGATTCCATTCTCCAACATCTGGGGAAAACTCTAGCCAAAATACATAAAATTGTCTTGTCCTGGAAGCTCATACCCGTGAGACACCCGGAGCACCCCCATCAGCCTTTGTACATAGTCTGGGTCAAAAACTGAAAAAAAGAACCCCTTGAGCCTTCAGGGATAGGTCCACATAGTGATCCTTGTAACTCTTACTGCTCTTAAAATGCAGGCATCATCCCTTGGGTCCATCATTCCATGGTCAAGAAGGGACACCCCAATAAAGAGCAGGACAGCTGTACAGTCCAACCCATATACAGCCACCCCTTGAGAGTGCGAGTTGCCCAGCATCCCTGAGCACTGACCTCGTCAAACACCTGCTGAATGGACCCCAGCTCCTGGTGGATCTTGTGCTTATATGGCCTTCTCTCCTAGGTATTTGTTGTTGGACTCGCTGCTGTGGCTCTTTCAGACTGGACTGTAGTGAATAGAGTCCTAACTGCAATTGCTGACTGGTGTATAATAGGATGTTTTTGTGCCTTGACTTGCTTGTCCTTTCCTTCCTTGCCCCCTCCCTAGGAGCCAATACCCACTCCCAAAATCTATGGAAGCTGCAGGTTACTCAAAGCTGGGGCAAACAGTCCATGCTGAATGCTTCAGTCGCATTCTTGGCAGGTGCAACTTCAGCTTCTGTAATTTTTTGACACTTACAGGGCAATCCAAGATCACATTCCTTACACCTTACTAGTTGGCCCTGGCCCCACACCCCCATACCTGCTCTGAGGAAATGTTGTAGAGGCCCCAACTATGGCAGTTATGACAAATACCTCTGCCAAGACCCCAAAAAGAGCAGAGGATTCTGCCACTCTTGGAGTATGCTTGTGGGTGCCACCACTCCCTGGAAGGGGGTCCCATTGACTTCTCCATATCTCCTACAGAAAATTCCCAGCCCAGCAAGGTGTGGAATAGAAACCTGTGACCCCATAAAACTCACCTTATTAAACATAACCACTGGATCAGGAAATATCTTTTTAAAGGTCCAAACAGGACTAAAACTAGGAATTGGAATCTATGACCCATCGGGACTGGACCCAGGGGACATCATACTGGTCCAACTGATCCTGGTAAACCATCTCCAGAGAAAGCCCTGGTGAAAAATAACTGTAAAGCTGCCCAGATGCATGCTAAAAGCCAAAGTTAGAACAGCCTCCTGCAACATCCTTTTGACCCAGGTTCGAAATTTCCACCAATATCTAAATGAATTCTGGCCCAACATCGCTGCATCCTGCTGGCTGTACACTTCTTCAAGTCTAACATCTTCCCCATACCTGTCCCATGGACTATAACCCCCTGACCCAGGACAGTTCTTCAGTGGGAACCAGACCCCTCCCTGTCTGCATAACTGAACCCTCAGGAAAACTGGCTAACTGTAAAAACATAATTACCAGGTGTCCTTCAACCATTCTCCCTCTTGGAAGGGCTAATAGTAACACTACCTGCCCACTCAATGACCCTGACCAATGCACCACAATCTCCACCATCTGGGTCTATGGCACAAATGCTTACCAGTGCCTACCCCAGGATGGCCAGGGCTTCTGTTATCTGGTTTGGCCAGTACCATCATTCTCAGTGTATGGAGATGAATTGCCTGGAGAGCTCTCCCAAACCACATGAGCAATATAGGCAATTCTGAAACTTTTAGGACTAGGAGTAGCTGGGAGTGCAGCAGTAGCAGGGGCCTCACTCACAGTTGGTCAGGAGGGCTTACAAACCCAGCACTGGAAACATCAAATGACCTTGAAGAAATATCAGGGGCTCTCAATGGTTTGCAAGATCAGATAGACACATTGGCAGAAGTAGTTTTACAAAACAAGCAAGGATTAGACTTGTTCACTGCATGTTCAGAGGGGATCTGCCATGCCCTGGGGGAAGAATGCTGTTTCTATGCAAATTCTTTAGGGATAGTTAGGGACAAGGTAGCCCTACTAAAGGAATGAGCCAAAGACTGCTTAAACCATGTATACCAGGCATTTGCTGATGGGAACTACTTCCACTATCTCCTTTCTTGGATTTTGCCATTCATGCCAGTAATAGCCTCATTCTTCTTCCTCTTAACTTTTGAACCATGCATTCTATGGTACCCAACACAATCTATCACTTCCCAACTAAATGCCTTAAAACACCAAGTAATGCCTAGTGTTAAATATCAGCCCTTGGGGACTACAGAAATATCCCCATGTTAGCAGATGATGCCCCTTAAAGAATTATAAGGGCATCAAAGGGGAGGATGATAAAGAAAGGACCGGGCCCCTAACCTCCTCAGCAGAAACCCACAACTTTAGGGAAATAAGCTCCCCTTGGTCCCTTCTCTCCCTTCCTTCCCTTTCTCCCTGGAATCCACATCCTTAGGAAGATAAGCAATCCCCATCTGCCCATTTCAACTGGAATTTACAACTCTAAACAGATAATGACTCTTTTCCTCCCTAATAGCCCTCTGCTTTAGGAAGATAGGCTAACCTTGCTCCTTTTGCTTTTCTAACCCTGCCTGCCAACTTGCTTATGAATTTGCCTGCTTAGAGTTATTATATAAGCTTATGAAAATCAAGACACAATTCTCAGACTTGACTCTTCTCTGGGCCCATGATTAATAAAACTTTGTTCATCCACCCCCTCAGAGTACTGCTTGTGTTTTCATTCTCTCTGCTGCAACAATGCAACACAGAGAGATTTTTATATGCAGATAAACCCCTTTTTTTTTTTTAACAAGATACCAGAGATTGCACCTGGTACCTTGTACATGGAAAGCAGGCACTCAAATCATTGAGCTATATCAGGTCCCCATAAGCTTTTTTTATTTTTTGAGAAGGAAAAATGGTCAGGTGTGCATCTCATCCATGAAAACCCATCCCCATATCCCTATTCTCTGGGTTGTTCCTTGGGGAATTGAGGTAATCAGAATTCCAGGCTATCTCAGTCATTGCCTATGGTGGTTGTAATCTCAGGAGACCATCTCCATGCTGAAAATCAATGGGTTTTTTCTTGTAATCTAAGAGAATATAAGATTTCTTCCTACTGCCTGTTGGCACAAAATTTAATTCCTGACCAGGGCTGTTTTCTTTCTCTTGGACAAACTGCATATATTAATCTTTGAATTCTGTTCCCTGCTCCCTCCCCTATCCTGGCTACCTTGAAATTTGCCTTGCAGCTGTGTCTCTGCAGAGAAAAAGTACTAGGACTGTAGGAAATAGAGGGAAGAAACAACTTCAGATCTTATCTATTCTAAATATCAGACTTCCTCTCCCTTCTCCCTCTCATCCCATCCCTTTTGCTATACAAGCATCTGGGAGGCTCTTAAATGGGTATTACCCTATCTCCCTCCTCTCTCCCAGTTATTAAAGACTACAAACTGCCCTAAATACTACCTCAGCAAATCACTTACTTACCCCTGTAATCAATCCTCCTTACAATGCTCCAGTGCTTTCCTCCAACTTGTTCTGAACCTTTTAAATGCTCATTGTCATTTGTTTCCACAGAGTTGAGTTCTTTTCTCTCCCCTGCTATAGCAGTTCCTGAATAAATCAGTATTTTCCATGATACTCTGAACAGAAATCCCTTAATACCAGGATCACATAGGTGGGAGTCACAATACCTCCTACACTGGAGGTTTGGAGAAACAGAAGTTATCAGTTGCTGTCTTGTTCCCAGGAAGAATGTCAGAGTGAGCCCTTTTCTGAATTAGTCATTGAAAGGAAATATACCAGGCTCCCAAGCTCTCCCGTCTTATGTCAGTGATCTCTGTCTTTTAATATATCAACATTAGCATGGTTAATTGCCAAGTTACCATCTTAAGAGCCCTCATACTTAACATTTCCAGGCTGAAAAAAGGGACCTAAATCAGATGACAGGGTCACTCAAGGGCTGTCATCACCTCCCTGTAGAAGGTTTCACTGTCCTGCAAAGCAAAGGAAGTTCCCTCTGGGACTACCCATGATTAGATTTCAGACCCTGTCTGCTCAGGAATGGCAGACTTGAGAGATGTGAAGGGGATCTGGTTGAATTAGGAACAGCAGAGAAACACCTGGAGAAAAGTTCTTATAAAAGGAGAGTCTGACCCTTTGGGATTACTTCCCATGTATGATCTGCAGGGCTGCACCTGCACTCTGTTCCATACTCACTTCCCTGCTGTTTCTCCAGTGAGAATCAGGTCTATAAACACATAGCCAACCCAAATAAAAAATAGGCAAAAAACATCTGTCAAATGAAGAAAGAAATACAACTGGTGAAAACACACATGAAAAAATATTCAACATCACTAGCTATAAGGAAATGAAAATCAAAATTACAATGAGATATAATTTCAAGCTTATTAGACTGGCACTATTAAAATATTGGAAAAATGTATTTGTTGGAGAGGATGTGGAGAGATTGAAATACTTATTCACTGTTGATAGGATGTAAAATGGTACAGCCACTGTGGAGGACTGTTTGGAAGTTACTAAGGATGTTGAATAAAGACTTGCCATTGGGATGCCACAATACCACTCCTAGATATATACCCAGAATAACTGATAGTAGTGACATCTTCACACCTATATTCATAGCGGTATTAATCCAATTGCCAAAAGTTGTAAACAACACAATTATACATCAATGGATGAATGGATAAACCAAATGTGGTTGTACATCATGGATGAAGTTGTGAAGAATATGACAATATGAAATCAACTGGAGGACATTCTATTGCGTGAAGCAAGCCATTCACAACTGAGCAAATACTGTATGATTGCATTATTATGAACAAAATATATTGTATAAACCCATGGAGTTAGTAATTATTATATAGGTCACCAGAAATGGAAGGTACAGAATGGAAAGCTAAAGTTTAATAGGTGCAGAATTGGTAAAAAGGTTGTTTGTAAATATTTGGGACTGAATAGAAATTGTGAAAGTACATCATAGTGTGTGCAACTAGCAGAGTTATATGGAGTATGATAGTGGTTTAAAGGGAAAGTCTAAGGCCATGTATATTACTAGAAGGAAAGCTAAAAATGTAACATGGAAAGGTATAACATAGTGAAACCTCAGGTAAATTACAAATATGCATGGTATTGCATATATGACTGGTTTTAAAATACATATATACAAATAAACAAGAGAGATGGGAACAGAAAAGCATCTATGTATGTCAGGGGAAGAATAAAGAGATTGAGAAGTGATAAGTTTTTGGTTTGGTTGCTTTTTAAATTTTTTTTATTGGAATAAGGAAAATGCTCTAAAAATGACTGAAAGAATGAATGCAAACTATGTGATTATACAGAATACCATTTATTGTACATTTTGGATGGATTTATGCTTTATTAATATGTATCAATAAAATAAATTTTTTATTTAATAGATCTTTTGGTTCGTATTCCAGGAAATCTCTCCAGTTCTCCACAAGGGTCTCTTCAGATTCTCCAATTCTATTGAGGCACATGTTGCAGGAGGCATCTGTGGACACCATGCCTCTGTGTAGAAGGGACTAGACTCAGGGTCAAGCTCCTGAGTTCAGTGTCAGGACATCCCTCTGAAGTCCCTGACTGAGTGCAAGGAAGTTCCAACACCCTATTCCCAGGGATCTCACTCCACACCCAAAGACAGACATTTTTGGAAAAATTTCTTGCTTGGGGTACCTGGCTTCCACCTGAGTGGGCTTCTGAATGTGTGAAGTTGTCAGCCATCTCCTCTCTTCTGTTCCCAAACTTTGTTCCTCTGGTCTCTACTTCCAGGACCCATGCCTCTAATCACTGTCTCATTCTGACTCCAGGCTTCTTCTAATTTCCATTAGATTCAAACAGTACACTGCTCACACTCTTCACCTTAAGATAAATTGTTGTAATATTCCTGGGTGAGGTGTTCCTTCAGGAACATGGCCTGGACCACTGAGGTTTAGTTGCCATGGGGGAAGTGACAGCTTGCCTGTGTCAGGTTTTCACCTTTGGCAAGGACAATGTCATGAGTACCAGAAGAAGGCACCATGTCTGCATAAAGTCAGACATCCTGAGCATGACCTTCAAGACCAAATGGTGGATAACTCGGCATTTCTCTTGTCAATTGATGCCTCCCAACTTTTCCTAGACTCCATGTTCCATCCACAGTGGCTTATCCCAGCTATGAGGTTTTTCCTTTGCTTCATGCTTCCCCAAACTCTATCCTTATGGCCGTGGTAATGTGTTATGGCAGCAATTAAAAACCAATACCCTTATCAGATATTGCATGTGTTCAAGCCATTCCACCAGCAGCCTCTCCTAGTATCCAGGGGTTTCATTTGCTATGTTAAATAAAAAGCTGACTCAAAGTGGTGATGCTAACTGTAGGTGTGTTCCATGATTTGGCATTTCACATGGGTTTCTTTTGGATGTTTGTGTAACTTCATTAACCTGGAAACACAATTTAAGAATGGGCAGTGACTCTGCTACACCTCTCCTAAGTGGAAAGTCTTGGCATTTCATGTGACATCCAATTGTCTTCATTAAGACATTCCAAAGAGTTTATACTTCATGATGAAATATTAAAAGTGGGAAGAAATTAAAAAGTTACACAAATAAAAATCAATTCTGAAACAATTATATTTATATTTCACATAGTCATAGTTATGTGACTTTTAAGTGGGTCAGAATCTTCAGTAGTTAGAATAGAATAAAAGTAGTAAGACACAAAGAGCAAGAAGACATTGAAACATCATATAATACTCATTAATTTTATGAATTAAAAAGATGGGGGCATTTTACCTTGAGAACAGACACCTTTTTCATATCTTCTCCAGAGACCCCCAAATATCCTTAATTCTCAGGCTATAAATTAAAGTGTTCAATGTAGACATAAAGATTGAAATTAACACTTATACAGCCTGGTCCTTAGGGTGGTGTGAGGAACCAGGAATCATGTATGTGTAGATGGATGGGCCATTAATAAATTCCCACTTCCATCAGGTGGGATGAGCAAGTCGCCAATGCTGTTTTCCTCCCCTTGGGAAGATTCATGCAAAAGACAGTGATGAAGATGATAGTGTCAGAGGTAATGCTGATGACAAGAGGAAGAAAGAGTAGCACAATGCCTACCAGAAATATCGTCAGCTTATATGCAAAGTTATCCTTGCATATCAAGTTTGCCATGACTTCACAGAAAAAAAATATTCTAACTCTTTGTCACCAAATTTAGATAAGTGCATATTGTATATAGCCTGAACTAGAGCATTTAGGGCACTGCCAACCCAGGACCCCTTGCCCATCTTCTGATGGACTCTCTGGGATAGGAAGACTGGGTATCTCTGTGGATGGTAGATAGCCACATAATGATCACAGGCCATGAGCATCAGAAGAATGCCCTCAGCTCCCCCAAGCATCAGAAAGTAAAGCATCTGGGTCCCATAGGCTGTGCTTGAGATGTTTCTTCACTGAGAAAAAGTCCATGATCATCCTGGGGATAGTGGTGGAGATGAGGAGCAAATTGATGAGAGACAGCTGGCTGAGAAGGAAGTACATGAGTGTTTGGAGCATAGAATCCACCAGGATGAGGAGAATCACAGCAGAATATCCTGTGAGAGCAGCAAGATTGATGAGGATGATCACACCATGAGGATGTGAGCATACTTCATGCTGGGGAGAGTCCCAGGAGAATAAAATCCATTCCTGCTCTCTTATTCTTTCCCATCATGAATTAAATTCAATTGCTTGAACTAAAGGGTTTTAGCAATAAAACAAGAATAAGATTTTTAACTTCATGTGTTAAGCATAAAAATCTCTGTAAGAAATCATCATTTTAGTATACTCTTTGATCATTTGCAAAGTTAGTGATGCATTATCGTGATGCAAGAAGGAAAACATAAAGAACATTAAAAATATGAGTTTTACTTGCTGTGAACTATTTATCCATTATGTGATTTAATGTGTTTTATAGTTATACTCAGACAATCAAAATGAGTATTCTAATTCCATTTCTGATTGCAAGTTGAACAGAACTGACTGTTTTTTACTCAATCCATAACTAATTTACCCTGGACACAAAGATGCATTTCATTCCTCAGTGATCTTTGAAGTTGGTTGTGACCATGGTATTAATTCTATAGAAAGCAATTAAGGACAGGCATTATTTGCTTCCCATGACAGGCAACTTTGTAAGATAAGTGTAGAAAAGGTTGGGATTTTTTGAGTAAGGTGCCTAGGTATTTGTACCTGTAAGAAGGAAGCCGTCCACTTTCAAATGTACTTTGAACATGAATTAAGTTTTGTTTATGTGGGTTAAACCACTAAATATTGTTTTTTTATTATTACATAAGCTGTATTAATCTAATGTATAATATACAAAGGAGAACATATTTAATCCTGAAATTTTGTGCATGAATGTGTTTATGTGGGTGTGTGTGGTTTGGGGAATTATTTTAGTTTGCAATCATCTAACAGTACAAGTTCCTTCACTTAGTTGTTATCATTAATAGCACATTTATCCCAAATTGTTCATGGTTGAAGCAGACTTTAATCTTCCTTTCATATTAATCATTGCTTTGCTTCTTACAACCTAGGCTTTGCTGCTGTGTCTGGACTTGAGGAACCTGGTCACACTTCTCTACTATCTTCATGGGAATTTGTTCATCTGTGATGCTTCTGCCAAATAATTAACTAGATTGATCCCTAGTCAATGTAATCTCTATTTGCATGTGCTGTGTGTGCTTATCAAGTCCACATGGTTCAATATGGAAATTTACCCAGGTTTAAACATGTCAGTGATCAAATTTTCCATGGGGCTTTGCCTACAGGAACTTGGTTCTGATTTTAAAATACATGAATATGACCTTTATTCTGGTGTCCTAGATGAGAAAGGGGTAGACCTCCTAATCAGAAAATGGGATATGCACAACTCAGTACTTTTATAAAACAATCCTAATTTAATTGATTTTCATCTGGTCAAAATAAAATATTTTTTGTCATATCTCTATTTAACATTTGTTCTCATATCCATTATCTTTCTTAACTTAAAATATGTTACTCCTTTTATATATATATATATATATTCCTTTAAATATATAATAGTATGACAAAAAAACACCAAGGTAAAATGATGAAAAGTTCTGGAACATAATCATGCTGAAGGTTGCACAAGATGTGAATGTTCTTAATGCCACTGAATTGTACACTTTAAAATGATTAAAATTATAAATTTTATAATATGGCTTTACCATTATAAAAACATGTTAAAATTCTAAGTCTAGCACTCGATGAAGCCACTGATTTCATGGGAGTTATTTGCATTATTTTTGTAAATATATGTAAATGTATAACAATTTATTATTTTATAGTAAATTTCCCTAACATGGCTCTTGCCTTCCCTTTAAAGAGTGCATTAAAAATTTATGTAACCTATCTCTCCACATCCTCTCCAACACTTGTAGTTCTCTGTCTTTTTCATAGCGGTCATTCTGATAGGTGTGAAATGATATCTCATTGTAGTTTTGATTTGCATTTCCCTAATCATGAGTGATGTTGAATATTTCTTCATGTGTTTTTTTGCCATTTGTATTTCTTCTTCAGAGAAATGTCTATTCATGTCTTTGACCCATTTTTTAATTGGGTCATTTGTCTTTTGAGTTGTAACATCTCTTTATATATCCTGGATATTAAACCCTTATCAGATATGTGATTTCCAAATATTTTTTCCCATTGAGTTGGCTGCCTTTTCACCCTTCTGACAAAGTCCTGTGAGGTGCAAAAGTGTTTAATTTTGAGGAGGTCCCATTTATCTAATTTTTCTTTTGTTGCACGTGCTTTGGGTGTGAGGTCCAAGAAACCACCACCTACTACAAGGTCTTGAAGGTGTTTCCCTACATTTTCTTCCAGTAGTTTTATGGCCCTGGCTTTTATATTTAGATCTTTGATCCATTTTGAGTTGATTCTTGTATAGGGGGTGAGATAGGGGTCCTCTTTAATTCTTTTGGTTATAGATATCCAGTTCTCCCAACACCATTTGTTGAACAGACTTTTTTCTCATCAGCGTGGGCTTGGTAGGTTTGTCAAAAACCAGTTGACTGTATAAGTGAGGGTTTATTTCTGGATTCTCAATTCTATTCCACTGATCTATATGTCTATCTTTATGCCAGTACCATGCTGTTTTGACCACTGTAGCTTTGTAATATATTTCAAGGTCAGGCAGTGAAATTCCTCCCACATTGCTCTTCTTTTTTAGAATACTTTTGGCTATTCGGGTGCACTTACCCTTCCAGATGAATTTGGTAATTGCCTTCCCTAATTCTGTAAAGTAAGCTGTTGGGATTTTGATTGGTATTGCATTGAATCTATAAATCAGTTTGGGCAAGATTGACATCTTCACGATATTTATTCTTCCAATCCATGAACACGGAATGTCTTTCCCTTTGTTTAGGTCTTTTTAAATTTCTTTTAGCATTGTTTTGTAGTTTTCTGCATATAGGTCCTGTACTTCCTTGGTTAAATTAACTCCTAGGTACTTGAGTCTTTTTGTTGCTATTGAAAATGGAATTTTCCTCCTGATTTCCTCCTCAGATTGTTCAGTACTAGTGTACAAAAACATTACTGATTTTTGTGTGTTGATCTTATATCCTGTCACTTTGCTGAACTCATTTATTAGTTCAAGTAGCTTTGTTGTGGATACTTCAGGATTTTCTAAATACAGGATCATGTCATCCACAAACAGTGAGTTTTACTTCCTCCTTTCCTATTTGGATGCCTTTAATTTTTTTGTCTTGTCTAATTGCCCTAGTTAGAACTTCTAGTACAATGTTGAATAACAATGGTGACAGTGGGCATCCTTGTCTTGTTCTGATCTTAGGGGGAAAGCTTTCAACCTTTCCCCATTGAGTATGATGTTGGCTGTGGGTTTTTCATATATGCATTTTTTCATATTGAGGAATTTCTCTTTTATTCCTATCTTTTGAAGTATTTTTATCAAAAAGGGATGTTGGATTTTGTCGAATGCCTTTTCTGCATCTATTGAGATGATCATGTGGTTTTTTTCCTTCAATTTGTTAATGTGGTTTATTACATTGATTGATTTTCCAATATTGAACCAGCCTTGCATACCAGGAATAAATCCCACTTGTTCGTGTATTAAAAAAAAAAAATATATATATATATAACCTATTATTGTTAGACCTAAATGCTGTTCCTACTGCTTGTTTCTATTACATTATAAGCAAAAATAAGGTAAACATCATTAAGTGTTTTTCCTCTTGTATGGTTTCCTCACTATGTTTTTCTGAAATTACAATTAACTTATCTTTAATAATTGACATTCCACCCAGCCTTTCTTAAATATAGTCTAGGGGTATATGGGTTAAGGGAGGTCCAAATATGTAGAAAGAAAATATTTCTTACAGGAGGCTCCTATGATTGCTCTAGGATTTGGGAATGTCTGAAAATATTGATTTTTCTTCTCCAGGCAATTGACACCTGATGAAATTGGCTGTGTGCATTGCAGAGTGGAAAGAGGCTAGTTTCCAGTCTCCATTCAGCAGCCTTTTTCACTACAAAGTTCCTCCATTCAGCATCCCAGGTGCTAGGTGATCATAACTACACATTGATGCTTCAAATCAGGGTCATAAACAACTTTAGGTTTTCCCCAAATTTTCCAATTTGAAAGCAAACATTTCTCTTACTATTTTCTCTGTGATAGTGACTATAAATATCTCACACCTAATGCCTTTCAAAATAAAGTTGAAACTCACTATATTATTGTTTCCTTTTCTAAAAATTATAAAATGTTTGAAGTTGAAACGTGAATTCATAAGCAAAAGGATCTCACAAATGATACTAACTTGTTGATTTGCTCATGATTAGTTCTGTAGTGAAGGTGCAAGCTCAAGAACTCACAATTTAATGTTTAAGAAATTATTTCTACTATATAACTCTGCAAAACACTTCTTCAAATAAAAGTGAGCAGTCTTTTGGTTTTCCAGTTAAATTACTGTGTTCATCCCTAAACACACTACCTATTTTCATCCACTTTTTTTCTCTAAATTGAAATAGAGTCAAAGAAAACATAAGAAACACAATATATGAGAAAAACAGTGTAAATTTGAACTGCCTGCATATTTTTGCAGAAAGCATGTATACTCACCTTTGTTCATTTTAATTGTTCATTTCATCTGAATTATTGATAACATCTGCTAGTGTATCCCAAGATGTAGTATCATATTTTCATGTTCTCCATAAAAAAAAAAAAAAGTCCAGTGCTTATTAGTTTTATAATGCTGGTCATGCAGAAGTCTCAGAGGCCTCGGCCACACAGCCTGGCTTGATGACTTTGATTTCTAAAATTCCCTGTCTTAATAAATCCTACTGTAAGCATCTGACTATGACTTTCCAAAATGCAAATCACTGCAATATTTAAATTAGGAGTTGAGAACTCATGGAGAATATTCTATGAGATCATTAATAGGACAATGTCTTATGGGTGAGTTTTGATTCTCAACTTCAAGTTAACAGATGCATTTATTTCTTAGTAAAATTGTTCTGAGGAAAAATGATCTTGCAGCATTTCATCAGCAGTTATTTGGCCATTTTGTGGGGTCAACCTTGCCACCTCTGAAAATAATTTTTCCTGCATTTTCATGTCTTTTTTAAAAATTTAAATGAACCTGTACTCTAACTGTCCAGTATTTCTGAACAGATCACATCCTGTGTTTAATCCTCTATGATTTCTCACAATGTGCTAATTTGATAAATTGCCTTATATTAGATCATGAAATTAAATGTTAAATCATTTGCTCCTCTTCCCTTAGACCTTTGAATTTTGAAGCAACACACAACCATGGTTCTGCTTTTAATTCCTGCTCCCTGCCTTCCCAGTAGAAGGTAGATGTGCTCCTGCCTCAAACAGGAAACTTCCTTGACTTCCTTCAGCATGTTTTAATGATGTATTTCTAAGTATTTACCCTTATGTAAACAAACGTGCCTTTATTCCTTCACAAAACGTTTATCTGTACCTTTATGTAGAAATGCAAAATCTTGCAATTTATTTTTTAACACTCATACCTTAAAGTCCCAACTGTTTTTAGCAGCTAATACTCAATTTTCACTCTTCCATCATGCCTTTTTTATATATGTTTATCATTGATGATTTACACAATTTAATTGAATGAACTGATATTATGTATTTGTCTTCTCTTGGACTGGTGATTCATTTCAGAAGTTCAATCTGTTGCATAAAAAGGTGCCATTTTAGGTAATGAGTGAATACATAAGTAATTGACTTGACTTAAAATTAAGTTATTTCACAAGGGCCTGCATGGCAAAATATTTATAACTCTTTAGGAAAGGGAACAGTCTTTTAGGTGGCTTATAGAGTTAAATACACATGTTAAATACAGATTCCTATCACTGGTTTCTCTTAGTCTTCCTCACTTGCATTTTCCTGTCCAAAATGCACTCATTTTGCTCTTGCTTTCACACCCACAACAAATCTATTTTTCTGATATTATTATTGCAAATCCCATTTTCATTTTCATTGCCTTTCCTTTCTTTTATGCCCCATTCCTTTATTTTCATCAGTAATTAACATGTTTTGCTTTTCAGGTATCTTTGGGATACAGCACAAAATTATGCTTTTTTTAAAAAATCTGAGCGTATTCCTTTTTTAATAAATAAAATGATCATATTTACAGTTATGATAACATTTATGACCTATGTTGACTATCATTTTATATTATCTTTTACTTCAACATTGCTGCTTTCATTGTCTTTTTCAGACTTTTTTTTAACAAATCAATTTTATTGATACATATTAATATAGCATAACCCCCCCAAAAGTATACAATCAATGGTATTTGGTGTAATCACATATTTGTGCATTCATCCCTTCTCTCATTCTCAGAGTACTTTCATGATTCCATCAATAATAATAAACAAAAAGCAAACATATAAACAAAACTTATCACCTCTCAATGTCTCTTTGCCTCCCCTGCCGTACATAGCTGTTATTCTTTTTCCTTCTTGCTAGTATATTTGCCTTTATATTTTGTAAAATAGAGCTGTGTATGTAATATCATCATATTCATGTTTTACATGAGATTTTACTATCATATACAGTAACATGTTGTATTTTCAGCTTCCTTTCTAGTAATATACATGAATTTATAATTTCCCTTTCAACTACTGTCATATCCATGCAATACCACTGCTAGTTACAAATATCATAATATGCTTTAACCATTTCCATTCATTTCCATAAATACACAAACAGCCTTTTTACCAATTCTGCATAGATTAAACCTCAACTTTCCTTGCTTTACCATCCATGTATTTTCTTGTGACCTATATTCTAATTATTAACTCCACAAGTTTACACAATATATTTAGTTTATAATAGCATAATCATACAGTATTTGCCCTTTTGAGTCTGGTTTGCTTCATTCAACATAATGTCCTCTAGGTTCATCCATGTTGTCATATGCTTCATGATTTCATTTCTTCTTACCACTGCAAAATATTCCATCATGTAAAAACACCTAATTTTGTTTATCCTTTCATCAGTTGATGGATACGTGCTGTCAGTCTTGAATAATGCTGTTATGAACATCATGTGCAGATGTCTGCTCATGTCTCTGCTCTCAGTTTGCCAGATCATGCAGCAAGTCTATTTTCAACTTACTTAGAAACTGCCAAAAAGTCCTCCACAGTGGTTGTACAATTCTACATTGCCACCAACAGTAAATAAGTGTTCCCATCTCTGCACATCCTCTCCAACATTTACAGTTTTGTGACTTTTAAATAGCTGCCAGTCTAATAGGTATGAAATTATATCTCATTGGAGTTTTGATTTGTATTTCACTAATCACTTGTGATGTTGTACAATTTTTAATGTATTTCATCACCATTTGTATTTCTTCTTTGGACAGTTGTCTTTTCAAGTCTTTTACCCATTTTTTAATCATATAGCTGGTCTTTTTATTGTTGAGTTATATAATCTCTATATACATCATGGATATTAAACCTTTATCAGATATGTGATTGCCAAACATTTTCTCCCATTGAGTTGGCTGTATTTTCACCCTTTTGGCAAAGTCCTTTGAGGTGCAAAAGTGTTAAATTTTGAGAAGGACCATTTATCTATTTTTCTTCTTTTGTTGCTCATGCTTTGGGTGTAAGGTTTCAGAATCTACCACCTACCACAAGGTATTGAAGATGTTTTCCTATATTTTCTTCTAGGAGTTTTATGTTTGTGGCTTTTATATTTATATTCTTGATCAATTTTGAGTTAACTTTTGTATAAGGTGTGAGATATGGGTCTTCTTTCTTTTTTTTTGGATATGGATATCCAGTTCTCCCTGCACCATTTGTTGAATAGACTGTTCTGGCCCAGCTGGATGTGCTTAACAGCATTTTCTAAAATCTCTTGACTGTAGATGTGTGGGTCTATTTTCTCATTTCAGTTCCATTGGTCAATGTGTCTGTTTCTATGCCAGTATCATGCTGTTTTTATTACTGTAGCTCAGTAATATGCTTTAAAGACAGTAAGGCTCCTCCACATTCATTCTTCTTTTTAAAGATCTTTTTGTGTATTCAGTGACCCCAAATCTTCCAAATAAATTTGATAATTGGTTTTCCCACTTCTGCCAAAATGGTTCTTGGAATTCTTATTAAGATTCCATTGAATCTGTAAATCAGTTGGGTAGAATTGACATCTTAATGATATTTATTCTTCAAATGCATGAACATGGAATGTTTTACTATTTAAATCTTCCTCAGTTTCTTTTGCAATGTTTTATAGTTCTCTGATTACTGGCCCTTGATATCTTTGGTTACGTTTATACCTAAATATTGACCCATTTAGTTGCTATTATAAAGGGAATTTTTTTCTGATTTCCTCCTCAGATTGAACATCAGTAGTGTATAGAAAAAATATGAATTTTGGCCTATTAATCTTGTATCCACTTTACTGTACTTGTCTGTTAATTCTAGTCATTGTGTTGTGGATTTTCAGGAGATTCTAGATATAGGATCAAATCATAAGCAAATAGTGAAAGTTTTATTTCATCATTTCCTATTTTGGTGTCTTTTGATTTTTTTATGTACATTAATTGCTCTGGCTACACCCTCTAGAACAATATTAAATATATGGGGAGAGTAGGAATTCTTGTCTTGCTCCTGATCTCAGTGGGAAAACTTTCAGTCCTTCATCATTGGATACAGTGCTAGCTGTGGGCTTTTCTCATATGCACTTTACCATATTGAGAAAGCTTCCTTCAATTCTTATCTTTTGGAGTGTTTTTATGAAGAATGGGTGCTGTATTTTGTCAAATGTCTTTTCTACATCAATTGAGAGGATCATATGGCTTTTCTTATTCAGTTTATCACTGTGGTATATTACACTAATTCTGGGATAAAACCCACTTGATTGTGGTGTATAAATATTTTAATGTGCTTTTGTATTGTGTTGGCAAGCATTTTGCTGAGGATTTTTGCATCTATATTCATTAGAGGTATTGGTCTGTAATTTTCTTTTTTTTGTAGTATTTTTATCTAGTTTTGCTTATGGGTGATGTTGGCTTCATAGAATGAGTTTGGTAGCATTCTTTGCTGCTCAAATTTTTTTTTAAAGCTTCAGCAAAATTTGTATTAGATTGTCTTTGAATGATTGGTAAAATTCACCTGTGAAGCCATCTTGCCCTGTGCTTTTCATCTTTGAGAGGTTTTGATGACTGTTTCAATCTCTTTCTTGTGATTGGTTTGTTGATGTCTTCTATTTCATCTAGGATCAGTGTAGGTGGATTGTGTGTTTCTAAGAATTTGTCCAGCTCCACTAAATTGTCTAGTTTTTCTACATTCATTTGTTCAAAGTATCCTATTTTAGTCTCTCTTATTTCTGTGGGGTCAGTGGTTTTGTCTCCCCTGTCTATTCTGATTTTATTTATTTGTGTCTTCTCTCTCATTTTCTTTCTCAGCCTCGGTAAGAGTTTGTTGATTTTGTTGATTTTCCCAAAGAACCAAATTTGGTTTTGTTGATACTATATTTTTTTCTTGATTTCATTTATTTCTGCTCTGATCTTTACTATTTCTTCCCTTTGGCTTGCTTTGGGATTAGTTTGCTGTTGTTTTCTTAGTTCCTAAAGGCATTCAGTTAGATCTTCAATTTTAGGTATTTCTTCATTTTAATGTAAGCATTGAGTGTTATAAATTTCCCTCTCAACACTTCCTTTGCAGTGTTCCATAGATTTTGATATGCTGTCTTCTCATTTTCATTTATCTCAAGATATTTGCTGAATTCTCTTGCAATTGAATTCCTTACTATTTAAGGGAGTGTTGTTTAATCTCCATACATTTACAAATTTTCCCTTTTCCCCTCCATTATTGATTTCCATCTTCATTCTGTTATGATCAGAGAAAGTGTTGTGTATGATATAAATCTTTTTTAAATTTATTGAGACTTGTATGGTGACACAACATATGGTCTATCTTGGAGAAGGATCCATGAGCATTTGAAAAATGGTGTTTTAGGGTGCAAAGCTCTATAGATGTCTGTTAGGTCTAGTTCCAGTAACTTATTATTCAAGTTCTTTTTTCTTTATTTGCAATTCGTTGAGATGTTCTATCCAATACTGAGAGTGATGTATTGAAGTCTCCAACTATTATTGCAGAGACATATATTTCTCCCTTCAGTTTTGTCAGTGTGTGCCTCATGTAACTTTTGTCGGGTTAAGTACAGAGATATTTAGTACAGGTAATTCTTACTGGAGAATTTCCCTTTTAATTAAAATATAATTACCTTCTTCTCCCTTAAATATTTGCACTTGAAATCTATTTTGTGTGGTATTATTATTGCTACACCAGTTCTTTTTGTGGTTACTAGTTGCATGGAATGTCTTTTTACAACCTTTCATTTTTAACCTGGTTGTGTCCTTACATCTGATGTACGTTTCTTGTAGACAACATATAGATGATTCACATATATATATATATTTTTTATCCATTCTATCAGTCTAGGGTTTTTTGATTGGGGAGTTCAATCCATTAAAATTCAATGTTATTACTATAAAGACATTACTTCATCCATTTTGTCCTCAGCTCTCTGTTGTCATATTGTTTTATTTTCTGTCTTCTTACACTTTACTCTTCCTTATAATCTTCATTTCTAAACTTTTCTCCAAATCTCTTGCTCCAGTTTTTCCCTTTCAGGCTGCAGCACTCTCTTTAGTATCTTTTGTCATTCTGGTCTTTTGATAACATATTTTACCAGTTTTTGTTTCTCTGTGAAGACTTAAGATTCACTCTTATTTCTGAAGGGCATCTTTTCCAGTTACACAATTCTTGCCCGGCAGGTTTTTTCTTTCAGTATCTTAAATACATCATACCACTTTCTTCTTGCCCCCATGGTTTCTGTTGAGAGATCAACACTTAATCTTATCAAGTTTCTCACCATTTTACCTTCCCACCAAGAATGAATAAGTGTCCCTAATTCTCCATATCCTCTCCAATAATTGTTATATTGCATTGAACTTTTATAATAGTAACCATTTTAGTGGGTGTGAAATTACCTCATTGTGGTTTTGATTTTCATATCTCTCATAGCTAATAATGTTGAGCATCTTTTCATGTGCTTTTTCCACATTTGAATTTCCTTTCTGGAGAAATGTTTATTCAAGAATTTTCCCATTTCTTATAAATATAAAAAGTACTTTAATATTTCTAGAATAAAATATTGCAAATACAAATGGCAATATTGTATTATCTTATTATCCTTTTTTTTTCTTTTTAAACTTCAAATTTTGAAATACATTCAGACTTATAGGATAATTACAAAAATAATCAGACAGCATACAGAGAGTTTATTCATACCCTTATCTTCCTAGATTCCCAAATCCACCAATTTTAACATTTGTCACATTTTCCCTATTATTTTATCATCTATCTATCTATCATCTATCTATCTATCTATCTATCTATCTATCTATCTATCTATCTATCTATCATCTATCTATCTATCTATCTATCTATCTATCTATCTATCATCTATCTATCATCTATCTATCAATCCATTTTCTGGACAGTTGAAATAATATAATTATATAATCATGCTCCTTGAATGCTAAATATTGCCATGTACATTTCCTAAGAACAAGAACATTCACTTATGTAACTAACTTAATTGTAGTTATCAAGTTCAAGAAATTTAACATTGATATAAAGCTTACAGTCTATATCCCATATATTTTTAGTTTCTCTCAATAATGTCATTTTGAGTCTTTTTCCTCACTTGTTAGAGCCCATCCAAGATGACATATTGCATTTAACTGTCATTGACTCTTTAGTTGCTCATTCATTTTTCTTTTTTAAATTGCAGGAATGCCTATACAACATAAGCTTTCCATATCAACCATTCCCTAACATACAATTCAGTGGGATTAATCATTTTCACAATATTTCAGTACTCTTACCAACTTCCATTACTAAATTTTCCCCATCTCCTCAATCAAAAACCCTCAGCTCAGTTTCATTAGGTCCCCATTCCTACTGCACCTGTTCTAGCAACCTGTACTTTCATTTCTGTCTATATGAGCATGCATAGTCTCAAATAATTACTTTCTTGTTACCATGGAGCTTACATTTAAATATATAAAAATCTCTTTTGCTTAGATACCAATTTAATTTCAACTGTACACACAAACTATATTCCTATAACCTTTTGTCCCCCTAATTTTATGTAGTTTTGTCACAATTGTTTAGACATCATGAGTCCAAAATCCAAGGATTTAGCCTTATATTTTGTGCTTTTGCCTTTTTTATCATTTTGGAAGTAAAATTGGAGTATCTAATCAAAATACAGTAGAACAGGCATTTATATTTACCCATGTCATTATCCTTACTGGAGATCTTTATTTTTTCATGCAGTTTTAATCTATTGTCTGT
This sequence comes from Tolypeutes matacus, assembly GCA_026826555.1. Classification (NCBI taxonomy): domain Eukaryota; kingdom Metazoa; phylum Chordata; class Mammalia; order Cingulata; family Chlamyphoridae; genus Tolypeutes; species Tolypeutes matacus. Next base: position 984,960 of record JAKSZT010014497.1, on the reverse strand, counting down.
TGTCATTTCCTTTTAACCTGCAGCACTCACTTTAATTTACTGTCTTTTAGGGCCAGTGTAGTGGTAATGAACTCTCACAATTTTTGTTTATCTGAGATTGTCTTAGTTTCTCCCTATTTTTTGAGACAGTTTTTCTGGATGTAAAATTCTTGGTTGGCAATAATTTGCCTTCAGCACTTTAAATATGTCATCCTACTGCTTTCTAGCCTCCATGGTTTCCAATGAGAAATGAACAGTTAATGAGGTTTCCTTGTATGTGACATGCTTCTTCTCTGTTATGGCTTTCAGATTTCTCTCTTTGCATTTGGCATTTGGAAGTTTGGTTATAATGTGTTGCACTATGGGTCTACTTGGGTTTATCTTATCAGAAGTTTGTTGAGTGTCTTGGATGCATATATTCATGTGTTTTGTTGTATTGAGGATGTTTAAATTCATTATTTCTTTGAATACTGTCATGGTTAGGCTAATGTGCCAACTTGGCCAGGTTACTGTGCACTGTTGTTTGGTCAAGCAAGCACTGGGCTAATTGAAGTACAAGGATATTTATGGACTTTAGTCATCAGTTAGTTTACTGCAAAAAAATGGTTGATTATATCCATGATCAAAAATGGTGATTGCCTTTAGCAATAAGCAATGTTTTATCCAATCAGTTGAGAACCTTAAAATGGGAAGTGATTTCAACATTTGGAGAGAATTTCCCAGCTCATCTTTGGACAACCAACATCTCCAGGAAACTCATCAAGGACCTTCATTGATCTTTCAATGAAGCCCCTGGTTTGCATCCTGCTTGTGGAATCTGGATTTGTGCATCCCCACAGTTATGTGAGAATTTAATAAAATCTCATACAATTTACAGATATCTCCTGTTGATTTTGTTTCCCTAGAGTAACCAGACTAATACAACTTGATACAAGAAAATGTTATACTTATTAGAGATAAATGCTGTTGATTCTGTTTCCCTGGAAAACAATGAATAATACATATAATATGTTGAATAACATTTCTTAGGTAAGTTGCTCATCTCTCTAACCAACATTTCACTACCAAAATCTAAAAATTATGTTTTATAGAGTTAAAATAAAGTAATTTTATTTGGGAATCACTAAATGTAAAATCAAATTTTAACTATATATATATATATATATATATATATATATATATATATATATATACACACACACACAAAAGTGCAGAATCTCTCAAAAGTTAGAAGAAAGTACATTTTTGTATACCCAAACAGAAATATTTTTGCAAGAGAAAATCAATTTAAAAATACACAGATGAAAGAAAAAAATAATGGATTCTTCACGATTCTTACCTCTAAAAATGATAAAGCATTTTCAAATTTTAGGAACTTCTACATTTCATCAATGAAATAGCACACTCCAGAGCAAAGAAAGTGTGGGAAAGACAAACCAATAAGAGACTAAAAATATAAGTTCCACCTAATAATGTTTTTCTATTAATAAGATTCTATCCCATTCTAAACTCTGAAGTGAATACTTGACAAGTAAGGCATTGATTCTGTAAGAAATCAGAATTGTCTTTCTAATTTTTAATTAGAATTTTGAAGATATGTGGTCTTGTTAAAAGGATAATATATATGGAGGTAAGTGGTTCCCAAAAGGGGGCCATCCATGACATACTGGACCACAAGAGTGAGAAAGGTCAGGGGCCTTCAGAGGCTGCATCATCCCAAAGTTAGTGGAAAACAGAATTCTTCCTTGAATTCTTTAACGCTGTTGGTTAATTTTAGGGTGATATTTTGGTAAATCTGCTATTTTTGGTATAAACTGCCAACCCCAGTTCCCACAGTGGTGGTTATCGCTAGGACAGTTAGGAGAGGTATGAAGAGAGGCATAATCTCACAGGAACAGTATAGGCAGCAATAAAACAAATATATGGCAAACAAAATAAAGCCAGTACTCAGAATGCCATTCATTTATCTTACAGGCAAGTTTATTAACTACTTAGAAAATGAATTAAGTTTACCTGGACTTTTAACATGTTCAATATTCATCTGTATTTGATCTAGAATAGAAAAGATATCATCATAATCATCAGGCATATAAGTACTAATCCATGCACTAATCAATGCATGTTACTCTTTGAGATGTAATTAATAGATCTAAGCTCTAGGTTTGCAATAGAATACATGTTATCTCTCCATTTGAGCAGGCCATAATGCTAATTGTATTAAAGTTCTACTCACATCAGTCTGGTAATCAGTGCTTCATTTGGTTTGTCCTTCAAACAGCCAGCAAGGAAGATAAGTCTCCAATATTTCACTGGCCTGGTTCAAGACATCCTTTGGCATTAAGAAACAGAGCCAGTGTGAAGGCAATGTTCCTTGTAAATGTGGCCATATTGAGACACTGCCAGCTGCTGTAAGAGTCTGAAACTGCAACATACCATCCATCCACTTCAGGAGTATGTCCAGTGATGTGGTAGGTACTTTTATTGTTTTAAGGGTTGCAGTGACTGACTGAGCCAATAACTCAAATAAAGACACACCATGCAGTGTCCTGGGGACCTGACTTGAATGCACTAGAGGGTTTGACAAGCCTGAAGTCTATCCTACTCCTTATAACCAGCAGGAAATAGCTACAGAAGAATGACTGTTGCCCTTCTGAAATTCTTTAAGAATAAGGATGTAAGTTGAGGCAGGTAATATAGTGAAAGGGGGAAGGCAGCTAGCCCTGCAGACAACATGGCCAAGAGGCAACATGGCCAACAGACCACAGACCATGAGGCCCCACCCATCCAGCATCAGGCTGCTGGAAAGACACTGCAACATCCTAGCCATAAGAATATAATTTGGAATGGGGTTGGAACAAGATCTTGTTTGGGGTCAAGAGAATGAACCAGGTATCCTCAAAATGCTTCACCATTGGCCTCCTGAGAAAAGACAGGAGGGGGATAACCAATCAGAACAACAAACAGGTTTTAAAAAGCCCCGACCTCAGTTCCCATGCACACAACTCACTCTACAGCAGGACCACAGTCCATGCCTTGGACCATGTATACTTCTTCTTTTCATGTTTCTTAATAAACTCCTTACAGTCTTACCTAAAAAAAAAAAAAAGAAAAAAAAAAGACTCATACTAATGTAATCATTAAAGGTATAACTTCACAATTTTGATTTAGAGAAATAGTCTGGAAGAAATAGATGTGCTGGAAAATGTTGACCAGTGCGCTTAATTTGTGGTGGAATTATATAAAGCTCATTTAGGATGAAATACTTAAACTTTACATGATTTATATCATTTAAAAACCCCGGGTAGTTTCTCTGCTATCAGAAAGGAATCTACACCTAAATCCCACTCTTCCTCTCATCTCCATATTCTCACCCAATATTGAGTGAATTAGGTGATGTTTAGAACTCATCCAATCAACAAGTCTCGGCATCTTCAACTTCAGAGACTTTCTCTTCCATCTTAAATGAGCCAAAAGCAATCTTTCCAAAGCTGGTATCTTGTAACACCCATGTGTTATACTTCTCTCTGACCCCAGGCTCCTATTCTTTTGATTCCTTTTTGCCTTATTCTCATTATCCCTGCTCTTTATACTCTCCTGTACTTAACCTCACTCTCCCTTTTAGCTTATCTAATAGGCATTCTTTCTTCTCTCCTTTCCTAGAAAACAATAAAAAATTCATATTCCATTCTGTGTATCTTTTTATTATTATCATTTTTTTCCCTTTCACTCATCTGATTGCTTTTTCAAAATGGAGAGTATGGTCACTGTCTTCATTTCAATTATTCCCATTCAGATATTTATTATGGAATATTCTAATAATAAATTATTTTACATCCACTCAAAATATTCCATCAAATTTACAAATACCTCCCACAGATAAATGTTGGAATGAGTTTTCAATAATTTTATTCCTTCACTTAAGACTAGCATCTCAGTGTGAATTTTAATTTAATTATAATAGTTCTTTTTGGCCAAAGAGGAAAAAAAAAAGACCAAGAAATCTGCTACAACTAGAAAGTACAGTGTGTCTTATATATACTGTCAGAATAATTAAACAATTATTTCATTTGTATAGTAGCATGGCTAATCTCTATAGAAGTCATATCTTTTTTATTCCTCACTAATATTAAACCATACTTTTATGCTGGTCTGCTTTCTTGCATTGTGTTGTATAGAAGGCCACCTCATTTTGAACTGTATATAATATTCATTTGTTTTCATTGTTGTTCTCCTGCTTTTCCCAGCAAAAATGTAAATGAAATGAACACATTTTAGAAAAACAAACTGTACCTAAACTGATTCAATTAGTCATAAAGGATCTCAATAATCATGAGTAAAGAGGATGATTCCATTATCAAAAACCTCCAAACAAAGACAATCCAGGATCAGATGTCTTAAATGGGAATTTTACCAAACATTCAAAGAAGAATTAAGATTATTCCTTTTCAAACTCTTCAAAAATTTTTAAATTATAAGGAGCCCTGAAGAGCTGAATCAGTCTTGAAAAGGAAAAATAAATTGGAGGTCTTGATTCAACTTCCCAATTTCAAAACTTCCTAGAAGGCTATAGCTAAAAAGAATGTGGCACTGAGCTAGAAATAGACATGTAGAACTATGACATAGGATTGAGAGTCCCAGAAATGAACTCACATACCTATAGCCAACTGAATTGTGATAAGAGGCCAAGTATATTAAATGGGGAAAAATAGTTTCAAACAAAACTCTGTACCCATTAAGCAATAACTCTCCTCCCCTCACTCCTTGGCCTATAGTAACTTGTAATCTACTATCTATCTTTAAGAATTGGTTTATTCTAGGTATTCATACAAGTATGATCATACAATATTTGTCCTTGGGTACCTGGATTTTTTCATACAATATGATGTCTTCAAGTATAATCCATGTTATTGTATGTATTAGAACTTAATTCTTTTTTTATAAATGAATGATATTCAATTACATAAATATAATATCTTTGGTATTTCCAATTATCTGAAAATTGACATTTGGTTTGCTTTCACTTTTTAGCAATTGTGAATAATACTGCTATAAACATTGATGTACATATATCTGTTTGAGACCATGATTTCAATCTTTTGGGTATATATAAAGAAGTCTGTTTTGCAGATCACATGGTAATTTCATGTTTGCCTTTCTGAATAACTGCCAAACCTATTTCCATTGACTGCACCATTTTACTCTCCCTCCAGAATGAATAAGTGTTCCAGTTACTCCAGGTTTGAAGTGGTATTTTATTGTGGTTTTCATTTGCAATTCTCTGATGACCAATTATTTAGAATATCTTTCCATGTGTTTATGGGTCATTTGTATATCTTCTTTGGATAAATACCAAGTCCTGTGCTTATTTTTTAATTTTGTTGTTTGTCATTTTGTTTTTGAGTTGTGGTAGTTATTTATATATATATAAATATTTATATGTTTTTAATATAATCTGTATATTAAGTTCTTATCAGATATATGGTTAGTCTTTATTTTCTCCCTTGTGTAAGCTGTCTTTTCACTTTCTGATACTGATCACTGACATACAAAAGTTTTAAAATTTTGATGTAGTCTATTTTATCTTATTTATTTTTTCCTTTGTTGCTCATGTTTTTGTTGTCCTTTCAAAAAATTAACTACCAAACACAAAGTTATGAAGATTTTGTCCTATGTTCTGTTCTGAGAGTATTATGTTTTTACACTTAAGTTTAGGTCCTTGATCCAGTGAGTGTTAATTTTTGTATATGGTGTAAAGGAGAGGTCCAAATTCATTCTTTTACTTGTAGATATCCAATTTTCTCAAAATCATTTGTCAAAGAGACCATTTTTTTCTCCAATAAATGTACACTGGTGCCTTGTGGAAACCATTTGGCCATACATGTACTGGTTCATTTTTTGAATTTTCAATTCTATTCCACTATATTATGTGAATACCATTATCTTACATGAATGCCACACTGTTATAATTACTGTGATCAAATTATTACTTTGATTTTCATGTAAGTTTTCTAATAGGGAAGTGTGAGACCTCCAACTTTGTGCTTCCTTTTCAAGATTCATTTAGCTATTATGGGCCCCTTGCATTCCTCTATGATTTTGAGGATCAGATTTTCCATTTTGTAAAAAATAAGCTGAATAGTGACAAAGCCCCAAGATGTGTATATGTATTGCAGGTGATGTACCACACTAATGAAGGATGTTTATGTGGGAGGTTGTGGGATGTGTGGGAGGTGAGGCATATGGGAATCCCTATAATTCTCATGTAACATTTATGTAATCTAAGTATCTTTTAAAAAATTTAAACTCCTATAAACCTCAAAAAAAAAAAAAGCTAGAGTTTTGTGATGAATGCGTAGAATATATTGGGTAGTATTGGCTTCTTAACAATATTGTCTTTCTATCTATGAATGTGGATGTTTTACCAGTTATTTAGGTCTACTTTAATTTCTTTCATGAATGTTTTCAGTGTATCAGTTCTCCACTTCCTTGGTTAAATTTCTTCCTCGATACTTTATCTTTTCATAAGCTACTGTAAATGGATTTTTTAAAACTTAAATTGTAGAATATTATCAGCTGTTGTATAGAAACACAACTAATTTTTGTGATCATTAATTATTTATTTGTAATTATTTATACACTACCCCTGCACAAGGAATTTGTGACAGCACATTTATATTTTAAATGACAGAGTAACAAAGATAATATAACTAAAATAAAATAAAATAAATAGACCAATAGGACCAAGAAATAGGAAAATACAATATGTCAATATAATAACTCTGCTTGAACTTCAAATTTGGTTTCATGAATTGTTCTTTCCTATTTGAAACATAAATCTTTGTTGGTAATAAACATAGCAGATTTATTTCATGTGAAACGTTAAGATGATTTAATAATTTTTAATTATGAACATTTATTTCAAGAGAAAAAATTAACACAAATACTCAAAGAAACAAGTAGCTGATATATGCACTTTCACATGCTATACATAAAATATCAGAAAACCAATGTAGGATAATATTACTTTCAAACAGCTTTATGAACAATTGATCAGACTATATTTTTTAAAAATCCCACTTTCCTTCAAAGATCTGAAAGACAGAGGATGAAACCAACCATTCTACACATTTTTTTTCTACTTGCCCATCATCAGTCATGGGTGACTGAATCTCTACAAGTTTGCTTTATATTGAAAAGTGATAAACTAATTCTGCATTCTTAAAAGGAGATGAAGTTGACCTCTTCACTGATTCCTGAAGAGACATTAAGAAAGCTGTAGATGGTATAAGCCAACTTCCAGTGTCAAGAGCACAAGGAAAACTATTATTAAATACAGCAGTGCCTGCCAGAACACAGTAATCTGTTCACCCCATATCATTTTGTTATTTGTAATACTATATCTAGTTAATGTAAATTGGATAATACATGTTGGTAAGACAAGCAACATTTCTTCATAAATAAAGAACTGATAATTAATTAGCAAAATCAGGTCTATTCTAGTCAAGTACATCACAATATTTATAAATCATGTATAAAATGGCAGACTGCTTAAGTGACCACTGAGCAAGACTCACATTTCTGGAAATATGCCCCACAGCTTAAGTGCTAGGAGAGTGGCTCTGCAAGAGCATGTTACACCTTGGAAACTCCTAATAATGTGGGATAACGTGTACACATACAACACATGCACAACATTTTATTCTCCTCCTGTTTTATTGTCACTCTAAAATGCATGTTTGTGACTGATGTGCACTGCCTCTAGGCTACAAGCAAATTACATGCTCTTCTAGCTTAAATTTTTGGAAGATTTTTTTGTAGATTAAGAATATGCATTGACAAAATGATTTATTATTTTCCAGGAACCAGAATTATTTGAAATTTTTAGAAGAGGGAACTGAGTTATGTATATTATCACTGTGCATCACAGTAATTCTCAGAGCTTCAGTTCTTCCTTAACAGAAAATGTTGAATATTTCTTCTCTAATGGAAATTAGAATCTGTATCTTAGCAAGAACTCTAAGTGATGCACATGCAAAAAAAGTTTGAGAAATTTGCCATAGAGTACCTTTCCTCTTCCCCATTCAGGTATATTCTCCCTAGCTGTGCCATTTTGAAAGAGATGCAGCTGTGTGGACATGGTCCATGCTCCAATAAACAGGTAATAAAGCTAATATACTTAAAATATACTAATTTACTTCCTATGTATATGAACTTCCTCTTTGTTGTCCGGAAGCATCCACCTTCAGGTAGGGGGATTAGGATTGTTACAAGAAGCCTAGGAAGATTCAGGAGTGGATCTTAACAGCTGAACTCTTACAAGAGCAGAAGCCTGAAACATCCCTTCACACTGAGGCTCAGTTCCTCTGCGCCAAATCTAGCGTGGCCCCGTGGACCGTCCTCCCGCCTCAGGCCTGATGCACCGCCCTCCCCCCGCCCCACCCCGCACACTGGGGGCGCGCTGGGAGGAAGCCCCGGAGCAGGTTGCTGTGGCCTCGGCGGGTTGGACTCTGCTTGAGGAGAAGCCTGGGCAGGTACTGGGGAGGCGGGCCAGGCTCTAGTAAACCTCAGCGGTGCAGAGTCCTACCAGCCCTCAGGCCCAACGTGCCAGGCCAAGGCGCGCAGTCTGGATGCAAGCTCTAGCGCATCCCCGGCTGCCGCAGGGGGCTCCCCGACAGTTCCATGTGTTTCTGGACAGTAGGCGCTGCGACCATGGAGCCTAAGCAGAACTAATTTTTGTATGCTATTCTTGTAGCTTGAAGCTTTGCTAAATTTGTTTATTAGCTTCTATAGTTTTCTTGTGGGATATTACATATAAAAATGAAGCCATTTGCAAATAGAGTTTTATAACTTCCTTGATAATTTCGATGTCTTGCCTTGCCTTGCTTTGCCTTGCCCAGTTTCTCTGGCTAGAACTTCTAGTACAACTTCAAATAGCAGGGATAAAAGTGGGCATCGACCTCTAATTCTTGACTTCTTGGGGAGGATTTCACTCATTCACCATTAAGTATAATGTCGGCTGTGGGTTTTTCAAAGATTTCTTTTAGAATATTTAGAAAGTTACTATTCCTATTTATCAGAACACTTTTTTTAAAAAAAGAAGCTTATTTTTTCTGTCAGTATAACATTTTGATATATTATTATTTTTACATTAGAAACATTACAGGATTACAGATAATTCATGGAAAAGTACAATGTTCACTTATAATATTTTCTATTGTTGATACTTTTTGTGCTAACTTTTTATATATATATTTTGAAAGATGCTTAGATTACATAAATGTTTTGACTTCATGCTTCAATTGAGATGATAATTTGTTCTTTCATTCTATTAAATTCTATTAATGTGATGTATTGTATTTATTGATTTTCTTATGGTGAAACATTCTTGAATTCTTGGGATAAATCCAATGCTGTAATGGTATATAATCATTTTAATATACTATTGGATTCAATTTGCTAGTATTTGCTGAAGTTTTTACATGCCTATGGGTAATGAAAACTGGTCTATAATTCTCTTGTGATGTCTTTACCTGGCTTTGGTATTATGGTAATATTATATTATAGAATGAGTTAGGAAAAATTCTTTTTTCTTCAAATTTTTGAAGATTTTTAGAAGGATATGAATGTTTAGTAGAATGTACCAGTACAACCATCTGGCCTTCGGCTTTCCTATGTTGTAAAGTTTCTGAATATTGATTCAAGTTCTTTACTTTTTATATGTCCATTGATTTTTTATTTTTAAGTCAGTTTAGGTTAGTTGGGTGTTTCTAGGAATTTGTCCAACTTTTCTTGGTTATCTAATTTGTTGGCATGAAATTATTCATAGTATTCTCTTATAATCCCTTTAATTTCTACAAATCAGTAGTAATGGCCCCACTTTTATTTTGGATTTTAGGAATTTGTATCTTCTCTCCTCATTGCTTTGCCAGTTAGCTAAATGTTTGCCAATTTTATTGTTATTTTCAAGGAAATGACTTTTGGTTTTGATTCCTTCAACTGTTCTTTTATCTATCTCATTTATCTCCATTGTAATCTTTATTGTTTCTTTCCTTCTACTAACTTTAGGTTAATTTACTCTTTTCCTACTTCCTCCAGATGTAAAATTATGCCATTGATTTGAGGTCCTTTTTATTTTTCTATGTTTGAATTCTTAGAATTTAGTTTCTTTCTGAGAATTGCCTTCACTTCATCCCATAAATTTTAGTATTTTGTAATTTCATTTGCCATTGTCTCAAGGTAAGTTTCTTCTTTGACTCATTGATTGTTTAAGAGTGTGTTTTTAAATTTCCTTATATTTCTGAAGTTTACCATTTTCTTTCTTTCATTGATTTCGCTTTTAGTCTATTGTGGTTGAAGAAGATGCTTTGTATAATTTCAAAGATTGTATAATTTCAATCTTTACAAATTTATGAAGTGTTTCTTTTGACCTAATATGTGGTCTTCTGTAAGGGTTAAGACTTGAGCAGTGGCTGTGCAAAGGTTAAGACCTGGGCAGTGTCCAACTGCTAGATTAGCTATTAGCTCTGAGACTCCTTTGTATCCTGACTCAGTATGCCTTGTATCTAATTCATAAAGTCCTTGACTCAGCACACATACTCCCAAGGCACAGCAGAAATGATTCTGAGGATTTGCATTTTGTGTTCCTTCTGTAACATTTGAGTGATAACTGTAGTGTATGAATAACCCTGCAAATAAAAAATGGCCATGCTTGTTTTACTGTTTGTCTGGAGCAGACTTCATCTGTGCCAGTATGAGCAAACTCCCTCTCCACCTAAGTTTTTCTTCTGCCTATCTCCCTTGTGGTCTCCCAAGGTAGACACAGTACACAAACTGCATAGTCAGCACAATTGGATGTGTTCCCCCACTGCTCCCCTGGCTGAGGAGGTAGGGAGTATTGACTATGGGTGGTTCCCACTGTGTGTGTAGGCTGGAGTAGCTGAATGGTTATCTCAGTGGTGTATGTGTCCAAATGTGACAACCACAAATGACCCCACAGATGTGCTAGGTGTTTTGCAGCAGGCTGAGTAGGCAAGAAGGGAAATGAAGCCCAACACTGCTGCTGCATGGGTGAGATGGATGTTCCTGTCTTTGTTACAAGATACCACCCAAGAAACATTGAAACAGGAGAGGGAAATTCATTAGTTGTGTGAACAACTGCAGCAGTCACATGTGTGGCAGGAGGGCCAAGATGTGTCAGTCGGTAGTAGTTCAGTTGAGGAATATGAAGTGGGACCATCCAACAAGCTCCTTTGGTCAGGACACAAAAGGTGAAACATGATCAGGACATTGGGCAACCATATATGGTGCAGCACACCATGTACCATCCCTATACACAGTCAAATCTGGTTGAATTGGGATGAAAATTTTGGCAGAAGCTGGTAGTGCCCATAGCTGCATAGTTGCTGTGCCTGTGGGATATGGGTCTTGGATGGCATTGTGTGCTCTCGGACTGAGATAGAGAAGTTAGTATCAGTTACTGGGCAATGTCTTGTGCACGAACATCTCTTAAATGCATGGCAGCATGCTGGGGGAAACCCTGATCACACATTGATAGAGTAACTCCAGACAGCCATTTGTATGGTCTGAAATAACATGGGGGAGTTGCCAGACTTGGTGAGCTGGTGGACAACATACTCTGACTTTGTACAAGTAGTCCAGGAAATGGTCATGCAGAGTGCTGTCTTTGACTCTAATAACCAGGGACCCAATGCTGAGAGGTTCATGAGTCAAATGACAGAACTGCTTGTGCAACATGCTGCTGCTCCCTTGTTTGAGTCCCTAATGGCTATCTTAACCCCATATGTGGGGCACCTGATCCATGAAGTCACAGCCATGATGACTAGTCTCCGTGAGACCAAAAGCCAACAGACCAAGTTCCATCTGGTGGTGACAAGAAGAGATGCACCCCATCTTTTAAAAAAGCTAAGTCTGCAGGTCAGGACTTTAAGAGAGGTCTTACAAAGGTCACACAGAAGCAAATGTGCAATGATTTGGTAGCCACAGGGATAAACCCAACTAAAATAGATGGGCAACCAAACAAGGTATTGTTAGACCTTTGGAGACAGCTAGAGCCTGCTCAGTGGAGAGCAGAAAGAGCCCAGAACCCACAGAAGGTCAGGGATACTTCACAACTCAGTGACTACCTGCTAGAGGACCCTGGGCACTCCACAGATCTGGTGTTTACCTTTACATTTTATCTCAATTGCCATTAGTAAGGACTACCAGAAACAGTTTGATTTCATCTGGCAAGGCCAGAAGTATATCTTCACTGTCCTGCATTAGGGGAATATCAACTCTCCAGCCCTATGTCATAATATTGTCCGCAGGGAACTTGATCATCTCTACCTCCCACGAGACATCACACTGTTCCATTATATTGATGTTATAATGTTGATAAGACCTACTGAGCAAGAAGTAGAAAAGACTCTAGATTTATTCATAAGGCATTTGCATGAGAGTGGTTGGGAGATAAATCCAACAAAAATACAGGGCCTTCCTCCTCAGGAAATTTCTAAGTGTCCAGTGGTGTGGGGCCTGTCAAGGTATCCCTTCTAAAGTAAAGGATAAGCTGTTGCACCTGGCCCTTCCTAACACCAAAAAAGAGGCACAATGCTTAGTTGGCCTCTTCAGAATTTGGAGACAACCCATTTCTCATTTGGGTGTCCTACTCTAGCCCATTTACCAAGTGACCAGAAAGCTGCTAAATTTGATTGGGGACTGGAACAAGAGGAGGCCTTGTGACAGGTCCAACTGCTGTGGAAGCTGTACTATCACTTGGACCATAGGATCCAGCAGATCCAATGATCTTGGAAGTTTCAGTGGCAAATCGAGATGCTGTCTGGAGCCTTTGGTAGGCCCGTATGTGGGAATCACAGTATAGATCATTAGGATTTTGGATCAAAGCCTTGCCATCCTCTGCAGATAACTACTCTCATTTTGGGAAGAAGCTTTTTGCTTGCTACTGGTCCTTAGTAGAAACTGAACGTTAAACATAGGCCATCAAGTTACCATGAGACCTGAGTTGCCTATCATAAGCTAGGTATTTTCTGACCCACCAAACGATAAATTTGGGTGTGCAGAGCAGCACTCCATAATAAAGTGGAAGTGGTATATACAGGATAGGGCTCGAGCATGTCCTGAAGGCACAAGTAAGTTACACGAGGAAGTAGCCCAAATACCCAAGGTCCCCACCCTTACCATGTTACCTTCTCTTTCCCAGCCCACAGCTTTGGTCTTTTGTGGAGTCCCTTATAATCAGTTGACTGAAGATGAGAAAACTTGGGCCTGGTTTACAGATGGTTCTGCAAGATAAGCAGGTACAACCTGAAAGTAGACAGCTGCAGCACTGATTCCCTTTTCTGGGACATCCTTGAAGGATAGCATTGAGGGCAAATCTTCCCAGTGGGCAGAAACTCAAGCAGTGCATCTAGTTGTTCATTTTTCTTGGAAGAAGAAATGGCCCTAGGTGTGTTTATACACTGATTCATGTGCTGTTGCCAATGGTTTGCCTGGATGGTCAGTGACTTGGAAGGAACATGATTGGAAAATTGGTGACAATGAGGTCTGGGAAAGTGGTATGTGGATAGGCCTTTCTGAGTGTGCAAAAAACATTAACATATTTGTTTCCCAAGTGAATGCTCACCAGAGGATGACATCAGCAGGGGAAGAGTTTAATAATCAAGTGGATAAGATGACCTGCTCTGTAGCTAATGCTCAGCTTCTTTCCCCAGCCACTACTGTCATTACCCAATGGGCTCATGAACAAAGTGAGCATGGATGTAGGGATGGAGGTTATGCATAGGCTCAGCAACATGGACTTCCCCTCACCAAGTCTGATTTGGCTACAGCCACTGCTGAATGCCCAATCTGCCAGCAGCAGAGACCCACACTCAGCCCCGATATGGCACCATTCCTCAAGGTGATCAGCCTGCTACCTGGTGGCAGGTTGGCTACATTGGGCCAATTCCACCATGGAAGGGGCAACAATTTGTTTTAGCTGGAATAGACACATACTGTGGCTATGGGTTTGCATTTCCAGCAAGGAATGTTCCTTCCAAAACTACCATCCATGGACTTACCAAAAGTCTTTATCTACCACCATGGCATTCCACACAGCATTGCTTCTGATCAAGGAACCCATTTCACAGCAAGTGATGTATGGGGATGTGCACATGCCCATTGAGTTCACTGGTCTTACCATTTTCCCCATCACCCTGAAGCAGCTGGATTAATAGAATGGCGGAATGGCCTTTTGAATACTCAGTTATGGTGCAAACTATGTGGCAATACCTTGCAGGGCTGGGGCAATGTTATCCAGGAGGCTATGTATGCTCTGAATCAGCGTCCTCTCTATGTTGCTGTTTCTCCCATAACCAGGATTCATGGGTCCAGGAATCAAGGGGTGGAAATTGGAGTTGCATCACTCACTATTAACCCTAGTGACACACTAGGAAAATTTTTGTTTCCTGTTCCTGAAACCTTAAGCTCTGCTGGTTTACAGGTTTTAGTCCCAAAAAGAGGAATGCTGCCACCAGGGAACACAACAATTATTCCATTGAACTGGAAGTTAAGACTGCCACCTGGCCACTTTGGGCTCCTCTTACCTGTGAATCAACAGGTAAAGAAGGGAATTACTGTACTAGCTGGAGTGATTGTTCCTGACTAACAAGAGGAAATAGGACTACATCTACATAATGGGGGTAAAGAAGAGTTTTCCTGGAATGGAAGAGATCCTCTAGGGCATTTCCTGGTACTGCCATGCCCTGTGATTAAAGTCAATGGAAAATTGCAGCAAACCAATTCAAGCTGGACTAACAATGGCCCAGAATCTTCGGGAATGAAAGTTTGTGTCACTCGACCAGCTAAAGAACCATGGCCAGCTGAAGTGTTGGCTGAAATTAACAGAAACATGGAATGGGTAGTGGAAGAAGGTACTGATAAATATGAACTTTGACCACATGATCAGTTACAGAAATGAAGACTGTAATAGTCATGAACACTTCTTCTTTGTTTTGTTATGAGTATGATTGTTTTCTTCCCCTATCATCTGAAATGTTTATTAATTTCACATAATAATATTTAAGGATGTCAAGTTTAAGAGTGAATATTACCCAAGGACTTGCACCCTATTCTGTAGGAAATTAATGTGTTTCCAGTTGTATGCAGGGGAGTTGAACATTGTTATGTGGAAACATATATGTATGCTTGTCTGCTATTGTTTTTACTTAGAGACTAAGTACGGTTTAGGGTAATGTATATGTTTGCTGAGTTGACAATGGGTGGACTGTGATGGTAAAGCTAATGTGTCAACTCAGCCAATTAATTGTGTCCAGATGTTAAGTCCAACACACACTGGGCTAATTGTAATACTAGAGCATTTATGGACTTCGATCACCAGTGAGTTTGCTGCATGAGTGGCTGATTACATCAACATCAATCAGGGAGATTGCATCAGCAGTGGGTGATGCTTTTATGCAATCAGTTGAATGCCTTAAAAGGGGAAGTGATTTCAACATGCAGAAATAATTTCACAGCTCATCTTTGGACAGGCAAATTTTCCCAGAAACTCATCAAGGGTCTTTCATGAGACATTCATCAGAGCCCCTGGCTTGCAGCCTGACTATGGAACCTGGACTTGTGCATCCCCATGGTCATGTGAGAGACTCATAAAATCTCATATTATTGTTAGATATCTCCTGTTGATTCTGTTTCCTGAGAGAACCCTAATACACCATCTATCTTACTTGGAGGTGGGATGGAATTACAGGTGTTTGATTATTCATCTACCTAGGCCAAAGAATCTACAGAACCCAGAGAGGCTGGGGAATCACTAATTCTTGTTGTTCTTTGGGGGTGGGGGTGGAGCTACTGGTGCCCAACATTTGAACACCTGCAGTTGCCCAAATAGACTAAGGAAAGTCCAGACCCCTCTTATACTATGGGATGTAATTGAAAGTGCTGTTTGTATGGGTCTAATGTACCTGCTATTACCCAGATAGCCTCAGAAAGTGCAGTTCCCTTCCTACCCTATTGAAGGGCTGGGTGGTGATACAGGTGTCTTAGTATCAAATCCTGTTTGTGCAATCTAAAATCACCTGCAGTTGCCTGGAAAAGGTGAAAAAACAACAGCTCCCTCCTATCCTATGGAGGGTTAGGGATGGAATTGAAGGCACTCAAACCAGTTTGTGTGGACCATAGGTGCCTGCAGTTGCCCTGAGAGGCTGAGGAAACACAACTCCTCTCCGTGCCTGTAGAGGTATAAGGATAGAGTCTCATGTTTCCAAATATTCAGTCTGTATCTACAAAAATTGCCTGCAGTTACCCAGGAAGGGTGGTGCAGGTCCAGGAGGCATCACCTTGGCAGAGATGGTGCTGGGGCCTAGGCTAGGGCTCCATTCCATTCTAGGTGGAAAGAAGCCAGTGCCTAACATCCCTGTGATTTTTCTATCATCCCTGCTTCACCTTTTGCCTGGGACATAATTAAAATGGTGGCTACTGACCTCTTTCTGACTTGGAAAGGTTCAAACTTCACCTGTTCTTAGGATTAAACTTTAGCCATTCAAATTTATTAATCAGTAGCTGAAGTTGGTGGCCAACCATTTATTCCTCCTTCATTTTTAGAAAATGGAGCTTCCAACTTCAGCCACAGAATAGACCCCAAGGCAGTTTGTGCCACTAGTGGAGTATGGGCACCACTTCTATGGCAAGGCGTGCTCTATTCATGCAACATCACTGGAGATGGGAAGTCTCCTCTTTGCATTCCTTCAAGTATGTTACAGGATGCTCTTCTGGTCTCCTAACCCCACAAATAGGTGATTTAAATAGCTCTGGGTGGTTATTTTCAGCTATAAATTTATTCAAATTTCAACATTCTTAAAGAATATTTTGAAATATGTTCAAATAATGAATTATATAAATATACATAAATGTGAAGAAGGTTTTCAACTGCTTTCTATATCTAAAATAATTAATAAGGATAAATATGTTATAAAATAAACAAGTATGTTAATACTTTGGAAATCTCAAATGCTGCACATTTTGTAACTTTTGCAAGAAAATTAGAAATTGAGAAATTATCTTTACAGGTAAGCTATAATCCTGAATAAAGGAAGTCTTTTGAGAAAACTAGGAACACTAAATTTTCAAATACAGAGTCTACATTGAGAAGATGTGAGTGAAGTAATTGTAGAACATAGGACTTTGTGAAAATGAGCAATGGTAGAATAAATGACAGGGCAACTTTGTTTTATTCTGTGTGAAATGTATACATTATGATTAAATAACAACCATGTTGGAAACCCAATGAATGCAAATAATAACCACTCAGAAAAATGGTCACATATTGTAAGACTGTTACTACTCAACCTTTATTTCCTAATATATTAAGTTGTTACATATTTCATGAAGCTGTTCTATTTATTTTATGGATTTCAATAATTGCCAACCAATTTTTCCTAATTAATGGTGCTGGGGAAAGCACAATCATACAAATTGATTTCATGCTGTTCTTTCAGATTTATGAAGTTACTGGTAGTTCAAAGCCATGCAAGAAATGTTTTTTCCCTTTTGAGATATAGTATTATTTCAGTTATCTGAGTGATGCTAGGGATAAAAGGGTATATATCCAAGCTTAAAGCACAATATAACTAAAATCATGATAAAGCCTGTGTGCAGTAAAAGAATGACTGGCTTGATTAGCCATAGCTTAAAATGGTTGGTGATAATTCTACAGACATTAAAAGTGAGGCAATTTCAAGTTTCTTTAGAAAGAAGATTATGATCAACACCCAAATGGTAAATGAGGGGCTTTCATCCTGTTTCTATACCTATGTTGTTTATAGAACTAGATGGGTTTTAGTTCACACCCATCTATTTCATTGCTTGAAGGCTAGCTAGATTTCCTTGGAGAAATAATCTGTAACCACAAAGCAAGAACACAAAATATACATACCCAGTAATTTCAAAAGGTAATGCAGTGAACAAGACCAATGGATTAGGCAGATAAAGGTTTGCTCTCACTAAAACAATAAAGACAAAGCCAGAGGCTGTCATAGGAACCTGCTTTGGGGCATAGCAAACCAGGCCACTGTTTACCAACTCCCAGAAGTGTGAGCGTCAGAGACACAAAGAAGCCAAAACAAGTAATTGTGTGATATTAAACCTCCTGGCTGTGGGAAAGGGCTCCCCTCCCCCTCCCTTGAGATAGTAAGTGAGAGTCAAACTCCTGGCAAATTGTATCTGAGAGTAGAGCAGATGTCTATCTCCATGAGAAGGTGCTCTGAGTCATCCAGGAGGCTACTGGACTGATAGAGAAGCCAGGAATAAGCATAGGATGCTTACCTCAGGGGCTGGAAGGGCACACATACCCGGCCCACAGGGTGGAGAGACTAGGTGGAGATCTTAGCTCCCTGCTCCAATGAAAAAGTGATGACAGATTCCCTCTAAGAAAGAGGAGACTTGGAGGGTGGAGAGTGATTTCTTTGCAAAGTGTAGGAAACAGGGCTCCCCTTTACTATTGTAAAGGACAACAACTTGAGGAGAAGGGGATTACCTCAGGCAAGTAGTCACCCCCAGCCACCTAGGTAAAGAGAGGAATTACATCAGTGAGAAGGCAGAGACAGGCAGAGATCAGCTGACTGTAGGAGATCTAGACTGCCCAAAGCAAAAGGGACAGAAAGCCTTCTGAAAGGCTAATTAACCCAAGGAGGCAGAAAGGCTCAGTGGAAGAATTCCTGCTTAGCATATATGAGGTCCCTGGTTCAGTTCTTGGTTCTTCCTTGAGAAGTGATCCATGAGGATATCAGGTATCCAACTGAAACTTTGTCAGATAACATATAGACATTTTCTTTGTATTAGCTTTTCTTGAATCTCTTATTTTTTTAAAGTTCATTTTCTTTCATTTCCTTTCCTTTACTCACTAAAACCCAGTTCAAAACCTGCAGAGGGCAGGCTGCAGGGTGAGTGATTGAGAAACACCAACAGCCTGAGAAGATCCTTAGGGTTCTAAGAGAGAAGGCTGTTTATCTATGTTTACTTTTTTTCTCCTGACTCCTTTATTTAAAAAAAAAAAAGTCACTGCTTTGTTTCTTGCTTATTTTGCAACTTCTTCCTTCGTTTTTCTGCTTGCTTATTTTTCCTTTTTTTCTTTTTTTTTTACTGATCTAGTCTACCTATAATATTTCTTTTCACTCCTTCATCTTTATATATTTGTTTTCCATTTGTTCTTTCTTTCCACCTCTTTTATTTGATCTCCAATTTCTCTTGTTCGTATTGCTCCCTCTCTCATTTTTTCTGTTTACTTTCTCTTTTTTACTTTTTTTCTTTCTCTCTTTTCTTTCTTTTTCCCTCTTCTTGCCATTCCAGCTTTTAAATGCATTCTATATATTTTTTCTCTATTCTGTTTCTTGTTTCCTTGTTTCTATTCTATTTTCCTAATCTTATTCCTCTGTGCTTCTTAATCATGTTGATTTTTCAATTTTCTAGGTCTTGTATGGTTGCTTTCCTACCTTTTATAATTATCATTACTATTATTCTTCTTGTCTTCCTATCTCTTTCTTTTTCTCTGGTCCTAAATTTTTTTCTTTCAAAGGAACATAGATCTCTTTGACAAAAATGGGGACAAAATCCTGCCCAAGTGATCTGTTTCAGGAACCCACAGTGTAGGAGTCTTCAGGTCATCAATATGGAGGGAGCTGGAAAAGAGATAAATTCCTCAAGGTGCTGCTGGCCTGATTCATGTTTATTGTGTTTCCTCTTCCTTGATTTCCCCTTTTCTGTGTATACTGATTTTGTCTACCAATGATACCTCTTTTCCTTCCCTCATATTTATAACATCCACACTCTGCTGTTACTCTTACATTGCACCTCTCTTTATTTAATCTTCAATTTTTCTAGATTTAATTTCTGTCTCATCTATCCTGTTTTCATTACTTTATTAACTTTTTTCTTTTTGTCTTTTCTTTTATCTTTCTCTCTTTCCTCATCATTTTGGACTTTTAATTCATTCTATATATATTTTTTCTATTCAGTTTCCCATTTCATTGTTGGTAATCATCTTTTTTATTCCTCTTATTCTACACTGCTTACGTAAGTTAATATTCATTTTCCAAGGTCTTATATGGTTCCTGTTCTAATCATTAGCATTATTATTACTATTATCTTTTAACTTTTCTTGACTCTTTCACTTTATCTAGATCTATTTTTTCCTTCAAGAGAATATAGACAAAAGTAAGGAAATAGAATAAGAAGAACAAAGTGTTAAAGAGAAAACTTAATGCAAACACACAAAAACAGCAATTAAATAAAACCCTAGAGTAAAGAGAGAAAATAATCAACTCAATAAACCCATCAAGATAAAAAGATGACCAGACAGCAACAAAAAATTACAAACTACCCTAAGAAACCAGAAGACATGACCTAGTCCAATGAACAAACTAAAAACCAGGAAGGGATGTAAAACATTGAACAATTAATCAAAGCTGTCCAAACATGGACAACTTAAGGAAGTGAAGGAAGACATTAAGAGTATTAAGAAGACATTGGGAGAACATACTGAATAAATTGCACACATACATAAAAAGATAATGGACATGATGGTGATGAATGGCATACACCAAGAAATCAAAAAGACACTGGAAGCACATAACAGCAGATTTGATCAGGCAGAGGAAAGAATTAGCAATGTGGAACACATTACATCTGAACTCAAACAAAGAATAGAACAGATAGATGGGAAGATGGAAAAAGAGCATGGATTAGGGATTTGAATGACAACACAAAATGCACAAACATATGCATTATAAGCATCCCAGGGAGAGAAAAGAATGGAAACGGTACAGAAGGTGTGATACAGGTAATAATTGCTAAAAACTTCCCAATCTTATTGAGGGAAATGGATATACATGTCCAGGAAGTGCACTGCACCCAAAACAGTATAAATCCCAAGAGGCCAATCCCTACACATGTACTCATCAAACAGTCCATTGCAGAAAAGACAAAGAGAAAATACTGAAAGTAGCAAGAAAAAAAGAAACCATCACATATAGGGCAAACTCATTAAGATGAAGAGATTATTTCTCTTCTGAAACCATGGAGGCAAGAAGGCAGTTGTATGACATAGTTAAGGTACAAAAACAAAACAAAACAAAACAAAACAAAAAACCTTCCAGCAAGAATTCCCTATCCAGCAAAGATGACATTAAAATATGAAAGAGAGTTCAAAATATTCACAGATAAACAGAAATTAAGTGAGTATGCCAATAAGAAACTTGGCTGTTAAGAAATATTAAAGGGAATTCTGCAGGTAAAAAGGAAAAATCTGGAGAGAGAAAGTTGGAGTAGAGTTTAAGAACAACTAAAAATACAAAAAGAGAAATAAAAACAACACACGACATTCATTAATCCAAAGAAAATATGGCTAATATAAGTAAATCCTTGAGAATAATAACACTGAATGTTAATGAATTAAACTCAACAGTCAAGAGACACAGCTTTGGCAGAATGGAAAAGGAAATATAACCCATCTTTATGTTGTCTACAAGAAACCCACCTTAGACTCAGGGATCCAAGGAAGATGAAAGTGAATGACTGGAAAACAAACTTACAAGCAAACAATAACTAAAAAAGGACAAATATATATTGATATGTGTCTGATACCAATATTGGACAAAATAGGCTTTAAATGCAAAACTATTGTAAGAGACAAACACGGACACTAAATATTAGAAAAAGGGGTATTCTTTCAAAAAGAAAGAACAATCATACACATTTATGCACCTTACCAGGGTGCTTCAATATACATGAGGCAAACACTGGAAAACTAATTGGAGAAATAGATGTCTGTACAATAATATTGGGGGACTTTAATACACCATTATCACTGTTAGACACAATGTTTCAAGAGAAAATCAGTGAAGAAACAAAGACTTTGAATACTACATTATTGGATCTGGACGTAATAGATACAGAACTCTATGCACAAATACAGTGGGATATACATTCTTCTCAAGTATACATGGATCATACTCCAAGATAGACAACATGAAGGCCACAGAAAAATTCTCAATTAGATCCAAAGATTGAGATTCTACAAATTTATTTCTCTGACCACAATGGAATGAAGCTGGAAATCAGTAAAGTCCAGAGAACCAGATTAGGCACAAAGAAAAGGAAGTTGAACAATACACTCTTAAGCAAACAGTGGGTCAAGGAGGAAATCTCAAAAGAAATCATTAACTACCGTGAAACAAATGAAAATGACAACACAACATATCAAAACCTAAGGGATGCAGAAAAACTGTACTGAGATGGAAATGCATTGCCATAAATGCATATATCAAAAAAGAAGAAAGAGCTAAAATTGAAGACCTACATGCACATCTAGAGGAATAAAAAAAACAAGAACATACTAATTCCAAAGGAAATAGAAAGAAATAGCAAAGATTAGAGCAGAACTAAATGAAATAGAAAATAAGAATGCACTAGAAAAAAATAAGCAAAATCAAAAGCTGGTTCTTTGAGAAGACTAATAGAATCGACAAACCCTTAGGTAGACTAACAAAGTAAAAAAAGAGAGAGGATGCAAATACAGAGAATAAGAAATGAGGAAGGTGATATCACCACTGACTCCATAGAAATAAAGAGTATCATAAGAAGATAATTTGAAAAATAATATGCCAACCAGAAGGTTAATTAATTAATTAATTAATTTTGTTATTAACCATGAACTATAATTTATAATTAGTTTACACTTTGCACCGCACAATTTTATAGGTATTGACAAAATGTAAATGCCTGTATCCATCATTGCAATGTCATGCAGGACACTTCCAATGTCCCCAAATTATCCCATGTTACACCTATTCTCCCGTCTTCCTCCCCTCAAAACCTCTGATGGACACTGCCTTTATTTTTATTTTTTTAACTGTGGGTAAAAATCAAAATTTTCACAATACATACCAACATTTAGAAGAAATGGACAAAATCCTAGAAACTCAAAAGCAGCCTACATTGACAAAAGAAGAAATTGATGAAGTAAACAGACCTATTACATGTAAAGAATTTGAATCAGTCATCAAAAACCTCCCAAGAAGAACCCAGGACCAGAAAACTTCCGAGTTGAATTTTAACAAGCTTTCCAGAAAAAACTTACACCA
This sequence comes from Tolypeutes matacus, assembly GCA_026826555.1. Lineage (NCBI taxonomy): Eukaryota > Metazoa > Chordata > Mammalia > Cingulata > Chlamyphoridae > Tolypeutes > Tolypeutes matacus. The sequence continues at coordinate 961,828 of JAKSZT010014497.1, read as the reverse complement.
ATCCTCTTTAAAATCTTTCAAAAAATAGAAGTAGAAGGAACAATGCCTAACTCATCCTATGATGCTATCATTACCCTAATACTAAAGCCAAGCATAGATGCCACAAGGAAGAAAAATTACAGACCGATCTCTCCAATGAACATAGATGCTAAAATCATCAACAAAATACTTGCTAATCCTATTCAACAGCACATCAAACCAATTATACACCATGATCAAGTGAGTTTCATCCTAGGTATGCAAAGATGGTTCAAAATAAAATCAATCAATGTTATACACCCCATAAACAGTTCAAAAGAAAAACTAACATGGTCATCTCTATAAATGCAGAAAAAACATTTTACAAAATACAGCACCTTTTCCTGATGAAACACTCCAAAAGATAAGAATTGAAGGAAACTTTCTGAACACAGCAAAGGGTATATATGAAAAAAAGCATAGCTAATACCATATACAATGTGAAATCCTGAAAGCTTTCCCTCTAAGATCAAGAATAAGACAAGGATGCCCACTATCACTGCTCCTATTTAACATTGGCTTACAAGTACTTGCTTGAGCACTGAGGAAATCAAAAGATATAAAAGGCATCCCAAATTGGAAAAGAAGAAGTAAAAATTTCACTACTTGAAGATGACATGATCTTATACATAGAAAGCATTGAGAAATCTACAACAAAGCATCTAAAACTTATATTTCAGTTCTGTAAAGTCACAGGCTATAAGATCAATGCTGAAAATTCAGTAGCATTTCTGTACACGAAGAACGAGCAATCTCAGTAGGGAACCAAATTGTACATTTACAATGCTCACTAAAGGAATCAAATAACTAGGAATAAATGAAACCAAAGATGTAAATGACTTATATACAGAAAACTACACAACACTGTTAAAGGAAATCAAAGAAGAATTAAATAAAATGAATATTCCTTATTTTTGAATAGGAAGGCTAAAATTCAAGATGTCTATCCTACCCAAACTAATCCACAGATTTAATGCAATCCTGATAAAAATTAAGACAGTAGTTTTTACTGAATGTAAAAACTAACAAAAAAGAAATCATTTGGAAGGGTAAGAAGCCCCAAATAGGCAAAGAAATATTGAAAAAAAAAATGAAATTGGAGGAATCACACTACCTGACTTTAAATCATTCTACAAATCTTCAGTGTTCAAAACTGCATGGTATTGGCACAAGGATCTACATACCAATCAATGGAGACAAATTGAGACTTTTGATATAGGTCCTCACATATACAGTCATCTGATATTTGACAAGGCCACCATGCCCACTCAACTGGGAAAGAATGGCCTCCTCAAAACATGATGCTTGGAGAACTGGATATCCATATCCAAAAGAATGAGAGTCATTTTGGTGGTGACTATCCCTGACTGGTTAACATATGAGCAGCATTCGTCTCCTAGGAAAATACATGCACCCCCTTTTTCAGCAGTTACCAAGTCAAGGGCTCTCCTATTTTTAGGGCTACTCTGGCTAGTGTGTTGATCTAGTTTTGGAGAGAAACCAAAGAATCTGCCACTCAATCTATGTCTTCATTTTGTTCTTGGGAAAGCTTATAATAGAATCCAACAGAGGAGCCCAGTTCTCCTAGCCCTGTTCCTATTCACATGGCCACTCCTGTCCTTATGAGGATGGAGGTGATTAAGGCACTTTGGGCTCTTTTTTGATGGGGGCTTAGGGCAAACTCCAGTTCTGTCTCATTGTAGATTGATATTTGAGGTGTTAAAACCACTAAAACACAACTTCTTGTCCAGTTGGTCTCTAAACATCCATATGCAGTACTTCCACATAGGTAAAACAGTCCTTGGGGGGTTCATTGAGCCTGATTGGTTAACAAGATCTGGTAGGAAGTACACAAAGTTTCAGGGAGGTCCCCACTAGACTTTGACCTTGGTACAGGGCTGCCTCTAAGACAGGTTAGGTTACTTTTTACAATGTTTAGGCAAATGTCGATGGCTATAGGGCTAAGAGGGCAGTCCAATTACTGGTTAGTGTCAGGGTTTGATTTAAGTTCCTATCCGGAAGGGACAGGGTGCCTGAGTAGGTTGTTTTTCTGAGCAACAGACACAACCAACAGAAGTTTATCCTGGGGCTGATATTGTGGAGGAGAGCATAGGTGGTGTTAATCAACTACCTCACCTGTTGTTGAATGGGAGCTGTGAATTGAGTGAGCTGATAAAGTCCTGTTAAATTTGCTTGCTTATACTTGGGGCCCTCAGCTAGCTGGATGAGGCTGGTCTGGACTTGTTTTAAGCTTTCTTTCTGTGCTATATCTTGCATTCCTCCCCTATCTCACATGCCTGTGTGCGTATAATATGTCCAACAAATGACTTCCCCTGGTGTGCTGTAAGTTCTGCAGCAACCCCCAAATATCAGTCTGACCATCCAGAAATTTTGTCCCCTTTATCACAGACTGAGGCTTCAGATAACTTAAAACATTCTGCTGGCATATAGGTACAGTATATAAAGGAAGAAGAGGGTTGGTACTTTAATGTGAGCTGTTTTAACCTATTTGCTGCTGAGAGGGGGGTGGATTTGTGACAATTGGAGCAGGGCTGAGAACTGGCATCAGCCCTGAGGCTAAATAGGAAAAGCAACTTAAAGCACAGAAACATCCTACTATATACCAATAAGCTATTGTAATTAAAGCTCTATTCATTATAGTCCAGTCTGATGAATCTACAGCATTTAATCCAAATTTGAATAACAGGATGAGTAGGCCATATAAGCTCAGGATCCACCAGGAGCAGGGGTCCATTCAGCAGGCATTTGACAAGGTTGGTGTTCTAGGATCCAAGGTGACTCGCACTCTAAGGGGGTGGCGGGGTATGGGTTTAGGATGTCCAGCTGTCCTGTTCTTATCAGGGTGTGCCTTCTTGACCCTGGAATTATGGATCCAAAGGATGATGCTTGCAACTTTAAGAGCAGTAGGAGTTACAAGGATCATAGGTTGTGTACCTGTTCAGGAAGGCTGAAGGGGTTCTTTTTTCCAGTGTTTGACCCAGACTAGGTTCCTTGGCTGGTAGGGGTGCACAGGGTGTCCCAGTGGGATGAGGTTTTGGGACAAGACAGTTTTATGTATTTGGGCTAGAGTTTTCCCCAGCTGCTGGAGCATGGAATCTTGGCTAACCTCTCCCAGGAACTTGAGATTTCCTCTGAAGGCCTGAATAATAGGGGGTAGCCATCCAAATAGAATTTCAAAGGTTGACTATCTCATGGGTCCTGGGGTGCACCTAACTCAGAGAAGGGGTAAGGGAACTAAGTCTACCCAGGGGTGATGAGTTTCTTGGCAGAATTTGGCTAGGGTGGCTTTGAGGGTTTGATTCATGCATTCAACTTTTCCTGAACTCTGAGGCCTGTAAGCAGTATGGAGTTTCCACTTATCCCTAACATTTTAACCAATTCTTGGACCTCGGCAGCCATGAAGCCCGGGCCATTGTCACTTCCAATAGATAGAGGCATTCTGTGTTGGGGAATGATTTCTCTGAATAAAGCCTTAGTCACTTCTCTTGTCTTTTTGGTGTGAGTGGGGAAAGCTTCAACCCAGCCTGAAAAGGTGCATATCATCAATAACAGTTATTTGTACCGCTGACTTGGTTTTACTCCTGTGAAGTCTACTGTGATATCATCAAAAGGGACTGTCCCCATGTGCTGGATGCCTGCCAGAGTTTGAGGGCCCTGCAGAGGGTTGTTTTTATGCACAAACTTGGCACTGAATGCTAATGGTGGCACAGAAGGAAGCTAGTCAGCCTATGTAGTAGTAAATCCAGAGCAGGGCTTCTAGCACAGTTTTCCTTAGGTGGGTGAGTTGGTGGTATTGCTGGATAAAGATATGAGTAGCTTCTTTCAAGACAAAAATCTGATTATCTGTCAGTAGCCAGGTTCCTTCAGGGGTTCAGCTTCCCCCTTCTCCCTTGAACCATTCCTGTTCTTCCCAGGTATATCTTAGTTGATTAGTTTCTTGTCCTAAGAGGGACAGCTGCAGTGTAATTTCTGGGACTTGTGTTTTGTGAGTTCCTTCAGCTGCTTGCCCAGCTTCTTTGTTGGCTAGACTGTTTCCTTGAGTGACTATCGTAACATTCATTTCTTATGTCCCCAGGAGTGGATGATGGTGACTCTGTCTGGTTTCCAGATTGTTTTTAATAGTTGAAAGATTTCTTTTTTGTTTCTTTTTTCCCCTGCAATTAGGAGGCCTTTTTTTAATAAATTGCTCCAAGGATATGAATGGTAGCAAATGCATATTTAGAGTCAGTGTAAATGTTTACTGCATACCCAGTGGCTAACTGTAGGGCTTGGACCAGTGTCCAGAGTTCTGCCATTGAGCAGATTACCCTTGGACTTGAGATGTTGCTTCCACAACCTATTTTGCAGTGGTGACTGCATATCCAGCAACTTCTCCCTGTTTTTAACAAGACTGCTCACATCTCTAAATAGTGTGTGGTCCAGGGAAGGGAGCAGTTTGTCTTTGAGGTTGGGATGACTGGTGTAAACTTCCTAGGTCATTTCAACACAATCACTTTCAGGTATGCCTTCCTCATTTCCAAGAAGGTGGTGGGGTTTAGACTGCACATAGATTCTACTGTTACTCTAGGGTTTTCAAATAGTAAACTTTGGTAATGTGCAACCCAGTGGTTAGATATCCACTGGTGCCCATGTGAGTTTATTAGGGCAGTGATTGAGTGTGGCACCATGAAATGAATTACCTGTCTGTGGGTTAATTTGATGACTTCTTTGATGAGAGTTACAGTTGCTGCCAGGGCTTTCAGGCAGGGTGGATATCCTGCAGCCACGGGGTCCAGCTGCTTGGAGAGGTAAGCAAAGGGCCTTTGCCAGGGGCTAACTGTTTGTGTGATAACACACAGTGCTACTTTGTTCTTTTTTGGCTCCAAATCAATGTTGTAATTTCTTCCATTGCTTGAATCACATGTCTACAACAGAATAACAATAAGTCCACTCTAGTCCATAACTCTTCCCCCAGTCCTGAGGCGTCTGGGATGGTGATGTCCACTACACCTCCAAGTGAGACGGGGCTCATATCCCATGGATAAGATGGATGGGATTATCCTGCCTGCAGATGCAGACCCTCTCCATTCCCTGGGATCCTGTTGTCCATCATCATCTCCTTGCCAGGTGACTTGGGGGAGTCCATTGAGATGTAGGGTAGGGGTTGCAGCTTCACCAAGATTCCAGGCACAGCTTGCACCTGGGCAGGCCAAAGGTTCCAGTCTCTGTAAGTACATCCACAAATTCCAGCACCACATAAAGGTTTGAATAGAAGGGACTGATGGACCATGATGGACAATGTGCAGGGAAGACTTATTTGAGTCCAAATCTGTCACTCTCAGGAGCACAGATTCTAAGGTATAGCTCACTGATAAGGCATCAATCTCTGGAGCTGTCCCCACCTATCTAGGACCTCGGTGTCTACAGAACCCTCAGGAGCCCCTCTGTTTAGGGTGATATCCACTTTGGTGTTCTATGAGATCCTACTGAGGTGTGGTAAGTGTTACCTCTGGGATGACCTTCTCACTCTCTTTGAAGTCTCTTAGCCATATGAACTCATTTGCTTTACATTTTCCACCTTTTATTCAAGGGCTTTTTCCAGTCATATTGTCAGTTGACACTTGATATTAATCCCTCATTGCCAGGGAGGCTCATCCCTGGGAGTCTTGTCCCATGGTGGGGGCAGGTAATGCATTCATAGGCTGAGTTGCTGAGTTTGGTTTAGAGGGGCCACATTTGAGCAACAAGGAGTCTCTCAGGTGCCAACCCTTAGGCACCCCATAGCAGTAGGCTAAGTTTCAATTACAAGAGCAAAGACTCATAAGACTAGTCATCAATAACAAGAACACATTAGTGGACCATCCTCCTTTGCCAGACATTGCCCCTGCACTTGGGGGACTGTTGCTGCTCCCTTGGAGAATGTGGCAGAGTTCTCCAGGCAGGGAATTCAGTATTTTCTCATTTATTGAGTGATTCTCCACCCACTGTGACCATGCTCCACCCCTTGATCATTTGAACAATTTTATATATCTTTTATGTATATTCAGGTGAGCTTCCTCCCATGAAACCCCCATCCCCACCACTCCCCCACCAATGATCCTCTCCTGCCCCCATTGTAACAATTCTGTTATCCATACCTTCCTTAAAGATGAAGCCCATAAAATAGCCAAATACAATTAATAGGAAAATGGAATAATAATGATAAGTTTAAATGTAAGAGATACAATACATGGAAACAAACAAACAAAAAACACTAAAAATTAAATTAAATTAAAGAATTGGAATATTCAAAAAGTGGGAATTTTTTTTTTTAATTTAACATTTTTCCTTTTATCACTGCATTATTGGGTGACCAGTCTGTACTGTGGCACCTTTCCCCTCTCACTCACCAGTGTTTCCCAAATTTTCATTTAATTTTCAAAGAAGTTTTAGATCACAGCAAAGTCACACAAAGAATACTAGAGACTCTCATATACCCAACCTCCTCCCCCTTTCCTCTCCCCACATTAAAACCTTTTTGTATGTGGATTGTAGCATTGTTATCACTGTTATACAGATAGTGAAAATTAGCTACTAAATATCGCCAATGATTTACAGTATAGTTTATATTTTAGATGGTACAATTTAATAATTTTTGATGATATTTACCATGTCCTATGTCCATCACTGTAAGGTAATGGAAAGCATTTCCCCTGAAACACTAAATTCCCCATTTGATCTATTCTGTTCTTTCCTCCTCGTCCCCCTGGGGCACATGACAACCCCCCTGTCTTGACTCATTGGATGACAAGATTCATAGTTACATGCAACAAGAGGTCTTGACACACTGTCCTTCCCTACTAGGATCCATCCTTGCTCAAAAAAATGCCCACCTGTCGGTTTCTCAGTGAATTGATCCTCCTAAAGATGGGGGTCCATCTTCTTCCAACTCACTATGTGGGTCACCACTCTACAACACAACACATTATGACAGGATGAACACTCACTCCCCAGAAACCTACTCCAGATGCACCCCATCCAGAATGCCCCTCCTGACCAACACCCTAAACCAGTGACATTACCTAGTCATATGGCCATAAGAGCATTCCCACTGCTGCTCTTTCAACCTCATACCCACAAATCCCCTCTTCACCTCATTCCTCTCCTATCTCTCCCCCAGTATCTTGAGTATTCTAACCCACCCTCCCTAATCTACCCACCTGTCAATGCTGCACCACCAAACCCAGTAATATCACTACCCACTTGTCCTATCCTTCAATATACAACTATACTCTATCACTTTACCATAGATTATGTCCATATGGATGATGGCTCACAATCTTCTCTACTCTTTCTCTCTCTTTTTAACCTATTTTTCAGACAATGGTTCTCATATACTGCTCACTTCCCTCAATTCAAGTCAGTGAGGTCATGTACTATTAATCCTTAAATGCCTGGCTAGCTTCACTCAACATAGTGTCTTCAAGATTCATCCATGTTATTCCGTGTGTTAGCACTTTATTCTTTCTTACAGCTGAATAAAATTCCATTATATGTATGTATCACATTTTGTTTCTCCATTCAACTGTTGATGGGCACCGGGGTTGATTTCAACTTTTGGCAATAGTGAACAATGCCACTATGAACATTGATGTGCAGATATCTATTTGAACAAATATCTGCACACCAAGTTGTCTTCGATGTCTTGAAAGGCCCTCTTTTGAACTCCTCACTAGATGAGGGATTCCTTTTCTGGAACTGTCAGAATTTCATAGAGGGATTTTGCCATGGCTGCAAACATGGGAATCCAGATGTGCCTGAACCCAGCATCCCCAAGGAATTCACGAAATTTCTTTTTGTGGTGGGGGTAGGGATGGTGCAGATTACTTTCTTTCATTCTTGTCTGAGTGTCCATTGCCCTTGTGTGATGCTGAACCCAAGGTACTTGACCTACTCTTTACAGATTTGGGCTTTTCTCCAAGACACTTTGTACCCAGTCTGTGTTAGAAGTTGTAAGACTGTCTTGGTCCCTCTTTAGCAGTCCTCTTCCATCTCACTGGCAAGTAGGAGGTCATCTACATTTTGTAAAAGGGCACACCTGCAGTCCTCCCAAGGGTAGGTAGACAGATCTGCCACCAAGCCTTCCCCAAAAAGGGTAGGGTATTTTTTGAAGCCTTGTGGGAGCTGAGTACAGGTTAGTTGAGTTTTCTGCCAGGTTCTGAGATCTTCCCACTAAAAGGCAAACAGGTTGGCTCATGGGGGCAAGCCACAAGTAGAAGAAGGCATCTTTCAGGTCTAAGCAAGAGAACCAGGCAGCTTCAGGCAGCTGTCCTGCAAAGTGTATGGGTTGGGAACAATCTGATGTAAGGTGAGAGTGGTGTTGTTGATGGCTCAGATATCCTGGACTGGTCAACATCCTGTCCCATCAGGCTTCTTTTTTTGGTAATATTGGGGTATTTCAGGGTGACTGGCACTCAATAAGAATTCCCTCTTTCTTCAGGTGAGCTGTGTTTGACCATATCCAATTGTGCTTCACAGTGAATCTGATACTGCTTCTGCCAGACTGGGACTGCTCCAGCTTCAGGTTGATGATGATGGGTGCATGGTTCTGTGCCATTCCAACTAGGATTCTTTCTGCCCAAACCTGGGGCAAAAGTTTCAGCAGGTTTTCCAGATTCTGATTTGATTTTCTTTTGCATGAAGTCTCCATTCCTTGCTTCAGGGTACAATGATGAAAAGAGTGAGGCTGGTCTCAAGACTTAAGCTTGCTGGCCCCTCGGGTTTGAGGGTAATCTGGGCTCACAGTTTGGTTAAGAGGTCCCTACCAAGTAGTGGAATTGGACATTCAAGTAGGCACAGAAATTCATGAGTCATTTCATGGTCACCAAACTGACAAGTTCCTGACTGGCATGAAGGCCATTGGTTTGACTGGTCTCCAGTCACTCCTATGATATTAGTGGTTTTTCCACTAAAGGGGTTGATAGGAGTTGTGTCCACAGAATATTCAGTACCAGTGTCTGCCATGAAAGTCATTGACTGGCTCCCAACTTGTAGTTTAACCATGTGCTCATGGAGGCCAAGTTCCAGTGAGCCCAGTTGTCCCTATTTGGAGTCAAGTCCCACCAGCCCGATCAGATGGTACTGATCATCTGATCAAGAAATGTTCCCTCCCTGTGCCTGATTCTTTTGGGGGCACTCATATTTCCAGTGTCCACTTTTTTTGCAGTAAGCACATTGGTCTCTGGCCAGCGGCACCTTTTTGGTGCTTGTACCCCCTTTTTGAGGTGGTCCTCCTCATCTGGTCAGGTGAGGATTCCCCAAGGCTGCAGTAGGGAGGCTTGATGTTTCACTCTCTTCTGGGCCTCTTGTTTAGTGGCTTCATCTCAATTGATGAACACTTTATTAGTGACCTCACGAAGTTGAGAGATGTTCATTCCCTTGAGCCCTTCTAATTTTTGGAGATTTCTTTTAAAGTTTGATGCTGCCTGTTCTACAAAGACAACATTCACCATTCTCTGGGTTTCCTGAGCCTCAAGGTCAAAAGGGTTGTAGATTCTGAAGGATTCACATAGTCAATCATAGAAATCTCCTGGAGATTCTTCAGGCTTTTGAATGACTAAGCTCGTCTATGCCATGTTTGTAGGTTGTTTTGCCCATTCTCAGACCCTTCATAGGGGTGCTTCCCAATATTGCTGGAGTGCAGCCCATCCCTGATCAATGTTGCAGTCCCAGTTCTTTTGGGCCTCTGGCATTGCCTCTCATGCCCAATCTTTGGGGTTTAAGATGCCAGTAGGGGCCTGCTCCTGCAGCCACTTTTGGGCTTTCATCAGAATCCATCATCTCTCCTCTATATTAAAGAAAGTCAGTAGGAGTTGATGGCAATCATCCCAAGTGGATGATGGGTTTGGAAAATTAATTCCATAAAATCAATAAGGGCCTGGGGCTTTTCTGAGTAGGAAGGGATGTTTTGCTTTCAGTTAAATAGGTCTGTAATTGTGAAGGGCTGGTAGTATAAAACAGGCCTACTGGGTCGGATGGTCTCATCCTCACTGATCTGGGTTGTAATCTGTGTCTCATGGAGGGACATCTGTAATTGGGTTTCACTGACTGGAGCCTCCTTACTATTGGGGTTCTGGGGCTTTCTCCAGAGGAGTTTGATGGTCCTGGAGGGACTGAAGGTTGGGGTGTTTCTGGGAGATCTGCCTGCACTCCCAGGATAGGAGGGGGAAGGCTAGAATAACCAGAGTGTATGGTGGGTGTGGTGGGACTTCTTCTGGGTATCCATGATGAATGACTGATTTCTGGGTCCCATTCCTTGTGCAATTAAGACCCTGCTCTGTCCTTTTTTCCCTATGCAGAATCAAACCCAAGAAAGCAGATTCCGGGCTATTTCTCTCAAAAGCCAATGTAGGGAAAGTGATCAGGATGGCTGGGAGTTCATGTGGCAACCAGCCACACTGTGCAGAACTTGACAACATCTAGGGTCCCTTCTGATGGCCAGTCAATTTTAAAAGTGGGCCACTCTAATTCACATAAGTTTTGGAGGGTGTCAGGTTTCATCCAGTGCCATAATCTCCAGAAAAGCCCTTTTTAAAATTCTTAAGCATGCAGTCTAAGACAACGGATTTTGACTGTGATGAGCCCATTCCCTGTGTCAGTGGTGCAAGACAGTCAAAGGAAGGGGTTGCCTTTTTCAAAACCACTCAGTGGCCTGGCTGTCCATGTCTCTTGTGAGCACTTCAGCTTATGTTAGCTAAGATGCCTGGGCAGAGTTCAGGTGGGCCATTATGCCATATAACATAGCCATGGAAAACAGGTTGGGGCCCACTCAGGCTCTGTAGCACAGGCCGTGGAGTCACAGAGTGGAATAACAGAGGCAAGCCTCTGTCATCCTCACTCACACATACAATCACTCAGCAGTTACACAGTCCCTTCCACAGGGATTAACAGTGATCAATCTACCACTTGATCCAGTGGTGCAAGCCCAACAAAGGAAGGGGTTGCCTCTTCTGAGGCCACTCAGATGCCTGCCTGTCCATGTCTTTCAAGAGGACTGCAGCTTGTCTTAGCTAAGGTGCCTGGGCAGAGTTCAGGTGGGCCATTATGCCATATGATGTAGCCATGGAAAACAGGTGAGAGCCCATTCAGTCTATGTAGCACAGGCTGTGGTGTCACAGACTGGAATAAGAGAGGCAAGCCTCTGTCATGCTCATTCACACACACAATCACTCAGAGATTATGCCATCCCTCCTGCAGGGCCTGCCCTATCCTGGGATCTTGAAATTAGAGACTATTGGAGGTGATCAGTCTCCCCTTCCATATAGAGATGGGCCTGACTGAGGACTTGGCACCCAGCACCTGACCTTTCCAGAGTCTTCTGACACTGTTCAGTCCACCTCCTCACTGAGTCAAGCTGGGGTATGGAGAAAAGGCCTGCAGAGACTGTCTCAGGAGGAAGTCCCATTAAGATAAATGGCTGGAAGGCATATGAAAAGATGCTCATCACTAGCTATTATGGAAATGCAAATCAAAATTAAAATGAGATACTATCTTACACCCATGAGGCTTATGGCTATTAAAAAAGGAGAACAAGTGTTGGAGAGGATATGGAGAAATGGAAACCCTCATCCATTGGTTGTGGGAATGTACAATTGTCCAGCCATTGTGTAGGAGGCTTTGCCAGTTCTTCAAAAAACTAACTTAGATTTGCCATATTATCCAGCAATTCCACAGATGGGTATAAATCCAGGAGAAATGAAAGCAAAGAAATGAACAGATATATGCACACTAATGTTTATAGTGGCATTATTCACTATTTCCAAAAGTTGGGAATCAACCCAAATGCCCATCAAAAGATGAATGGACAAACAAATGTGGTACATACATACAATGGATTATTACTCGGCTGTAAGAAGGAATACAGTGCTAACACATGGGATAACATGGATGAATCTTGAGGACCTTATGTTGAATGAAGCAAGCTAGGCATTGAAGGATGAATATTACATGACCTCACTGATATGCACTAAGCACATCGAGCAAACTTAAAGAACTATTGTGTGGAAGATAGGTTTACTGGCAATAGAAAAGGAGAAGAAGTTTGTGAGCCAACACCCCTAGGGACCTAATCTATGAAAAGGTGAAAGTGTTTAGTTCCACATTGAAGAGATATGACAGGAAGTTAGTGATATTTTTGGGTTGGATGGTGCAGGTTTGACAGATGGGTAGATTGGGGAGGGTGGTTGGAAAGTCTAGGGAACTGGGCAGAGGGTTGGGAGAGGGATGAGTTGAACAGTAGGGATTGGGAGGTATGTGGTTGAAATTACAAAGTTGGGAGTGTTCTTATGGCAATTTGACAAGGAAGGGTTAGTGGTTTAGGGTGTTGGATGGGAGGGGGCCATTCAGGATAGGGTGCACCTGGAGCAGGCTTCTAGGGAGTTTGTGAGTGAATATTTTGTCATAATTTGTTGTATCAATGGGTGGAGACCCACATAATGAGTTGGAAGATGATGGCATCCCACACCTGGGAGGACCGATATGTTCACAAGGAGCAGGAGTCTCTCAGGAGAATGTGTGGTTCCTAATAGGGGAGGACAAATCAGTGTGTCAATACCTTAGTGTTTTTGCATGTAACTATGAATTTTGTCATCCAAGGAGTGTAGCTGGGGGCCGCCATAGGCCCCAAGGGGAGGGGAAGGGAGGAATATAATAGACCAAACATGGGGTGTTCAGTGGGCAATGGAAGTGTTCTACATGATTTTGCAATGATGGACAAGACCATGTTAAATATCAAAATTTATAAAAGTGTAAGGTCTAAAATGTGAACCATAATGTAAATCATTGACCATGTCTCGTAGCTATGTTTCACTATTTGTGTATCAGTTGTAACAAAAGTACCATCCACATATAAAAAGGTATTAAAAAGGAAAGGCGGAAAAGGGGAGGGTGTTGGGTATATGGGAGTCCCATGTATTTTGTATGTGACTTTATTGTGGACTAAAACTTCTTTGAAAACCAAAGGAATAAAGTAAGACACTGGACAGTAAATGAAAGAAAATGTCACTGTACATACTGGACACCAGATAATACAGTGATGAAAGGCAATGACAAAAATTTTTTTAAATTTTTTTCATTGATTTTTGTGTGTGTGTGTGTGTGTGTTTTAATATTTCATATTTCTATGATTTTTATTATTGTTTTACATATTCTTATATTTTAAACTATATTACAAGATATGTGTGTGTATTAGTCAGGGTTCTCTCGGGAAACAGAATCAGCAGGAGATATCTGTCAATAATATGAAATTTTAAAAGAGTCTCTCACGCGACCATGGGCATGCACAAGTCCAGGTCCCGCAGGCAGGCTGCAAACCAGTGGTTCCAATGAAAGTCCGATGAAAGGTAGTTGATGAGTTTCTGGAAGAAGTTGCCTGTCCAACGATGAGCTGGGAAATTCTCTCTGAATGTTGAAATCATTCTGCTTTTAAGTCATTCAACTGATTGGATAAAAGCGCCACCCATTGATGATGTAATCTCCCTGATTGATACAGATGAAATCAGCTATCCACGCAGTAAACTCACTGGTGATTGAAGTCCATAAAAGCTCTTGTATTACAATTAGCCCAGGGCTTCCTGGAACAAACACCTGGATGCAATTACCTGGCCGAGTTGATACATTAGCCTAACCATCACAGTCCACCCTTTGTCAACTCGACAATCATACACATTACTCTAAACCATAATTAGTCTCTAAGTAAAAACAACAGCAGAGAAGCATACATATATATTTCCGCCTAACAATGTTCAACTCCCCTGCGTACAACCGGAAATGCATTAACTCCCCACAGAACAGGGTGCAAGTCCTTGGGTAATAGTCACTCCTAAACTTGACATCCTTAAATATTATGATGTGGAATTAATACAACTTTTCATGATAAGGGAAAAGGTTGGGGAAGAAAACAAAGAAATTCATTTTGTTTACATATACAATCATACTCATAACGAAACATGGAAGAAGGGTTCATAAGCATTACAGTCCTCGTTTCTGTAATGGTCACGTGGTCGAAGTTCATATTTATCACTACCTTCTTCCACTACCCATTCCGTGTTCCCGTTACCTTCAGCATGCTCTTCAGCGGGCCGTGGTTCTTTGCCTGTTGGGATGACCCAAACTTTCATTCCCGAAGATTCTGGGCCATTGTTAGCTCTGCTTGAATTGGTATGTTGCAATTTTCCATTGACTTTAATCACAGGGCATGGCAGGAGTAGGAGATACCCTAGATGATCTCCTGCATTCCAGGCAAACTCTTCTTTATCCCCATTATGTAGATGTAGTCCTATTTCCCCTTGATAGTCAGGATCAATCACCCGAGCCAGTACAGTAATTCCTTTCTTTGCCTGTTGATTCACAGGTAAGAGGAGCCCAAAGTGGCCAGGTGGCAGTCTTAACTTCCAGTTCAATGGAATCACTGTTATGTTCCCAGGTGGCAGCACTCCTCCTCTTGGGACTAAAACCTGTAGACAAGCAGAGCTTAAAGTACCCGAAGCAAAAATTTTCCTAGTGGGTCACTAGGGGTAATAGTGAGTGGTGCTGTTCCCATTTCCACCCCTTGATTCCTGGACCCATGAATCCTGGCTATGGGAGAAATAGCACCATAGAGAGAACGCTGATTCAGAGCATACACAGCCTCCTGGAGAACACTGCCCCAGGCCTGCAACGTATTGACACCTAGTTGTCACCGTAATTGAGTCTTCAAAAGGCCATTCCACCATTCTATTAATCCAGCTGCTTCAGGGTGATGGGAAACATGGTAAGACCAGTGAATTCCATGGACATTTGCACATTCCCGCACATCATTTGCTGTGAAATGGGTTCCTTGATCAGAAACAATGTTGTGTGGAATGCCATGGTGGTATATAAGACATTCAGTAAGTCCACGGTTGGTAGTTTTGGAAGAAGCATTGCATGCTGGAAATGCAAACCCATAGCCAGCATATGTGTTTATTCCTGTTAAAACAAATCGCTGCCCCTTCCATGATGGAAGTGGCCCAATGTAGTCCACATGCCACCAGGTAGCAGGCTGGTCACCTCGAGGAATGGTGCCATACCAGGGGCTGAGGGTGGGTCTCTACTGCTGGCAGATTGGGCATCCAGCAGTGGCTGTAGCCAAGTCAGCCTTGGTGAGGGGAAGTCCATGTTCCTGAGCCCATGCATAACCTCCATCCCTACCTCCATGACCACTTTGTTCATGAGCCCATTAGGCAATGACAGGAGTGGCTGGGGAAAGAGGCTGAGCATTAGCCACAGAGTGGATCATCTTATCCAATTGATTATTAAACTCTTCCTCTGCTGAAGTCACCCTCTGGTGAGCATTCACGTGGGACACAAATATGTTCATGTGTTTTGCCCACTCAGAGAGATCTATCCACATAGATCTTCCCCAGACTTCCTTGTCACCAATTTTCCAATCAGGTTCCTTCCAAGTCCCTGACCATCCAGCCAAATCATTGGCAACAGCCCATGAATCAGTTTACAAATGCACCTCTGGCCATTTCTTCCTCCAAGCAAAATGAACAACTAGATGCACTGCCAGAGCTCTGCCCACTGGGAGGAATTGCCCTCACTGCTATCCTTCAAGGATGTCCCAGAAAAGGGCTGCAGTGCTGCAGCTGTACACCTTCGGGTGGTACCTGAATATGGTGCAGAACCATCTGTAAAACAGGCCCGAGTTTTCTCATCCTCAGTCAACTGATAGTAAGGGACTCCCCAAGAGGCCAAAGCTGTGGGCTGGGAAAGAGAAGGTAACATGGCAGGGGTGGTGACCATGGGCATTTGGGCTACTTCTTCATGTACTTACTTGTGCCTTCAGGACCTGCTCGAGCCCTACCTCATATATACGACTTCCACTTTATTATGGAGTGCTGCTGTGCATGCCAAACTTTATGGTTTGGTGGGTCAGAAAATACCCAGCTCATGATAGGCAACTCAGGTCTCATGGTAACTTGATGGCCCATGGTTAAGCGTTCAGTCTCTACTAAGGCCCAGTAGCAAGCCAAGAGCTGCTTCTCAAAAAGGGAGTGGTTATCTGCAGAGGATGGCAAGGCTTTGCTCCAAATCCTAAGGATCTGTGTTGTGATTCCCCTATAGGGGCCTGCCAAAGGCTCCAGACAGCATCTCTATTTTCCACTGAAACTTCCAGCACCATTGGATTTGCTGGATCATATGTCCAAGTGGTAGTGCAGCTTGCACAGCAGCCTGGACCTTTTGCAGGGTCATTGATTTTTAATACCCCAATCTTTTAATTTAATTTAATTTTTAGTTTTTTTAAATTGTTATGTATTTTATTTCTTACAGATATGCCTAGAATTATTATTTTATTTTCCTATGAATTTTATTTGGCTATTATATTGGCTTCATTTTTGAAAAAGCTTTGGATCACAAATGGGTTAGAACTGAGGCAGGGGACGATCATTTCTGTAGGGTGTCAGTGATGAGGGATACATGGGAGGAAGTTCACTTGGGCAAACTTATAAGGTATATAAACATGTGCAAATGTTTTTGGGACATTCTCACAGTGGCTGGAGACTCACACAATAACTGAGAGAATATTGAATTTCCATCCTGGAGAGCTCTGCCACACTCTCTAATGGAGCAGCAACTTTCCCACAAGGGCAGGGGCAATGACTGGTGAAAGAGGAAGATCCATTGAGTACCTTTGATATCCATGGCTATGCTTAAGAGCCTTTGCTCTTGAAATTGAAACTTAGCCTAGTGTTGTGGGATGCCTAAAAATTGCTTCCTGAGTGCCTA
This sequence comes from Tolypeutes matacus, assembly GCA_026826555.1. Taxonomy (NCBI): domain Eukaryota; kingdom Metazoa; phylum Chordata; class Mammalia; order Cingulata; family Chlamyphoridae; genus Tolypeutes; species Tolypeutes matacus. The sequence continues at coordinate 945,022 of JAKSZT010014497.1, read as the reverse complement.
CTTATTTCTCAAACATGGCCTCTCTCTATGCCAATCTCAGCATACAAATACATTGCCTTCACTCCAGCATGGTGCACAACTCCTGGGGATGAACCTCCCTGGCACTGAAAGATGACTATGAAGCATCAATTAGAAATACAACTGGAATAAGATCTTCAATAAAAGGGGGGAAAGGTAAAGAAAAATGAGTTTATATGTCTAAGAGACTTCAGTGTGAGTAGGGAGGTCATCTCAGAGGTAAAGTGTATGCACATCTCATCAGAATCTCATAGACTGCCATAGTGGATACTACCCCAAATAGTGGCCTGAGGGCTTCAGAAACAAATAGGTCCTATTTTCAGTGCAGAGAGGTCCTGAGTTTTGTGCCTTTACAGTGGACGCTACTTTGGAGTTTGTGGTTGTGACAGAGTTGGACTTAATTATGGCTTCCCTACACATGACTCATCAGTCCCTACTATTTAAACCAATACTTGGTGCTGGAGTTTGGAGGTGCACATCCAAAAGCATGGCATCATTGGGCTATCCATGTACCAGCTGAGCCCAGAATCTCAGCAGAGTTGCAACACTTCATCACCTTCAATACTTCATCAACTGTTCATCACCTCACAAGGAGGTGAGGATTGACAACCAACATACCAAGGAATGGAAAGAGCCTACAACTGCAAGTAAGAGAGTCCCATCCACTGGCTGTATGGGATTGAATCCTCCTCTCAATTAGAGGTGGAGTGAACATCACCTTCACAGAATCATCAGGGATGGGGAATGAACTATGGACTAGAATGTACTTACTCATGTTCTACTATAGACATGTTATGATTCTAGCAATGGAAAAAATTACAACATTGATGTGGAGGCAGGGACCACTGGAGGCTCTGAGGGTAGAGAGAGGGAAAAACAGTTGTAATTTGGGGGCTTTTTTGGGACTTGGAAATAATCCTGAATGATATTGCAATGACAGATATAAGCCATCGTATATTGTCCCATAACATGCACAACTGTATGGGAAAGAGTGTAGACTACAATGTGAATTATGAGTCATGCTCAGTGGCAATGTCCCAGGATGTGTTTATCAAATGCAAATATGTGCCACACCAATGATGTCATTTATGTGGTAGGGCGGGGTGGTATGAAGAGTGAGGCATATAGGAATTCCTATAAATTTTGTGTAATTTTTATGTAATCTAAGTATCTTTTTAAAAATAAAAAAAGAAAAATTAAAGAAAAAAAAGAGAAAAATAATTTAAAGAATTTTTGTGATGAGGATGAATTTTTGTGATGTAATGGTGCACAACATTGAGATGGGACTAAAAGACATAGATTGTACAATTAAGATAATTCATAAGTATGTTACTATATCTCAAAAAACTGCTTAATAAACATATAAATAATTGTGCAAGAATAGCCAGAAATAGCAGCTATGTACAGCAGGTGAAACAGAAAGAGATTGAGGGGTGAAGACTTTTCTTGTTTTCCTGTCTTTTTTTGTTTATTAATATTATTATTGAAACAACAAAAATGCTCTAATAATTCTTGAAGCTATGAATACACATCTATGTGATTGTACTGAATACCACTGTTTGTATACTTTGGATGACTTATATATGTTATTAATATGTATCAATAAAATTGATTTGTTGAAGTAAATAAATATAATAGATATTGCAAGTTATCAAAATGACAATACATTGGGAAAGGAAATGCAGATATGACATCTATTGTATATAGAAGTTCAAGTTCATTTGACAGTGAAATTTGAAAAGTGATCATGATTTCCTTACTAATGCAAGGGTGATGGTAAGCAGATAATAGGTGGAGTCTTGCCCTAACCCCATTGCTCAGTAGGGCTAAAGTTTAAGAAAGTTCCTCAAGTCAGGATAGATTCATTTAGCCACTGGTCTAGATCTACCTGCTAATCCATGACTGTGGAATATGTCTCATTGGGGTAATAAAAGAAAAGTGGTAGCCCTTGGAATTGATCAATATTAATAGAGCATAAAAAAGCTCTCCTGTTTTCTGGGAAAATTACAGTGATTAAAACCACCACTGGAAACTTATGGATGGAGAGACTTTATTTTTAATCATTACCTCATTTAATGAACATGTCTGGCTTGTAATGAAGATGAGACATTTTGATTTATGTTGGTGTAGTTCCATCAATCTAACAAAGAATTTGCTCACTTGCAACTGCTATGCTGTCTGTGCTAACTTTACGGGAATATACATGATCTTTTTAATAAATTAATTAATATGGTGAATGACATCCTTATAATCCTTAACAATAAAGATGATCAAAACCAGTTTTTCTTTATGGCAAATGTTAGAAACACTTTTTTGACACAAAATATATTAGCTATTTAGGATTTTTTTAAACAATACAGTCTGTAGAGACATAGATCATTCTTGCCTTTCCACAGAGCCTCACGATATTTGCACTAGTGATGTGGCAACCTTAATTGGACCTCAGCCACAAGTTAAATCAAGCCTTCTGGAGGACTTGGTAAGACATGTAGTTTTCAAAATGGGGTTGGAGTCAAATATCACAAAGATTCAGGTAACTGCCATACTGGTAAAGCTTTTAAAGTTCTAAAAACACAGGCATCCTAGAAAAACACTCTAAGTTAAATGACACATTGTGTCCCTTGAAAACCTTACCCATAGGAAAATGAGATACAACTAATGGGCTCCCTTTGAGTTTATAACCTCACAAATAGAAATAATAGTCAAAAGCTCATTTCTCAGGGATATTGAAAAGCTACACTTTCCTTCTAGTGCCCAGCACGACAGAGGGTTTTTTAAAAGGTACAAGGTACCTTGAAAATGCCATGCTAATTACAACATAGACTATAACAGATATTAGATGCTGGAGGTATCCAGGGCAGATGTTGAGACAGAATGGAGCCTGCCGAGTTCCATTAAGAGAGTCAGAGTATATACTCCTTAGTTCTGGATCAGAGCCATACCATGTTTGGGAAAGAAACACTGTTATTAAAAATGCTGATCTTTGACTTCTACTTTGGCATGAGAGGGAATGATCTTTGGGTGTAATCATTGACCATGAAGCGAATACATGCATTATCCTTTAGGTGCTATGTGCTGTCAAACTCATAGTCCTATATTTAGGTATACACTGTAGGCATTCATTGAAATATGAATGCATCTGGGATTGAGCATTAAAATGTCAGAGGGTGAGACATGGCTCATTGATGTAAAGCAAAAGAACAAAGGAGATGCACTACATATCTACTCAAGGATGGCCATGGAAAATTCATGAGGGGAAATTCTCTCAATGGAAAGAACAATGCAGGGTCATTGGTTTCTTGCTTTCTATGAGGAAAGAAATAGCACAAGGTCTGGGAAATTGTGAGGAAGAGTGATAAAATCAAACCAAGGATATCTGGTGATTGGCTATAGACTCAAGGGAGAGCAAAATAATATGTATCTGTACAAGCACTGACAATTAATCCTGATGTGGATTTTCCTTTCCTTCTTTTGCTTTCTCTGTCAGCACCCCATCTGTGCAACTTAACAGGAAATCTGATTTACCAATTCAGGATCCAATATATTAAAACTTTGGGTACATGGCATACAATGGTGATAAAGGGCAACAAAAGTCTCATGACCATGGAACCCGTATACTTCCACATGTCACATCACATGGAAGCAATTGGCTAAGTGGGATGATACATTCATCTGCCCAAGGTTTCATCTAGATACCATACAATTCAGCATTGGAGTGTCTCCTTCCATGACACATTATATTTGCTGAGTCACTCATCATTCATCATCTTATGTCCCTGATAGTTAAAATAAGAGAGACTGGGTAACAAGAGGTAAAATTAGAACTGGCCACTCTCACAATTATGTCCAATGCCTGAATTGTGTATATTTTGTTGTTTGCCCCTTGCTGCTTCTTTGGCTATGGTTACTTTCTCTACCCTTCAATGGTTATAGAAAGGGTCACACAGAAGTGAATCATGACATCTGTTTAGTCTTTTTGGACTTCTCATGCTGATGGACCATTAGACAGAGAATGCAATAATAACCTTGGACCAGCAGACATTCTGTCCAATAGTATGAAAAATCTAATATTGGGGTTTTGATGGGGAAAATGAAGAAGATAAATGAAGGTCATGGGTTCAAGTGCAGCATTAGTGATGCAATGTCACTTTTACTTTCTCATATTAAACTTTTTGGTGTATTTGTGGCTAGGCATTCTCTGTGTTATAGTGTGGCAAGTTAGAATTTGTGGATGATACTAACAGATCTTAGCAGTGCAGAAAGGAAGTTATCATATATCACCAATGATGTAACTCACACCATCTAAACCTCTTCTTTAAATCCTGCCCTGGATCAAAGAAGTTTGCCCTGCAAACTTCATTTATTTTCCCCTAAACTAATTTCATCATAAGTGTTCACTGCTCATGGTTTACTTTCCAACTATGTGGTTTTATTGTGCCACCTAGGATATGAGCACATATCCATTAGGCAAAAATATATAGATTGAATATTGGGAGGTTGATGTTATATGCCTTGTAGAAAACTTCAGTTAGAGAGAAATGAAATCCAAGTTTATTTCATGTTAGTTAATACTTTGGAACAGCAACCAAGGAGCAGATTTTTGGACCTACAGAGAAATAGAAAAATACTATCCCTATGGATTAATGAGGAATTCTCTGTGTTCCTCAGAAATTCCTCTGTGAGATCAACCCACAGAAATGACCTTGAAAAGGCATTCTTATATCAGATATTATTCTCTCCCTCTTTTCCTTTCTCAATCCTTCTTTCCTGCTCTCTGGACTTATATCACAAATAAGCTTCTGAGTATTTGTGTTTGAAACAGGATCTGCTTTTGGGTAGACTCCACACAAGGATAAATGGCAAAATAAAGAACAGCACTATTTGAACAAAATTTTCACACACTTTCAAATGATTCTTTATTTGAAATTGACTTAATTTCAATTATTAATTAGTTAAAATTTCATTATTTAATGATACATTTAAATCCCAAATTGTATCCAATCTACCTAGTGGATTGGCATGAATTTACCCACATATCTTTATGGTCACAAACAATTGAACTGAAATTTATCATACTTTAGCCATATAATAGAAATGTTTATTTGGAAAATAGTCAACTATAATTATATGCACTCACACCGGATATCTGTTAAAGAGGAAATACCAATATTTTCTGCTCTATAATTCAATATTCATTTGTCACAGTCATTGTTATTAAAATAGTTTCAAGGGAGAATTTGGCAATTGACAAAAATAAATATTCTATATGTCTTGGATGTGAAAAAAGATACATTAGTCCATAAAATAATCAAATATATTTACTAGGAAAAAGAAACAACTATGATAAGCTTACATGCAAGAGACAAACATAAGGAAACCCAGGGAAAGAAAAAAAAAAAGAGAGGGAAAAAAAACAAATAATAAAACAAACAAACAAACAAACAAAAAACCAAAATATAATTAGCGGATTGGGACATTCAAAAAAATGGGCAAAAAAGCAAAGGAAATGCCTTTAAAAAAATACATATATATATATATATATTCTTTTTTCCCCTTCTTTTTTCATTTTTCTTCTTCCTTTTATCACTTGTAATCGGATGTCCAGTGTGCCGTGACATCTTCCCCCTCTCAATCCCCATTGTCTCCCAATTTTTCATTTAATTTTCAACATTGGAATCCCAGGGGGTTCTGTGTAATATTTTTGGTAATCTAAGCACCTCTTAAAATATATTTTTTTAAAAATAATAATAACTACTATAAATAAAGCTACTTTACTTGTGCAAAAAAAAAGAAAAAAGAAAAATGATTGAAGTGATAAATGCACAACTATGTGATTATACTGAATACTATTGATTGTACACTTTGAATGGATTTATGCTTTATTAACAAGAATCAATAAAATTGATTTAAAAATAAATAAATAAATATAAAAAAGATACATTAGTAATACTGATTTTACTCAATTTCTAAGAAATGTATAATTTATTATAACTTAGAGAATCAAAAAGGAATTTAAAAAATCTGGGCTATTCCATCTAATATCTTCTTCACCTTCTGTAAATACTAGTCTCCAGCTTTTTAAGGCAAGAGCTTTTTTTCATAGTGAGAAAGGCAGGAGTTTTACTATGGAACCTCTGTTTTTGGGTTGCAAAACTCCAAAGTATCAACTAACCTGAAATAAATCATTTATATTTGAATAATGCACTATATTTGAGCAAAAGTGCAAATAACCAATGTTCATTTTAAAGTTGAATGCATATTTCATTCAAATGCATTGCTGATATGCCTCAGAAGTCATTTGAATGGAACAATTTATTTTCTAGATGAATCAATTTTTTACTGGGGTTGAAGTATACCTAAATATTATAGACATTTGCAGAGAAGAAAAAGAGGTGCAGAAGAATCAGATAGACATGGCATGTTGGATTTGATTTATGTTTACCAGATGTTAAGTAAATAAAATAAAGTTTTGATTTATAATAAGTGTTTGACTATAAATTTAATATTTAATATCAGACAGTACAAATATTACAAGTTGTGTCTATATTTTTGAAGCATGGACAAAATTACATCCCATACAAGAGATAATTTTAAAAATCCTGGTGATTTTCATAATGTTTATATAGACAATCTTAATAATTGGTAACTTAATAAACTCAAAGAAAGTATGTATTTGATGGCTGGTAATTGATAATATAATCCTTAAGTAATCAGAAATCCCCCAAAATGACTATTTTACTGTATAATTTGACTTTACCAAGAACTTTCCTTTGAGCCTTTCCCACCTCCTTGTTCCTTAGGATGTATTTGAGGGGGTTCACCATAGGGGCAAGGGCAGTATAGAATAGAGAGACCCTCACCTTGCTCTGAGGTGTGAAAAGCTCTGGGATCCATGTGGATGGATTTGGTTGGACCAAAGTATAGAACCACAACTATAAGTTGGGGAGAGCATGTCACAAGAACTTTATGCTTTGCCTTGGTAGAAGTTAAATGCAGACCACTAAGGAAGATAAAAATGTAAAAGGATAGAAGGAGTCAAAAGAGAGTATGGATCAATATGATTCCAGTTACAAACACTAGTTCCTCATAAGTTGACATGTCTTCACATGACAGTGGAGGACTGGGAGGAAACTAAGTAAATTTGACTTTAACATAAATAAATTTGACTTTAACATTAACACAAGGATAACAAGAAGGATATCTTCTATAATAAGCAACAACATGTTTCTGCATTCTTCAATCAAGGCAAACTAATTTTTAAAAAATATGACATTTTATTAAGCAGATATATGATAATTTGTTGAAGAATTTCAATTTTAAGTAGATTCTGTCAATTACCCTGCATAAACAGAAAATGTCCTCCATCAATTTGAGGATGAGCACAAACTTGTTTATTTTCTCAGTGTATCCTGCTACTTGAACATGTTCTGTTCTATGTCTTATAAAATTTTGGATGTACTCTGCTGCTCACATTCCCAATTTTGTTAAAGACTTGCTCCTTCTACTCAGCTCCCCAGCCACCTGAATGAGTGTTTGCATGAACAATATATAAAAGCAATGTTTTTAAAATAAAATATTACTAACCACTCTCTCACCATTCTAAAAACAATGCATTTCCCTTGCTTGCATAAAACATCTACAAAACATACTATTTTATGACTCTTTTCTACTTTCTGGTTGGCTGACAGTAATTTCTCTTGTTATGAAAAACTGGCCCCCATAGGCACTGAAGTAGGCACATTGTCAGTTTTTCATGGGCTTACAAGAAAAGCATCCCCAGGTTACTGTTTGACCTGAAAGACTCATTGGGGAAAATGGCATGGTAGGACAATGGTAAGGTTACCTGAAAGCTGACATGCCCAAGTCCTACCTCATGTTCATCAGGGGAATTTCATAGTACATTTTGTATATTTGTTCTGCCTCATATAATGAAAAGAAAGAAAATTGGCATATTTTCATAAGTTATGATATATTCCAGTTTAAATGGTATGCAGTTTAATTTTTATTAGTAATGGTATTACACCCCTGTTTAACACTTGAACATAAAATGAAAATAAAAATGAGACACTGGGAACATATGGAAGAAATTGTCCTTGTACATGTGAGATAACAGATATTAAAGTGAGTAAAGACACAATTTAACAAAAATTTTAATTTATATCCAATTTTTAAAAATTTTTTACCTTGTAATTTAATTTTATTTTAATATTTTTTATTTTTTGTATATTTTTTTATTTTTAAAGAAGTTTTAGATTACATAAATGTGACATAAAAAATATATGGGAATCCCATATGACCAAAGTTCTCCCAGTTTCATACTTTACCACATTAACAACATCCTTCATTATTTGAAATTGATAAACCTATATTGAAGCATTGCTAATTACCATGGATTATAGTTTACATTATATTTTGCACTTTGTCCCACATAATTTTGAAAATTATAAGAAAATATACAATGGCCTGTTTTTCTTTAATATATTATTGCTATTGTTTTATTTGTATACTTTTTGGCTTTATTTCTGGAGGGGATATGAATCACAGAAGGTTCACAACTGTGGTAGGAGATGATTACTGGTAGAGTATGTTGGGTATGGGAGGATGTGTGGGGAGTTGTGCACCTGGAGCATGAATCTAAGACACATGAATATGTTGAAGTGTACAAGGGACATTGTCTCAGTGGTTAGAGACATACACAATAACCTAAAGAATATTGAAATCCCATCCTGGGGAGTACTGCATAATTCTCTGGTAGAATGGGAAGGATCCCCCAAGTACATGGGCAGAGCATATAGAAGAAAGGCAGACTATTACATCAGGCCCTTGATATTCATGATTGACTTATGAACCTTTTCTTGTGAAATTGAAACTTAGACTAGTATTATATATTGCCTTAGAATTACTTCCTGGAAGCCTCCTTATTGCTCAAATGTGACTCCTTTTAAGCCAAAATCAGCATATAAATGCACTACATTCAGCCTAGGTTAGAACATGACTCCTGGGGATAAACCTCCATGGCACTGGGTGATTACTACCAAGCACCAACAAGCAATGCATCTGGAAAAAGACCTTGACCAAAAGGAGGAAATATCAAATACAATTGAGTTTTTATGGCTAAGAGATTTCAAAGTGAGTTGAGAGGTCATTACAGAGGTTACGCTTATGCGCATCTCAGTAGGATCTCATGGACTTCCACAATAAACAGTGCATCAAACACTGGGGTTCTTGAGGACTCTAGAGACATCTAGACACTACAGGCAGGGCAGACAAGCTAAAGAATTTGGCATCCTGTTTGGTGGGCCTTACTTTGGAATGTATTCTCCACAATGTAACAGAGAAAGACTCATTTATTCTCTGCCCCTTTTACTTGAATCTATAATTAACACTATACTTGATAAATATATGTCCCAGAGACTTAAATCTTTGGTCTGTTCATATGGTGGTTGAGTCCTGAATCTAAGCAGAGTAGCAACACCTATTTTCTAGGTCATTGGCCTCACCCAGGACAACTAACAAAGGGATGATTATGGACAATGATGATCCTAAAGAACAGACAGTGTCTGTTACTGCAAGTAAGGTAACCCCATCCATCTGCCTCATGGTTAATAAGGCCCCTCTAAATTAGAAACAAAGTGGTCATCACCATTCCAAAATCCTCAAGATTGGGCAATGAAAAATACACTAATGTAGACTTATCATTATTCTAGAAAGGGAACGGCTTTTATTATGATTTTAATGCTGTGGTCACAAGAAGTTCTTAGGGGAGGCAGAGGGAAGAGTAAATGTAACTTGAGGGAATTTTTGGTACCTTGAAATTTTCCTACATGACAGAGCAATGATAGATATAGGACATTATGTATTTGGTTATAAAATTCAAAATTCTGTGGGGCAGAGGTTTAAGCATAAGATAAACTATAGTCTATGGTTACTAGAAATGCTTCTTTATATGTTCATCAATTGTAACAAATGCACCACAGTAATGGAAGATGATGTTATGTGGGAAAGTGGGGGAGTGGGAAGATGTGTGGAATATTGGAAACCTGTACATGTTTTATAATATTTATGTAATCCAAAGCTTCTTTAAAAATAAAACAAAATTAAAATAACTCAAATGGAAGTATAGACTGTTACTTCCTCTTTAATTAATTCATCATTATTTAACTTAATGTAATTGCTAGTAAAATAATTTCAAGGCCTAATTGGCAGAAATAATCATTTTGATGTTCTACAAAAAGGTTAAGTCCATATATCCAAATTAAATAAATATGTGATGTGAGGTGTTCTATAGGAAAAATAAATAAATTAGATTAACTGGTCAATGTGCTTAATCCTGTAAGAATTGACATCTGTAAAATTGGAAAATGATTCCCTGAATTCATCTAAGAAGTCTAAATTGACAGCTGCCTTTGCCATTCAGAACTATTGACTTAGAGTACAAAATTGAATCACACATTGCATTTAGAATAATATGGGATATTTCATATAAAGGTTAAGAATAGCTAGGTTGAAGGTTCAGTATTGTTTCTTCTAAAATTAATTTATTTGAATAATCCAATTGTGGAATAAAAGCATCAATGTTTGATGTTTTAATACAAACACTATCCATAGCCCATCCTCTCTGTTTTCTACTCATATTGGATTATATTAAGATCTAGCTCATGGTAAACTTCTAATAGTATCAAAGTAGATAATTATGAGGATTCCAATTGAAAGATATCTCAAGTAAGTATAACTTTCTTACTTACTTGAGATCTCTCAAGTAAGTAACCTACTCTGCTTGGCTGAATTTTTATCTAATTAATGCTAAATAATTTAAATTTATATAGAAAATGTTACTTTGAGTAGATAAAAATCATTAAATGGCTAAATATAGGCCAGATTTAAATTTACCAAATTACATATTTTAAAAGGTTGTAGATATTTTCATTCTGTATTATTGTATAATGTACAGTTGCCATTAAAGTTGGTTACTTAAGGTATATGTTCACTGTATAAAATTGTCACAGATACACTACCTGGAAATATCTTCTGAAGCATTAAATTTTCATCATCTCCAAATATTATCCTGCTAATTATGTTTATGCCTTTCACAGAACATTCCTTAGAGCCTGTCTTACATCATTGTTTCTTAAACTAGGAATGATGGGTTTCTACATGGATATAAGAATGGCTTAGAATACAAGAGAGTCCCTTATCTTACTCTGAGGTTTGCAAAACCCTGGGAATCATATCAATAAACATGGTTGGACCAAAGTAGAAAATCACCACCATCAGATGAGAAGAACAGGTGGTGGGGGTATTGTTTCTTCCCTTAGAAGAATTTACATGGAGAATACTAAGAAATATGAGAGTAAATGAGGTGAGGGTGAGACCAAAGGTTATAAAGAAAATAAATTCCCATTACTAACAGTACTTCCTCCTATGATGAAGTATCCTCAAATGAGAGCAGGAAGATTTCTTGTAATTCACAGAAGAAGTGGTGAATTTCTTTTGAGCCACATCTGGGAATGTGCATGAGGTAAATGGTATTAACCCTTAAGGCAATCAGTACCCCAGTCCAGGATGCAATTGTCAGATGTTAGGCAAATTTCAGAATTTTAATGACCACATACTTTAAGGGGCTACAAATCACCAAATATGAGTCATAGACCATTAGATTGAACAGAAAATAATCTCTGCCTGAAAGGGCAGAATGGAAATAAACTTGAGGCCCACAGGAAATTTATGAAATGTCTGATGTACCTGACAGAAATTTGTTTAACATCTTGGATTCAGTCATGGAGATGAAGGAGATAGCCATGAGGGAGAGCTGGCTAAGCAGGAATTCCATGGAGCTGTGAAGCTGGGGGTCAAGAGAGAGGAAGATGCACAGGATGGTGTTTCCTGTGCTGGCAACTACATAGATAAAGAGAAGATGTAGATGAGGTAGTCAAAATGCCTTGTCCCTGGAAACAGTTCAATAGGTTAAAACTCAATATGGTGGTTATTTTTTTCTCCATGTTTTGTAAACAACTAAATTGGTTAAAGGTATTAATATATCATTTCACTCTAAAGGAATTTAATTTATCAACAAATCTGACTTTGGTATATTAAATTTCTGATACAATTATTTTCTACAATTCTAACCCATTTTTTATTCCTTAGAGAGAAATATACTAAAAAAATCAAAGAATTTTTGGATATTTTAATAAGTACATTTACAAATGCCAATAAAGTGTATATTTATATAGGTTACCAGGAGATAAGATGAGATTGAGAAGAGGTCTTGATGCTTAATGTAGGTAAAATTTTCCATTAACTTGACTGTAATATTATGGAAATGGATATAGTTGATAGTAACATAGTGAGTATAACTAGCACAGCTGGTGTATAAATAAGATTGCAGCTGAAAGGGTAGTCTAAAGAAGTAAATGTCATTTGAAAGAAAGCTGAAGAATAATCTAGGGATTGAATAACATAGTGAGCCTGGAGGTGGATGAGGATTGTAGTTAATAATACAAAAACAAGAATGTTCATCTATGAACTAGAACAAATATAAATCACTATTACAAGATGGTAAGAATATAGTGATGCATGGGAAAATACAATTAATATAATTTAAGAACTATAGTTAACAGTATTATTGTAATCTTCTTGCATCAATAACAAAGAAGATACTATACCAATTCTAAGTGTCAATAATAGGAGGTATGGGATTTCTTCTTTTGGACAAAGGAAAATATTCAAAGCTTTACTTACCATGGTATGACTGCACAACTCTGTGATGAAAGTGACAGCCACTGAGTGTGCACTTTGAATAGAATGTACAAGGCATGGGGCTGTATAACACAGCAAACCATGTGGTAGAAGACTGTCATTAACAGTGCATATATGAGAGTGTTCTCTCATGAAATATAACAAATGCAAAATACTATTACATAGTGCTAATAATAGGGGATGTATGGAAAAAACATACGAACTGCATGCTATGGACAATAGTGGTAAAATTCTGATCATATTCTTTCCTAATCTATAACAAATATTCTACAAAAATGTATCATGTTTTTGGAGAATTGATGTGTGGGAATTGTGAGCATCGTGCATGAATGTTTTGTAAGCTCACAACTTGCCTTAAAAAGGTACATTAATGAATGATCATACCCAAAGATGGCTTTCTACATGTACAAATCAAAGCATATAATTCAAATGTTGAATCATAAGGAATTTTTATAGGCAGGTATTTCAGGATGCTTGAATTAATTTGAAATTCAATGTGTTACAAACATTTTGTAATGGAGCACACTCATGTTTTGCAAAGTGTAATCAGTCAGCCCCACCATCATTCAATTTAACAATATATTTCCCTTGTATAGAACAGTTTGGAAATATAATTTTTGCTTGATTTCTCTTATTCAATATTGGACTGGTAACCAGAAAAGATTAAATTCAATAGAAGATTCTTGGAAGGTTGTGTTGTATGAGGATCTTCTTCTGCATTTGAATAGGTGTTCCCAGAAGGACAGCTCTCAGTAGTTGACCCAATATGCTGAGTGGCATGCATGGTATGAGAAGAACAATGCAGGAAGTTGTCTTGAAAAGTGCAAACCACATCAACCCCACATGATATGGAGATGGAAAAAATTCATGGCAATCAGTAAGACTTCCTTCCCTGACATTTCACTGTGGATAATGAGGGTTGAGAGGTTAACTGGAAAATTCCAAACTGACCTTGCATTTATAAGATGTTTGCTCCTATACAGAAAAACAAATGTATTTTATAATATATCATTGTACTTCCAATTGGAAAGGCATAATATCTCACATCTATTTACAACAGACAATAAACAACTCTTCTAGCTTTGTCGGTATAGTCAAAGGTTGCATTTTAAAAAATAATGTGAACCTCTTATTATTTCATCATCCATGCAAAACTGTGGCACCAGCAATTTGGTTAAAATCAGGGTTGAAACCTGCTGTAAAATAGCAGACACTTCCAGAAGCCTGTAATATCTCTCCTATTTTTTTTGTCCTTTTTCACTTAAGTACTATGTGTGAGCACAGCTGTGTTCAGAGCACTAATCAAGTTGATGTGAGAGATGGGAATTTCAGTAAGATATGGTCCTTTTGTGACAAGTTAGGTTTGGTGGCCAAAATTGAAACAAAAGCAACTTACATATCTTTTTTTTTTTTTTTCATTGTGGGTAAAAATAAAAAATTTCACAATACATACCAACATTTGCAAAATGATATATAAATGTATATGCATTTATGTGCATTTGCTTACAAAAATGTTATTTATGTATATATATAAATATATTTTAAGAGGTGCTTAGATACCCAAAATATTACACAGAACCCACTGGGATTCCCAAACTTACATATCATTTTGTTATAAATCAGTAACAAACCATGTTGAATCTGCTTCTCTTTTCCTATATGCCCATTCCTAATATCTGAATATAAATCTATATCTATGCAATCAATGCCTTTTATGCCTATTGACTAGCAGGAACAAAGTCAGAAGTTATTCAAGAGAAGGGCCTCAGCCCCTCCCACCTAGCAAGTTATATGAAGGTTTTTCAGTTCTCAGAGTCCATGTATTTGCAGAAAACAAAGCTGTCTTTGTTTCAGAGAATTAATAGAAGAATAAATTTAGATACACTTGTTCAGGATCAGGAAAATGACATTCTGAGGACTTTTGACTTTATTTATTCAAGGATGGGAAGAGAGGTGAATTTGGAGTGGGATCAAGTTGAGAATTAAAGTGACCTTTTGCTATGGAGAAACATTCAGAAAGCTGTGAGCAGGATGGATTGCAAAGCCCTATTCTATGAAAGCAGACAAATTTTCTCATATAGAGCTATTCTATCAGACTGATTAGCTTACAGCAAAAGGCATCGATATAAAATTTATCCTAAAAGATTTTCATGACTTCTATAATGAGAAGTATCTCTGACAAATTTTCTGGATTATATTTATTTCAGTTTCCTAGGATACTCAAGCAAATGTCATGAAATGGGTAGGGTCAAAAATAAGAATATTTTTGCTCATAGTTTTAGGCTAGGAAAAGCCCAAATCAAGGGAATGCTTTTTACCTAAATACTCCATCATTCTGGGACTGATTACTGACAATTTTTGGTTGTTAGCTTGTCACATGATAAGGTTAGACAGATGACAGAATCTTCTGACCTCTCCATTACCTTCCAGGTTTCACTGAGTTTCAGCTTCTTGCTTCCCTGGATTTCTCTATCTGTCTGAATTTCACTCCACTTAATAAGATTAAGACCAATCCTGAATAACTAGGCTACACTTTAACTTAAGTAACCTCATCAAAATGTCCTACTTACAATGGATTCACACCCACAGGAATGGAATAAATATAAGAACATGGTTTTCCATGGTACATATGGTTCCAGATACCAACATTTTTCTTCACTTCTTACTATGCCATCACATACTGTTTCCTTGAATCATGTTTTTATAAAGAGAGGTTGTGATTCTTGGCCATGGGAAGGGGTTCTGTGCTCAGTGTTTTCATGTTACCTGCTGCACTTCATCTCATATTTGCTGACCCAGCAGTGCTTAATTAGCAGTGAGCTTGGTTATTTAAGAGTGGTGAATAGAAATCCTGTTGTGGAATCAGGGCTTGGTGTCCCAGAATAGAACTTCTATATCTGGCCTTAAATTATCTTGTGTTTGTTTCATCACACTGAATTTTCTTCTGAATAATATAAAGAGGATAATTATCAATTCCTTTTATTAGACCCTTTGAGAATAGAAATCTCTATCTCTTACTCAACACCAGCATGTTACAATAATTATGCTGTAACTGTAGCTCTGCATCTTAAATCTTCTGCCCAATTTTCTCATTCAGGATAGTAATATCTCCCCACAGAAATAATCAATAAAATGACCCATCCCACTTATTTGGAATTCTGTAGGATGATGGAACTGGAGAAGGACTCCAAAAGCAGTGGTCAAAGAGAAAGGAAAAACTACTAACAAATGAACAGCAAATCTACCACCTCAAAATGTCTATCCAGACCTCTCCCTCTTAGTTGTGTGCAACTGAAGAGTCACACAGAGGTGATCAGTTCTGTAGACATCTTGCCAAGGATTCAGAACATAGAAAGCCTTAGAGTAGCAAGTTAGATCCCTATGTCTGTCCAAGAAAAAGGACCCATATCCTCATATTTCCTGGAAGGATATAAGCAACTGGAGAGTGAGTGTATACAATGGGCTCCAGCAAAGAAAATAGATTGCTGCATTATTGTTTGGAATAGGTGCACACATTCAATGAAGTATTTGGTACTTGAAAAAAGTACCTTTTTGAAATTAGGATACCCTAAAAGAGAAATAAACAGAGGTAGAAAAGGTTCACAGAAAAAAAAGAAAAAAGTGAAAACTGAACTGCTGTAAGGAAGGAATTATAATTAGAAGGGGAACAAGTGAGAGAAAGAGGTTAAACAAATCAAAGGAGCAGGGGAGAAAATTTGGCACAAACTCAGAGCTTGTCAGACATGCTTTTAGTGTATAGATTTCTCTAGACCCCTCAGAAGCCCCCCTGGTTGAGGCACTGTTTACTATGTCAGTCAATGAGATCCTGCTGAGACATGCATAAGCATAACCTCTGAAAATGATCTCCTGACTCACTTTGAAATCTCTTAGCCATAAAAACTCATTTGTATTTAACATTTCCCCCTTTTGGTCAATGTCTATTTCCAGATGCATTTCTAGTTGGCACTTGGTAATAATCCCAGCCAGCTCATCTCCAGGAGTCATGTCCCATGTCAAGTGTAGGTAGTGCATTTATATGCTGAGTTTGGCTTAGAAGGAGTCCACTTTTGAACAACAAGTAGACTTTCAGAAGGTGATATAAAGGGTGAGTGTACTGGATATATAGGAATCCCCTTTATTTCCTATGTGACTTTTCTGTAACCTAAAGCTTCTTTGAAGATAAAATTAAAAAAAAAAATAAGACACTTGAGGGACATTTGGAAGAAATTTTCACTGTACATTCAAGACAATAGTTCTTAAAGTAAGGAAAAACAATGTATTAAAATTTTTTCTTATTTCAAATTTATTTTTATTTTTGTATTTTATTAGTTATTTTTAAAATTATTTTATTTAATATTCTTATTAATTTTATTGCTTTTTTGCTTCATTTTTGCAGAAATTTTGGATGATGGAAGGGTCACAACTGTGTCAGGGGAGGATCACTGGTGTGGGGTGTCAGTAATGGGGAATTGTGCAAGGAGGGTTACCCTTCATGCAAGTCTCAAAGGCATGTAAATATGTTCAAGTGTTCATGGGGCATTGTCTTGGTGGGTGGAAACCCACAGATAATCAAAAATATATTGAATTCCCCAATAGGGAATACTGGTACATTCTCTAATAGAACAGCAAGAATTTCCTGAGTACATGGGTAGTGCATAGTGAAGGAAGACAGACCATTATGCCAATTCCTTGATATTGATTATTGTACTTATGAACATTTTCTTGTGAATTTGAAACTTAACCTTGTATTATATATTGCACAAGATTTTCATGACTCCTTCCATGATATTTTCATTCAGGTTTTCACTCAAAACAATCTTATAGGAGAGGACTTCTTTGAACACTTTTCTAAAAGAGAATTTACCTCTAACTCAATTTCAATACTCAGGTCCATTTTAAAGAACTTTCATTTTTATCTTATATTACACACTTGTACATCAGTTTTTTTTTGTTCAGTCTTTCCTACTAGAATCTGTTCTGTTCATCTATGCTTTTTGTCTCATTAAGAAATGGAATACCTATAAAATAGCTAGTAAGCTGGTAGATTTTAATCCAACAATATCAATAATCAGTTCAAATATGAATGGTCTAAGCACATTTAAAATAAAGACTGTCAGGATAGATA
The DNA here is from genome assembly GCA_026826555.1 of Tolypeutes matacus. Lineage (NCBI taxonomy): Eukaryota > Metazoa > Chordata > Mammalia > Cingulata > Chlamyphoridae > Tolypeutes > Tolypeutes matacus. Next base: position 927,123 of record JAKSZT010014497.1, on the reverse strand, counting down.
TAAATACAAGATCCAATGAGAGGCTATCTATAAGAAAACTACTTAAAATATGAAAATAGATATGTAAAAAATAAAACAATAATAAAAACAGACCATACAAACCCTAACCAAAAGAAAACTAGTCTCTGGCCCATATTGAAATTTCCAATATCTTTCCCACTATTATTTCTCAATTCTACATATATACTAAATATGTATTTTAGGTCATGCTACAATATTTTCCATTTCTTAAATATAGAAATCTCTATTATCTTTTGTCCATGAGCTGATTAATGGTCAGAAATTGATGCAGGAATGAAATGGAAATGCTCTGAAGCTTTGTATTCATTGGGGGAGAGGGCAGCCCCATTTATTCAATCTCCTTCAATATATATACAGTCAGCTATATCAGGATGTGTGCCCAAGCAACTGCTGTATGTGAAAGCACTCAGGTTTTTTCCACAGGAGATAATGGAAAGGCAGAGAGCTCTAATTAAGTAACAGTGTAAAGTAAGAAAGTCCTCATTGTTTTCAGCAGGAACAGATAACAGCAGCTTTTCCCATGCAGCAGCAATTTACTTGCACAGCAAAGCAGGTTTAAACTGTTTCACCTAAGTATTCTAACATCACCCCCTTTATTGTTTAAGAAAAAAGATGAAAAGGAAAGGGGAAAATATATCCTGACACAGTCTTTTAAAATATCTGTTTTGATTTCATGGTTGGTAGTAGTAAGGCTAGGTCGCTGTCAGCTACTTGGGTTCCAAACTGAGCTGTGTGTGGGAAACAAAGTAGCCATGGAGGCAGTTGACTTCCCTTGGGAGGGGTGATGGTGAATGTCCTACCTCTGTAGGCCCTCAAATTCTCTCCTGATGGTCCTCTGTGACTATTCCTGTCTTAGATTGCTCCTTCCCTGAGGAATTTTACCCATCTTTGGCTAACCAGCCATCCTCCAGGAACAAACAGGGTGATGTGAGACTGCCAAAGTTTTTATGGCCTCCATGCTCAGCATCTGCTCTCTGGTGGGGCCCCTGCTTAGGTTATAAGTTTTAGAAAACCCAAGGTTACCAGCACCTAGAAAGCTTATACAGCTTAAGGAGACACAGGCAATCCCAAATATGGGATGTGTGCAGGATACCCCAAGAATATGGTAAAACTAGAAAAGATAAGTGAAAAGGAAAGAAAGGAGACTTAGAGGTAAAGCTGGAAGACATAAGGCTTAAAGATGTTTTAGCTAAACTCTTCTTAAGTCTTCTCTTTGTTTCTTTGTTCTTGATTTTCAGATGTGGGAGATAAAGGTGAGGCCATGACTAAGGTGATGAATTTTTGTTCAGTGTGATGAGCTCAAGAGAGGGCTTGATGAATTAACTTAAGGATTAACAATAAAACAAAAGCATTATTATTTCAATAACAGATATTACCCAGATTCTGTTAAGACCATGAAACCAATTAGATGAATTTAACCATTGCAGATTATCATAAACTGTTTGAAACATGTTTTGCTGAGCAAGAATCTGTATTTAAGATAGTTGATAACCTAATGAATTTTTAGGTTTAATTGTTATATTTCAATCTTTTGTAATAAGTATACCTACATTCACATTCTTAACAAACTTGTGGACACACTGAAATACTTGGCTCATATTTGGCTAGATTCTTGGATAGATACAAGATAAATGTTAATATGTAAATTAAATTTAATAACTTTATACAGATAATTGGAGTGAGAAATAAGAATAACATAATCAATTAAAAGATTAAATTAATATTGAACAGAGTTATAGAATGATAGATAAATAGAGATGTTTTACATATATACTCTAACATCTAGCTTTTGGCTGAGAATTTTTGAATTAGCAGCTGATACTAGAGTTTTGCCTGAAATAATAAAAGTGCTGACTCACAAGGCATAGCTTTGCTGATTAATAAAATTTTTTGCAACAAACTAATAATAATGTTTGGGACCACTGCATACAGCAGTGAAGGCATTACCTTGGTGGGCTGACTGACCTCTAGGGCATTGATGTCTTGTAAAAGGATGATTAGGTCCATACTATGTTTCTTCACAAAGCTGCTCCTGGGGGTCATCACCAATTATAATTCTGGTAACAGTGCCTGATGGGATGAGAATTGGAAATGAGAGGAGAGAATTAAGAAGAGTTAATTGAGATGGCTCTAATAAAGGTGAGGTTAGCAGGTTGAGAATTAAACTTTGGCTGATAGAGTAAGTAATACTAAGGTAAGATTTGAGTGCATAATGTATGAGAGGTGGATGAAAAACATAAAGGGGGTAAATTGGAAAGAAACAAAATTGTATGATTAATGGGTAGTCAGTCAATGCCTTCTTTAAGGAGGCCTGAAAGAGGGATCCAGTTTCCCCCAGTCCAGTAGTGATGTACATTAGCTGAAGTTATTAGGATTTGTTTTAGTAAGAAGAAAAGAAGAAGGACATGTAGTACCTGTGTAAAAAATTTATGAGATAACAGCCAAATATGCAAGGAACTTATTTTCAGTGTTAGTAAATTTACTGGGCCATGCCATCCTGTATTGTTATCATCCCCTGTTAAGGGCTTGTAAAGCAACTGAGATTTCACCATTGACATGATGCAAAGGAAATGCTGTTCAGCTGCTGTGAAACTATCAGCACCTCAATTTTAAAAATTTAAAGTGTATAGAGCTATTTCTATATTGTACTTCAGACTGGATACTCCTTGGTCCTTATCCTCTCTTTTTTGTTTAAGAAGATGATTTAGAGGGGAGTGACAGCATTTTGATTGCTTGTCCTTTTGGAGTGCAAGGTATTCCTGTAATATGTTTAGTCTGTTGAAAGAAAAGTGATAGCCATTTAAAGGTATATCCTGGTCCATTATCAGTTTTAATAGTTTTTGGACATCCCATATGATTAAATGCAATTAGTAGGTGAGAGATCACATGATGTGATGATTCTCCTTTAAATGGGATGGACACTATGAAAGGAGAGAAGGTATTAATGGTAACATGGATGTACTTAAACATGCCAAAAGCAGGATAATAGGTAACACCTGTTTGCCATATATGGTTTGCATTAAGGCCTCGGGAGTTAGTTCCAAATAGATATGGTGATAGTGTATGCTTTTGGTAATCAGGACAAGCATGCAACAACTTGCCTAGCTTGCTCTGAAGAGAGCTGAAATTATTTTTGTAGAGCTTTTGCATTTTGATGGAAGAAGCAATATGAAAGCAGAGCTTGCTGAAAGGCTAAAGTGAGACTAATCAAGGTATCTGCTCTTTAATTTCCTTCAGTTAAAGTTCCAGGCAATCCAGAATGAGACTGAATGTGAGTGATGAAGAGTGGATGCTGTCATACTGAGATCAATTGTTGCATCATTAAGAATAGAAAATGTAGATTTTCATCAGCTGGAGTTTAATAAGAGCCTGTTCAATGTGCTGTAAAGTATATACTATATAAGTCGAGTCACAAATGATATTGATGGGTTGCTGATAAAAATGCTCTAGGGCCATAATGGCTGCTGCTTATTCAGCCCTTTGAGTGGATAAATATCCATCTGTGACTCCTGAATACCATTTTCCGTTTTCATTCCAGGTAAAGGCTGTGTCCACTGCATCTATCCACCTCAGGCACCTGTGAGGGAGGTAGGCAGAAAAAATACTCTATGCAGATAGAGAAGCTTGTTCATACTGGCACAGCTACCACCTGCTTGAGACAAAAGAGGCAAGCAGGCATGGCCATTCCTTATTTGCAGGGTTATTTATACACCAATTTTATTACTCAAATGTTACACAGAAAGAACACAAAATAAAAATTCCTAGAATCATTTTTGCTGTGCCTGGGGAATATATGTACTCTTAGTCAAGGACTTTGTAAACTAATAGCTGATTCAACAGTTGGACTGTTGTCCCTACTTTGGTGTTTTTGCTCCTGAGTGTGACAGAGTTGTGCTTAACTCTGTCTTCCCTGCACATGGCTCATCTGTCCCTTCTATTCAAACCTATATTGGTGCTGGAGTTTGCATTTGTACATGAAAAGACTTGAGTCCTTGGGATGTCCAAGTGCCAGCTGTCCCAGACCCTCAGTGGAGCAGCAATTCCTACTCTGCAGCCCACTGGACTCACCCAGGACAGTTGGGTCAGAAAGGCCTATTAAACAAATGGTGCTGGGAAAATTGGATTTCCACATCTAAAATAAAGAAGGAAGACCCTTATATCACATCTTATTCACAATTTAATTCAAAATAGACCAATGACCTAAATGTAAAGACTAGAACCATATAACTCTTAAAAGGAAATATAAGGAAAAATCTTTAAGATCCTATGGTTGGTGGTGAATTCTTAGACCTTACACCCAAAGCATGAGCAAAAAATATAAAAGAAATAAATAAGATAGCCTTAAAAGTAAATTGAATTTTCCTTCAAAATACTTTGTAAAGAAAGTAAAAAGACAGCCTACTCAATGGGAAAAAAATGGATGTGAATGTGACTGAAATGAGTAATCTAGGAAGATTAATGTGGGAGGAGAGCTGGAAAAAACCTTTTAAAAACATATATCTGATAAGGGATTGATCTCCATGTTATATAAAGTGATCACACAACTTGGTTACAAAATTGCAAGCAAACCCTTGCGCAAAAGAATTGAACTGACATTTTTCCAAAGTCAAAATAAAATGGACAAAAGGTACATGAAGTATTTCAGCATTACTAGCTATTAGGAAAATGCCAATCAAAACTATCATGTCACACCACACTCAATGGCCAGCATTAAAAGAATAGAAAACATCAAGGGATGGAGAAGATGTGGAGAAATAGGAAAACTCCTTCACTATTGGTGGGGGTGTAAAATTGTGCAACTGCTGTTGAAAATGATCTAGCAGTTCCTCAGGAAACTAAATATTGAACTTCCATATGATCCATCAATCCCACTGCTAAGAATATATTCCAAAGAACTGAAGCAAGGACACAAACAGATATCTTTATTTTTTTTTTTTTTAAAGATTTTATTTATTTATTCATTTATCCCCCCCTTGCTGCTTGTGCTCGCTGGGTCAGCTAACCACGCCGTGCGGGCGGGCTTTGCCTTCACCAGGAGGCCCCGGGAACCGAACCCGGGGCCTCCCATATGGTAAACGGGAGCCCTACTGATTGAGCCACAGCCGCTTCCCCAGATATCTTTAAACTGATGTTGAAATTGGCATGATTCACAATTGCTAAAAGATGGAAACATAATTCGCTGTCAACTAATGAGTGGATAAACAAGATGTGGAATATTCATAAAATGGAATATTATTCAGCTATAAGAAGAACTCAAATGGGAAAATACATGAAAACATGCAAGAATCTTGAGGATATTGTGTTGTGTGAGGTAAGCCAGACACAGAAGGAATGATATTGTATGGTTTCACCAATATGAACTAAAACAATGAGAAAACTTATGGAGTTACACTATGAAGAATAAGTTGCTGGGAGACAGAATGTTGGTTGAGAAAAATGCTACATGTATGTAGGATGTTTAATAAGGTCAAATGTAAATGTGTGGTTATGGTTTTACTTGGTAACACATTATAATGAATGTAACAAATTTGATTTATGGATGTGATTGTGGCTGAAATGAGTAATCTAGGAAGATTAATTTTGGAGGACAGCTGGAAAATGATATTGGGAATGTACAAGAATGGTGTTGGAAATAGAGGTGGATAGTGGTTAATATATACACAAGGATATTCTACAAAAAGGTGATAAGAATATGATGTTACACAGGAAAATATAACTAAAGTAATTTATGGAATATAGTTAACAAAAACATTGTAGGACAAGAGAGGCGGCAAGATGGCGTTGGTGTAGGAGGGCGCACACTGCAAGCTCCC
>JAKSZT010014497.1:778145-911289 GCA_026826555.1 Tolypeutes matacus | reverse complement strand
TGCCTATCACCCCACTCAGTGGGGTTCCTGAGAGCTCCGGAGACACCCTGGTCCTATATAAGGGGGGATAGCCCCAGAGACTGATGCCTTATCAGTGGGTTCTATTTTGGAATCTGTGCTCCTGAGAGTGACAGAATTAGACTCAAATAAGTCCTCCCTGCACATGGTTCACCAGTCCCTTCTATTCAAACCTACATGTGATGCTGGAGTTTCTTAGGTATACTTCCAGAGACTGGAGCCTCCCACCTACCTATGTGCCAGGTGTGCATGAAATCTAGGTGGAGCTGCAACTCCTACCCTACAGCTCAATGGACTCATCCAAGTCACCTGGTGAGGAGACAACGATGGGAAATGGCCATCCCAGGGAATGGAGAGGGCCTGCATCTGCAGGCAGGATCATCCCACCCACCATATCCATGGGATATAAGCCCTCTCTCACTTGGAGTTGGAGTGGACATCACCATCCCAGTCGCCTCTGGATTGGGGGAAGAACTATGGACTAGAGTGGACTTGATGGTATTCTCTTGCTCACATATGGTGATTCTTGCAATGCAAGAAATTATAACAATGAGGTGGAGCCAGTGGCCACTTGACAGTTTTTTGGGTAGGGAGGGGATGAGCAGTTGAAATACAGGGGCTTCTTTGGGAGTTGGAGGTTGTCCTGAGTACTGTTGTGGCAATGGATGTAGGCCATTTTAAATCAGCACACACCACTCAGAACTGAGTGGGAGAGAGTGTGGTCTACATTGTGAACTGTGGTCTATGGTTGGTGGCAAGGCTCAAGGATGTGTAAGTTCATTGAGGTTGGTGGGCCACACTGTGGGAGATGTTTGTGTGGGATGTGGTGGGAGGTGTGGGAGGTGGGCAACATGGGAATCCCAGTGGGTTCCGTGTAATATTTTCGGTAATCTAAGCACCTCTTTAAATATATGTGTATATATATATATAAATAACATTTTTGTAAGCAAATACACATATATGCATATATATTTATATATCATTTTACAAATGTTTGTATGTATTGTGAAAATTTTGATTTTTACCCATAATAAAAAAAAAAGCACTCCAAAAATAAAATAAAATAAAATAAAAAAAAAAAAAAAAAAAAACATTGTAATGTTATTGTAGCAAAATCAAGGTTGGTACTATATTAATTGTAAAGGTAAAAAAATGACGTGGTTTGGTTTTGTGAGATATGAATATGATTAAGCATTTTTTCTCTTCATTTTTTTACTTAATAAGGAAACCTTGACTATGTCATTTAACTCTTCTGTGTTTTTCTGTTTGTCTTTCTGAACACTAATAGATGATAACAGTGCCTGAATAAGAACTTTTTAAGTATGTTTCCATAATTTGTTGAGCTGCCTTTTTTTTTTGCTCTTTTATTTCTGTGAATGTGCAATAAAGTTGTTAATAAAAAATACAATAAAGAAATACAAAAAAAAAAGGAAATTCAGCAATGAACTCATAAATGATATATTTATTTTTGGTACATTTACTTACAAAGCAATGTTTAAGAGGCTATATATAATTTGTTGATAATTGTTCTTTGACCTAGTGTGTCGCCTGTCCTGGAGAATGATCCATGTGCACTCAAGAAGAATGTAGGTCTTATTGTATTTGGGTATAATATTCTGTATAAGCCTATTAGGTCTAGATCAAGCAACATGATGTTGATGTCTCTGGTGGAAGCTAATGAGTTCCTCAATCTTATCTTTCTCTTTGAACATAGAACTGGTGGATTCAGGCTATTGTCTCTATCTGTAAAGATTCTGAGTGGTTTACTGAAAATGAATGAACATGCCTATAGTAGATGGACACTGCAATGTGGCTTTTGGTTTCAAAACCTAATAGCTGTTGCTGTGCCTAATGACTCTGAAGAAATTGCAACAGCCATATATCCCCAACTACAAAAATCCAGGCCACCATTTTCCTTCATTCTTAACTATAAAGAGACAGTTAACATGACTGGAAATTGAAATATATTTTAACATGAATTATACATAGATTAAAAAAAAAATTCTGAGGGATAAAAGGAATATATTCAGTAAACAAAATGTAGTAACATGTAAAATAATCAAAGTCTGTAATATTCTCAGTGTCATGACAATATTGAACTTATCCAAAATAAAGAACAGGTGTGCAGGAATCCATCCTGCAAAGTCTTGTGGGGGGTCTATCTGGCATAGCCCGTGATAGGGCAATGATATTACTGTGAACACAGAGATTGAGAGAGGTCAGGGGAAATAGCTGAAGAAGCTCTCATGAGCTGAGAACCAGCATGCCTTTTATTCAAGAATTTTTCAGTCAACATCCAGGTGAAAGTGCTGGGGAGAAGGCAGGTATCACATGTGAGGTGTATAAATAATCTCATAAGAATTCCAGGCTGATAATGGGGAAGCAAGATTATAGAAACATTTGGTGATATACTTAGGAGATAAGGTGGGAGATAAGGGAGATAGGATGAGCAGGAGTGGAGAATTCTCTGTGTGTGCTTCCAAGCTATTTCTTAGATATAAAGATCAGAGGGTTCCCACATCTCCCCCTTTTCTGTTTAAATAAGAAGAAAAAGAAGAGGAAAAATGTATCCTGACACAGTCCTTTATAAAAACTGCCCCTTCCCAATAGTTCAAAGTAATAAAATGGGAAACAAATTTTGATAGGAATAATAAGGACAGGTCACAGTCAGCTATTTGGGTACTGAACTGGGCTGTGTGTGGGATACAAGATAGCCATGGTGGCAGGAGACCTCCCTTGGGAGGGATGAGGTTCAGTGCCCTGCCTCTGTAGGCCCTCAAATTCTCTTCTGATGACTCCTCTGTCACTGTGCCAGTCTTAGGTTGTTCCTTCCCTGAGGAATCTTACCCACCTCTGACTAACCAGCCATCCTCCAGGGCCAAGCAGGGTGAAGTGATCTTTGATAGCTTATGCCTTCATGGCTTCTATGCCCAGCACCAGCCTTGGGGCTTCCTCACCCATAGGTGGGGCCCCAGCTCTGGACACTGGTTTCAGGGATTCCAGGTTTCTAATGTAGAGGGGCCCCAGCACAAGAAGACATTGGGCAGGATACAGACAGCTTGACACCAGCTCTTGAAGGCTTACTCAACCTAGGAATGCCAGGCTGATGGCACATGGCAACCCTATGAGTGGGACATGTACAGGACACCTCCAGATTTGATAGGAACAAAGGGAGTGGGGGGAAATAAAAAAACTTTGCAGGAAGAAAAAGGGGTCACAGTATCAGGCAAATAGGTAGGCGGTTAGAAGGAGGGAAGGAGACCTTAAGGTGAAAAATTAATTCAAAGGTGATTTAATCAAAGGGTTTCCAAGTGCACCCCCATTTTGTTTCTTTGTTCTTGATTTCCAGATGTGGGAGTGAAAGAGATGAAGCAGTGTCCAGGGCAATGATTTTCTCTTCAGCATGACAAAGTCAAGAAAGGGTCTGGTAGATTAACCTAAGAATTGATAATAAAACAAGATGCATGATTATTACAATGAAAGATAATATCCAGATTCATATATTTTGGTCATGAAATCAACTTGAGAGATATAACCACTGTAAATTTTCATTAAGTTTTTGAAACATGTTTTGTTGAGTAGGAAGTTGTATTAGAGATAGTTGATGTTCTAGGCATTGTTGGGGAAAAAGTACTTCTCCTTGTAAATGGGAGGAGAAGGCTCCTTGAAGTTGAATTTTGAGTAAGATTTTTGATAAATAAGTGTCCTTGTGGACCTTAGTCAAAGTTAGTGAGATTAAATAATAGAGGGCTATAGTTCCCAAGAAAGTTGGGAACTACTCCAAGGCAAAGGGGAGAAACAAATTTTAACATGTTCCCAGGCACACTGCAAACTTTGTCTGGTAAGCAGAGATTATTGTTTTCCACCTATCCAGAGGATAGAGACTTCTAATGCATCAAGTATGGCAAGAATATTATCGACATGAGTTTGAATTAAAAGTTCAACAGTGACATTGGTCTAGATTTGATTAACAGCATGGGCAGTTTGCATAGATTTTTTAAAAGGAGATTGCCCTGGTGGTGGGAGTGGCAGCTTTGAAAATGGATGTAATAATGAAAGTAATAAGTGTACCAATGGATCTTTTAGGTCTAAGCAGCAAAAGGGCTTTGTTGAGTTGGACTATCCCTGAGGATCCTTCCCAGGGATGAGATAAATTAACTGGGAGCCAATTATGCACTTTTCTTTTAATTGAAAATATGGAAGTGATATTCAGTTAAGTGATATATTCATGAGACACACAGGAGGTAAAATAAGCTCCTGGGTGGACAGTAAAATTAAACATATGCTTAGCAAAGTTGCTATCAGGAGAAGGAGCTAGAAGCAGCATAAAAGGGTGGGAGGTACAGACCATAAATAAAGGCAATCCAGGGTGCCAGGATTGTAGATGCCCTGGACTGAATAATGGTGTTGAAGAATTGGTAATCTGACTATGGAGACTAGGGCCTGAAAGACCTCTGTTGGTCCATTTAATACTAAACTTAGAGGGATTGAAGAAATTAAGAGTAAGATTTTTGCTAGATAAGTGTCCTTGTGGACCTCAGTCAAAATTAGTGAGATTAAATAATAGAGGTCTATTATGAGGTAGGAGAAATTGACAAAGGAGCCAGGTGACATCAAGGGAGTTAGGGATCCAGGTAGGATTTTGGTGGCAATGGCTTATGGGAGGAAGATCATAATGGATGGGAGAGAATGAGGAAGTGTTAATTGAGATAGATTTAATGGTGACATTAATAGGTTATGAATTGGATTTTGTGAAATAATGTAGGTAAAAATGAGTGATAATTTGGGGACACACTGTATGAGGGGTGGATGAGAAGCATAATGGGGGTAAATTGGATAAGAACTTAATAGAATGATTGATGGGTAGGCAATCAAAGCCCTCTGTGAGGGGCCCAGAGGGAAGGATACAGTTTCCTCCAGTCCAGGTGGTGCTGTTGGATGAGAGCAGGGGTTCAGGGTCCTACCAAGTGGCTAAATTAAAAATGGCAGGCTTGAGAATATGAGACCAATAGTGGTGAGGATGAGCTAAGGAGAGTGGGAGAAGGTGTTTGAAAAGGAGAAAGCAAAGTAGAAATTTCAGTACTTGGGCAGAGTTGGAACCTACTATGGCTAAATATACTATGAATCTATTTTCAGGAGTAGGAGGAGCCCCAATACAAGAAAGTATTTTAGTAGCCTTTTGATCTAAAAAATTTAAGTCTCTCCCATGTTATTCCCTGAAATTGGACAGTGTTGCAGTAGGGCTGGCTCCTGGGGTTTCTCTGTTCCTCCATTGTTTTCCTTTCCCTCTGTGGAGGTGGGTTGAAGGGGGGCTGTCCTTCCAGCTCATGGTACAGCTTCAATTTTTAGCTGGCAGCCACCAGGAGCCTGTAGGAGTAAGCACACAAGCATTCCCTCACCTCCATATTAGGAGTTCATAAGGTCCTTTCAAGGATCCATTTCCTAATGCATCCTTATAGAGAATTTTACTCTGGTTTGAGGATCCTTTTGATGAGAGGAGAAATGTTTCTCAGCTTCTGTGAGACCATCTTTGTCACAGTTTTAAAAATTTAAAGTATATAGTGCTAAGGCTATAATTTTTCTAGAACCAGTTTTTATACTCCCCCCTGTTTGTTTTTTAATAATATGTTTTAAGGTTTGATGAGTTCTTTTAATAATGGCTTGTCCTGTAGGACTATATGGTATGCAGGCATTGCGGGTAATATTCCACTGTTGTGTAAAGGCTTTGAAAGTTAAGGAAGTGCAGCTAAGTCCTTACCTGTTTTTAAGGTGTGGGCTTTTCCCAAGTAATTAATTACTTCTAGAAGTTGGGATCAAATATGTTTAGTACTTTCTCCTGATAAGGGGGTAGCATGAAAAAAAACCTGAGAAAGTGTCACAAGATAGACAAATGGAGGATAATGGATAACTTCAGTTTGCCAGATTTAATTAGGTAGAAGGCTTCTGAGTTTGGTGCCTGAAGGCAAACTAGGGTTGGTATAAAGTTGATAATCAGGACATGCTTGTATGATTTGTTTGGGTTGAGAGTTGGTAAGATAAAATTGTTTGACTAAAGATTTGGTATTTTGATGACAAAAGTCATGAGAAATGCAAGTTTGTTGGAAGGCTAAGTTTCCTCCCACCAGGGTGTCTGGTCATTGATTTCCTTCTGTTAGGGGACCCAGTAGACCTGTGTGGGAGCATATGTGAGTGACAAAAATGGACTGCTCACATTTATCAAGTAAGAATTGCAAGGTTATAAAAAGGGAATATAATTCTTGGTCTGGCAAAGGGTTTATGAACACTTGCTCTAAGTTTTGGAGGGTATAAACTGTAACTGGAATAATAAATAATATCAGTAAGCTGAGAAGGGAAATGTTTTAATGCCATAATGGCATCAGCTAGTTCAGCTCTTTGGGTAGATCTATGATTTTTAGTAACTGCATGAGACTCTTTAGATTGTACATTGCAAGTGATGGTGGCTTTAGAGGTTTTTCCTGAGCCATCGAGAAAAATGTTAATTGTGATAGGAAGGGGAACTGGGTTAATGACATGAGGGGGTTTGAGATTTAAGACAGAGAGTTGCTGAAGCAATTGATCAGTGGGTAGAGAAAACATAATTTGCTCCCAAAAGTCTGCAAAGTGGCTTGAAGATCTAAAGAGTTAAAAAGGGCTTGATGAAAATGCTTTTTGATAAGCAAATGTGAATGATATCTGAGTCAAAGCCAGTTAACTGTGGGCATCTCAGATGACTCTTGAATAGGATTTTGGCTAGATTATGAACATATGGAGTGATAGTTTTTTGGGTAAAAAAATCCATTCATGCATCTTAATTGTGGAAGTAATAGTCCTAACAATCCCATGGGAGTTAAGGCAGTGAGGAAGAGAAATAACCAAATGGGAAACTGGGGATCACCACAGTTTAGTTGTTTCTTTGAATGCATGGTTTATCAGTCCTTGGTATTTCCAGGGCTGGGTTAATTGAACTTTATCAGGAGCTATTTGGAGGCTGACTTGAGTGAACAAATTTTTTAGATGTTTGTAAAGTTTAGTTAGAGCGCCTCAGAAGGGGCTGCTACTAGGATGTCATCCATGTAATGACAACCGAGCACTTATGGAAAAGCAGAGCAGGTGGGGTGTAAAGCCTGAAATACATAATGTTGACACATGGTGGGGCTGTTAAGCATTCCACGAGGTAAAACTTTCCATTGGCATCTAGTTAAAGGCTCCCATATGTTAATGGCCAGAAGGAAGAAGGCACATTTTTTCCTTGTCTATTTCTGCAAGAGGGATGCTAAAGAAACCCCAGGATGTGTATATCCTTTGCAGGTGATGTGCCACACTAATGAAAGATGTTTATGTGAGATGTTATGGGAGGTGTGGGAGGTGGGGAACATGGGAATCCCTGTAATTTTTGTGTAACATTTATGTAATCTAAGCATCTTTTAAAATATATATGAAAAAATAATAACATTTATGTATGCAAATGCACATATATGCATATATATCTATATATCATTTTACAAATATTGGTTTGTATTGTGAAAAATTTTATTTTTACCCACAATAAAAAAAATATTTATTTCATTGAAAAAAAAAAAAGAAGCAGCCTTTTAAATCTATGGCAAACAAAGGCCAATCGTTAGGAATTACTGTGGGATTGGGAAGGCCTAATTAGAAGGGACCCAGAGGTTGGAGGATGGCATTAATTTGGCAAAGATCATGAAGAAGCTGCCACTTTCCAGACTTTTTAGTTAGACAGAAATGGGAGTACTCCAAGGACTATTAGATGGTTCTATGTGCCCTGCTTCTAACTGTTGTTTTACTAGCATATGGGCTTATTGTAATTTTCCTCCTTTAAGTTGCCAGTGCTCAACCCTAACTGGCTTATTAGAAAGCCAATTTAAAGGCAGGGGAGAGAACTGAACAGTGGCCCCTAGGAGAAAGGGGAAGTTTTGAGAACAAGATTCCATGGCTAGCAGATATTCACCCCACAAATTCATGGGGACTGGGAAAACATGGTTGTATGTAGCCCTTTTGCAGATTGGGGCCTATACACTGAAGGGCTTTAGAACTTTGTAAAGGGTATTGAGGACCACCTACACCAGTCACCATGAGGCCGGTTTGGCCAATCTGAAGGCCATTCCTTTTGAGAAATTATAGAAATATCAGCTCCTGTGTCTATTAAACCAATGAATGGCCTGTTTTGTATTTTTATTTGGAGCAGAGGATTTTGTTATTGTGTTGATGTGATCCAATAAATGCCTTTATCTTCAATGCTGCCAAATTTTTTGTTTCCTCTGTTATTGCTTCCTCCTCCTGGGACATAAGGAAGTAGCAAGAGTTGTCCAATTTTAGTGTGGCAGGAATGACATGGAAGTTAGAAGCTTGCAGCATGATGTTTATTTCTCCCTGGTAGTCAGAGTCTATAACTCCAGGGAGGATTTTAATGCCCTTAAGAGTGAGGATGTACCTTCCTCTGAGGTGACCAACTAATCCTTGAGGAAGTGGTCCCCAGACTCTGGTTGGTGTTACATAAATGGAGTCCCCGGTTCTTCAATATCAATTTGATGGTACTGATAAGATCCAGTCCTGGGCTTCCACTGGTGGGTGTGTGAAGGTCTGAGACTCACCTGTTGCCTGGTTCCAAAATACCTGATTGTTTTTAGGAGTTATGAGAGTTGGGTAACTGGGGAATTTTGAAGAGCACCAGAGGTGTTTCCCCTCTTCCCATTTCCTGTCAGGGGGTTGCCATCCTTATCAAATTTGGAAAAGCATTGATGTGCCCAATGCTTTCCTTTCCTACAGTAAGGACACTCAGAAGTGGGGAGTTTAACTTTGGGCTGATTTTGAAGGCATGTCTTTTTAAAATGGCTATCCTTTCCACATTTAAAACAGGTTTGGGTAGATTTAAGCATAGCTACCTTTTGACAGGCTTGATAAATTCTCCAATTGCTTGAACAGTAGTGCCAATATTAGTCATGGCTCTTTGACAATCAATGTAAACATTTTTATAGGTCAATTGGAGAAGCACCGTGTTCACTGCTTCTGAGTTGTCAATTTGATGGGTAATTACATTTTGTAATTTATTCACAGAATCTAGATAGGATTCAGAGGCTCCTTGTTTGATGGTAGGGAAAGAGCCCTGTTTGTCTTTTAATTCAGAAATATTACCCCAAGCATTTATTGCTACTTAGAGCACTGAGGAAAGTATCTTTGATCTTGTTGTGCTTGAACATGAGGTTCAAGAAAAGTGCCCATGCCTTGCAACATGAATATGCCTATAGGTATTTACAGATTTTATGTTGCAGATTGCTTATTGAGCACAGCCTTCTTGATATTCTAGTTGCCAGACACAATACTGGGGTGGGGAGACTAACAGTTTTACCAAAGATTTCTAGTCCAGGGGCACATAAGGTAGCTGTTGGCTATGGCCTCTAAAATACTTCTGATGACAGAATTATGGAGGCTGTTGTCACTGATAGTTTTTCTCAATTTTTTAAATATAGACTAGGGAAGTGAATCATTTTGTGGCTGTCCATTTTGGAGAGCCATTGGGTAAGTGTGGCATTCTCGAGCCTCAAGTACTTCTTTTAAACATTTTTCCATAGCAGGGAGAGGTGTCTGAGTTTCAAAGAAGACTGAGGGTGGAGGATGAGGAAGTGGGAGTAAAGTTTCTTCTTCCTTAGGGATTGTGTGTTTTTTTAAGAGAATTTGGGGAAGGAAGCAAAAGGGGAGGAGGAAGTAGGGCTTTTTCTTTGGGTGGGGACTCCTCTGGAGGAGCAGTTGACTGGGAACCAGTGTAAAGCAGGTATGAAACTGTTTTTACTAGGCTCGAGGCTATAAGAGCAGAGGTGGAAATTTTCTCTTTCTGTTCATATTTTCTTTTTAGATTTTTTCCTACTTGCTCGTATGATTCTAAGTCTAATGTTCCTCTGTTGGGAAACCATGGGCAGATATTTTGGACTAACTCTAATAAAGTGAATAGTTGAGTTTCTTTTACTGTATAGTTAGCTGCCTTTTGTAATTGCTGAATGATTTTAACAAAAACTTATTGTTCTTTTGAGAGTCCTGAACCCAAGATGAAAGAGACAATAGCACTGACCAAATTTTTGGCATGTCTGCAACTATCCCGAGTAGGTGTTTCTGTTTCCCTACCTTGGGATGATGAGTTATCTGCATAAATTTCAACCCTTTGATGTGCTGATTGTGCTGCTTGTCTGTCTGAATCAAGTAGGGGTCACCACTTGCAGGAATCCATACTGCAAAGTCTTGCTGAGATCTGTCCTGCAGAGCCCATGATGGCATAAAGAATTACTTTGAACATAAAAGTTGATAGACATGAGGGGAAGATGCTCTCATCCCAAGCTAATACCCATCATGGTTTTTATTCTCTTTTTCACATAGCAAAAGTTTAGGGTGTACATGCAGGGGAGCAGGCAAATATACACATGAGGGTCATAAATAACATCCTAAGAATTCCAGGTTGATAATGGGGTAGCAAGATTACAGAAACATTTAGGATATATGTAGGAAATAAGGTGGTGGCAAAAGTCTAAGATAACTGGTTAACAGAGTAAGGCAAGAATGTTAGAGGAAATTGAACTACTAGTGGAGAATTCTCAGTGTGGGCAGAGAAACAGCCCTCCAAACTATTTCTTAGATGTAAAGAACAGAGGGTTCCCACAGCCATTCATGGTTTGGGGTGTCCTGATCTTTTAGTTTCTGGGGTAGCCCATGTATGACTCATCTTCCTACCTTCCTACCTTGATACCTTCTCTTTCCCTAGGCTCTTCTCCCAAGAGCTGTGCATGGAGGGAAAGTTCTATCATGACCAACAGTGTTGGTCAGAAGAAGAGACAACTAAAGAGATAACAACCCACTCCAATATAGATGTTGAGATCATGAGCAAATTGTAGCTCACACAGGCTCTGATGGAAAGATGTTTTACTCACTTAGAGAAGACATGGAGCAAACTCAGTTCCCCTAGTGGGTTTTGGTTCCCCATACCCAGCTGGTCTCAATCCGGATGAACACTGGAAGGAGTTTTATGCACAGCTCCCTTCTCTTGTATTTGTGTACCATAGTGATGGAACCTCACTCCACCTCTGCCAGAGACAGATAGACTATGGGGTGTGAGCTGGATATCATAAAACATGCCCACCAGAGTCAGACTGTCCCCAATGAATGTTTATATATACTCATGACTATAGGGGAGGGAATGTCCCAGTGGTCCCCTTATCTAGTAAAGGGAAATTGTCTTAGCCCACCAGGCTGATGCACCTGGTCGAGAGCACAGGATGTATTTGTGGGTGTCAGGGAAAGATGGCAGGCCATGCTAGAAATGTCCCTGATTACAGGCACCTTTAGCACCTGAACATGCCCTCAGAAGAATGAAGGTACACAATAGAGGGTCTGGAAGTGATGGCGGGATGGTGCCTGAGACACAGGCATGGCCTTTTCTCATGCCCCAGATGCCTCTCCATCCTTGTTCCTGGGTCTCCAGGTTGCTGTCTTTTCTGTCTCATCAGCCGTCTTATCTGCATCTGCACATCTGGAGGGCAGTGCTGCCTTCCCATGGCTATTGGAGGTTCTGACCAGGACGTCACGATCCTCTCTTTCTTAGCTCAAAGCTGACTCTGTCCCTGGTTTGTCATGTGTCTGTGGTCACATCACCCTGCATTCCTGACCTGTCCTTCCTGCACCCCCCTTTGGCCTGATATAAGAAGATTCTTGTACCCACATACATTAAGCTTCTATTAATAAACTTTGATAAACTATTACTGCCAACAAACCCCCATATCATTAGTGTTTCTATACACTAGTAATGAACAATTAAAGAAATCAAGAAAAATATTCTATTTACCATAGCAACTAAAAGAATCAAATATCTAGGAAAAAATTTAGTCAAGGATAAAAAATATTGAATAGAGAAAACTACAAAACATTCTTAAAAGAAATCAAAGAAGACTGAAATAAATAGAAAGAGATATTTTGTTCATGGATTGGAAGACTAAATATTTTTAATTTGGCAAGTCTACTGAAAGCAATTTGTCTTAGTTCACCAAAGGGCTGCTGATGCAGAGTACCAAAAATGGGTTGGCTTTTATGATGAGAATTTTATTTTGGGTAAAATTTACAGTTCCAAGGTCATGAAATGTCCAAATCAAACACCATCAGAGATGCTTTCTCACCAAAGTCAGCTGCTGATGATTCTGGGGTCCTGCCAAATGGCCAAGATGGCCTCCAATCTCTGCCAGCATTTCTGCCTTCCCCTCCAGAATCTACCATCTCCCGGAGCTCAGCTGTGGGCAACCACGCATAAGGCTTTTCTCTTACCAGTCCTCCTGGCTCAGCCACTGTTGCTACACTTTCGTCCCAAGTTCAACTGTAAGTTAAGTGTCTCTCCAGTCTTGAGCTACTCCATGGGCCCAGCCTCTTAGGAGCTTCTTTCTGTGGCTCTGTACTCTGCTGTTCTAGACTCTGGGACATCTCTCATACCTCAAAGTTTATCTGTCTCCCTGCAGTCCTTTATCTCACATGGGAAGATCAATATGAAGGCTTGCTTTTTCTATGTGTCTGTCTTTCTGTGTGACTCAGTTTCTATCAGATCCAGTAAAAAGGCAGAGACCCAACCTGAGTTATGCTTCACTGACATAGTCCAATCAAAAGGGTCTCACTCCCACAAGGATGGATTAGTTCAAAAACATAACCTTTCTCATTTGGGGATACTTAAAAGAACTTCAAACAGTCAAAAATATACAGATTGAGTGCAATCCCAATAAAAATTCCAACAAGTTCTTTGTAGAAATGAAAATGCTAATCATCAAATTTACATGGTAGAATAGGGGATCCTTAATAGCCAAAGCCATATTGAAAAAGAAGAATGAAGTTTGAGGATGCACTCTTCCCAATTGTAAAACTTATTACAATCACAGAAAATAAAACAGCATGGTTATGGCATGAGTACAGACATATAGACAAATGGAATTGAATGGAGAGCTCAGAAATCAATGCTTACATATATGGCCAGCTGATTTTTGCAAGGGGCCAAAGACCACTCAATTGGGAAAGATAGTCGCTTCAACAAATCATGCTGGAAAAACTGGACCTCCATTTGCAAAAAAAGCGGAAGTGGACTACTCCTGCATGCCATAGATAAAAATCTACTCAAAATTTATCACAGACCCAAATATAAGAGCTAGAACTATAAAACTTCTAGAAGAAAATAAAGGGAAATTCTTCAGGCTCTTGTTTTAAGCAATTTTTTTTTTTTAGACTTGAAACCAAAAGCACAAACAGTAAAAACAAACAAACAAAAACATAGATATATGAAACCATATAAAAATTTAAAACTTTTGTGCATCAAAAACCTTCCTCAAAAAGTAAAAAGGCAACCCACAAAATGGGAGAAAATATTTGGAAATGACATATCTGAAATAAGGGTTTATATTCTAGAATCTACAAAGAAATCCTACAATTCGACAAAAAAAGACAAATAATCCAATAAAAAAATGGTCAAAATGTATTTCTACAAAGAAGACATACCAATGGCCTAAAAGCACATGAAAAGATGCTCAACATCATTAGCTATTAGGGAAAGGCAAGTCAAAACCAAATTTCATACCATTGATACCCACTAGAATGATGACTATTTAAAAAATAAAACAAGTTTTGGACAGGCTATGGAGAAATAGGAACATTCGTTCATTACAGATGAGAATGTAAAATGATGCAGCCACATGGAAGACAGTTTGGCAATTCTTCATAAAGTTAAGTATAAAATTACCATATGACCTTGCAATACCACTTCCAGGTATATATGCAAAATAATTGAACACAGGGACTCAAACACATATTTGCACAGCAGTGTTTATAGCTGCATTATTTACAATTGCCAAAAGATGGAAGAAACCCAAGTGTCCATCAACTGATGAGTGGATAAACAAAATGTCGAGTATACATATCATGGAATATTATTAAACAAATGAAAGGAGTGAAGTCTTGATATATATGACAACAAGAAAGAACCTTGAAGACAAAATGTTAAATGACATAAGCCAGAAACAAAAGGACATATATTGTATGAACCCACTGATATAAAATAATTAGAACAAGCAAACCATATATATATACTCATATATATATATATATACTATATATAGTATAGAGTCAGAATCTATACTATAGGTTACCAAGGGATCCAGCATGGATAGGGAATAGAGAGTTAAAGCTTAAAATGTACAGAGTCTCTATTTGGGATGATGGAAAAATTTTGGCAATGGATACTGTTGGTAGTACAACATTGTGAGTGTAATCAACAGCACTGAATTAGATAATTGAATGTGGTTAAAAGTACAAATGTTAGGTTTTATATGTGTTACTAGATATGTACATTAAATTAAAAAGAAACTCAAGGAACTGTACAACACAAACAGTGAAATATAACTTAAACCATAGACTATAGCTAATTGTATAATTATGAAAATGTGCTATTGTCAATTGTAAAAAATGTACCACACCAAGGCAAGTTAATAATAATAGAGTGGTATATAGGAACTCTCTATTTGATGGATGGTTTTTCTGTAAAACCCCCAATTTCTGTAATGATAAAAGTAAAAAAAAAAAATTATGGAACATTATCCAACATATGTATGGCTTCACTCCTTATGAGCGGGGTAGCATGGAACTGCTCAAGGTCTCCAAGGACTAAATTGTTTTCTTTAAGTTCATCAACAAGAGAGTGGGGACACAAATCCACATCAAGAGGAAAAAGAGGACCTGAGCAACATCCTGCTGCTATGAGGAAAATGGTTTCCAAGGAAGACTGAGTTCCATTCCCTGTGTGTAATAAAATCTTTATAGGAAAAATAATAAAATCTCCTGTGGTCTGCTCTGACTTTTCAATGGGTCTATCCCTCTCATGGGGAATGGTGGCAGGAATCTCTGTGTGGACAAAGGAAAGAATGGGATGACCACTAGGAAGATATTTCTGACACTAATAAATTAAAAAACAATTGTGGTAAAATGCACATAACAAAATTTACCATCTTAACCACTTCCAATAGAGATTTCTCCTATAAATTAATAAATTTAGCCATCAAAATGAACTGAAGGTAATGGGATGGTTAAGTTCATTTGATATGGTATAAATTAAATGAAAAATGTTTGGAAACTGTTATAAAATTAAAGGAGGTTTTTCACTCTGTTAATCAAAGTTGTATGAGTAAAATGTTCATATGAATACTTAAAGATTTCATAAAATTCCTGGAAATACAAAAAAAATTGAATGAACGATATGAGTTTGCAGGGTCCAGTGGATGGAAGAATGAAGGCCCTCTCAAGAGCATATGATAGAAACGGTGAGAGTTAAGCAAGAACAGTTCATGTGTTAGGAAATACTTGAGTACCTGGTGCAGATAGGTCCCACAAGGAGAAGGAAGTGGACATGGCCCTGGCTGCTGGCTAAAAGTTCAATTTTTTCTGACTCTCTCTTTGTTGGCCTTCTGTGTTGGCCAATCCAAGTGCTTCCACCTGACCTGCAACAGTGCCAGGCTTTCCTGGATGATCCAGCCTAACAGCTTATAATTGAGAGCTCTCTCTATAACTCAGTATTTAATAAGAATTGTAGCAGGTTCTACTCTGGGTGCACAGTTTGAAAGTGATGAATGAATTACATTACAAAGTTCATGAAGAAAGACAGAATTTAATGAAAACTCAGGTTACTTGTATGAACACTGACAATTTAAAAAAAACAGAAGAAGGCATTGAAAGACCCCAACTCTTACATGTCTTCCTTTAAAAATGAAATTGTTTATGATAAACTTTCAAAAATATACATTCCATTCTGTTTGTCAATACTTTAGTTATAACCACAGAATCAAGAAAATTAAGATTATATGCTAAATGAAAATTAATCAACCTTTCTAATGAAGGCAGCAGCAAAAGTAGAGGAAAGTAATAGAACAGGAACAAAAACTTCTTCATGATAATGAAGTGAAATGGAAGTTAATTCAAATATAAGAGAAAATGTTATCAAAAATGTTACTGACAGTCAGAGGTAACTGAATCCTCAGGGGGTTAGTATCTTATTGATGTCTCACAAGAATAACTTCTTATCTAAGTATAAACATGGAAATCAACAAGATGTTGATAAGAAAGAGGGGAGAAAAAGTAGAAGAAAGAAAGGAAATCAGGAGAATAGCCACTGCAAACAAGAGAATATGGGTTTTAAACAATGAGCCACTAGCTTCTGAAAACATTTGATCTAGAAAATAAAGGCCATGGCTTTGAGAAGAAGGCAAGAATCTGTGATTTAGAGTGAGGAGATATGGAGAAGAAAGTTGGTCTAAAATACTATTATATTACAAATTCAACAACAAATAAGTGTCATGTTTAAAGAGAGATGGAGGACTGTGAGGAAACTAAACCTGATTTGCTCACACCATCAAAACTGTATTTGTAAAAGCTTATTAAAGGAAGACAGCCAAATATTTTGATATCTGCATTTATTTTAAACCTGCTGGTTTTGTTGTATTTTAATAATTTTCTTTTAAAGCATTATAGTGTGTGTGTGTATATATATGTCATTTAACTCATTTGAGGATTTGTGCTATAAGAGTAACACATTATATACCACCATTGTATTTTTAAGAATCTTTTTACTTTGATAAAAAGTAAAATTGTTGAATATTGCTTCATTCAATACCCCTAAACCCTGCTCCAATTAAAAGAGAATGAAAATGTGACAGGAGAAAAAACTACTTCTATTAGCCTATGTTGCTGGCTGCAGGCCGACCTCATCCCTGTAACACACCAATAAAAATGAAACTTCCCAATCAGTGAATAATAATAGGCCTTGTCAGGAAGGACAATGATTTGATTTATGGGTTTAATATGCTGCATAATTACCAATGTGTGTGTTTATAAAATTATAAATTTACAAGGTAATCTATCAATTATAACATATTTAAGTTTTCCTATAAAGAAAATAACTTGAAGATAGTAAGAACATAGGACAAAATTTGTATTATTAGCATGAATAACTGTGTGTTTAAGTACATTTTGACACACTCAAGTGTTAGAATATTGACCAAGATGGTTTTGAATAAAGCTTATTTATAACTCAGAGCCATAAGCATCAGATTCTCTGATACTTTCATTCAATAAACTAGTATGGGCCAAAATATTAATCTATAAATGCTTACATTTGTAATAACTGTGATCATTTTAACATCTATGAAAAATGCTATATAGACAAGAGCATACATATTTTACTAGGTAATTTTGAGTCTTTACAAACATTTTATCCATCAGAGGATTTAGTCAAGGAGTAACAGAATTTAGCATCTCTAGTTACATGTGCTTTATTAAGAAAGTGAGTGAATATGTTATGTATAATTTAGAGTATTGAAGTATTTGTGCAAATCTGAATACTAGTATTTTATACTCTGTATTCCATTTCCTATCAAAGTTTTATTCATTAAAAAAGAACTGAGTATCAGTTTTGTTTCCTTACATGAAAAACTTAAAGACACTACCAGTGTGAAATAATTTATTGATTCAATGAATTCTCTTATGAAACCATGGGGAACACAGTCAAACCAGTGACTTGATATAATTGGCAAGTCCCACAATCTCAGACTTTCCAATTAGTAGTGCCAAAGGTCCATGGTATGAGTTTTACAAAGCCCTGTCAAGAATCTTCCTAAACATACCACAGCATGTTTTTTAATTTTCTTTATACACACGATGAGTGAAGTAGTAAAGGATGTTTTGATGTGAGTGAGGGCTAGCTCTTTTCTCCATAATTTCACTATCAAGTTTAATGACAGCAAGTTAGCAAGTTTCAGGCCAAATTCTGCCATACCTACATATGAATATGAACTAAGTATATATGTGTGAGTGGGCTAGCTCACGAGAAACAGTTCACAAAACCTATTCAGTGGACCTAAGGAAGCTTCAGCTCTGTCCTTCCATGTGCTCCAACCACAACCTGCATAAAAATTAATTCCAGACAAACACAAGGAGAGAGAGAGGCAGGTTTCTGCCACCAAAAGAGCAAACAGAATTGAAAGTTTAAGGCTGGATATGGTATGGCTGGGGTATTTAGCCTAGATGATAGTATCTAAAGGCAAGGGATGCATATGCCCATGCCATATATATTGTAGAGAGTGTCTCTAAACTATTTTCTAGCTAATCCACACATTTTGTATACATTTAAGTTCACTTGTAGGAGCTCCTTTCTACTATTTCCCATGTAAACAAGCCACTATTATCACTAAAAATCATATGTTATCATTAAACAAATTACTGGACTTCTTGAAGAAAACAGTTAAGATATACTGGTCTAGAACCTCAGGCCTCATCTGGTTCAACACTCTATCATCTAAAATAATTCAGTGCCAAAGTTATTAATGAATACTTTCACATTCCAGCTAATAACCTTAACATTCTTCTTTTTCTCTCAATTTTTTGGAACTCTTAGCCCCATTTTCCCTATTTTGTTCTTTTTTTCCAAATTAGCCTTTTGGATTGATTGTTGGTGTTAATTAAATCTAATATGTCACACCCCAATTCTGGTACCTGGAGCACAGACTCTTAAAGAGAATTTATCCTGCCATCCTTTTGAATTCTATGCTGTTAAGCAGCTCAAAGAGGGATTAAAATGCCAGTGTTATTTCTCAGTGAGCTATCTTGGGTGGGACATGAGTATCTCCTGAGGACTGGCTGGGTAGAGCATATATGACTTTTTCCAGAAATCTGTGAACCCATCTTGTATGGGAATTCAGGTGTTATTTGTTTTTAATTCAATTTATTGGCCCAATTATGGTCAAGCTCATTCACTGGGTGACAGTGTTTGCATTCAATTTAATTGTACAGTGCTGGTGGCACTGGGAGAAAGGGAACACTTAAGCTCAGGGAGTGATTGATAAGAAACTACCTAGGAAAAATCAGCACTTATCCATTGAGCTTCAGTCATTGAATAAATTATTTTGTATTTCAACTTGCATTTACCAACATTATCTGGTTAGATCAGCCACAAAATCTTTTGGGATATAGACATCACGTATTTCACCCCTGTGTTATAGATAAGGAAATCCATATTCTGAGAAATTATTGAACTGTTGGTCAAAAAACAAGTAGTGGAGTCTATTGATTCTTGATCAGTTATATTTTCTTCTCAAACTACTTTTCCTTATGCATGTAAGAAGATGAGATTATAGTGATTCTCATCTTCAATTTCAAATAAATGTGTTCTGCAATTAACAACAATAACAACAAAAGCTAAAGCCATTTAGTCAGGTAAGGATAATGCCAATGGAAAATTTAATTCGAAATGTTCTCTTGTCCAGAAGGAAGCCAGCATAAATGATGGTCTTATGAGAAAGCTTAAAATGAAACAACTGTATCTAAAAAGGTGATTTGACATCATAACAAAGGATAGAAGTGGATTGATAGTGAAAAGCTAAATGGTACTGCAGTGTAGGAAAAGGTATGAGGAGGAGATAGGGTTTGCTATTCTCTGAAGGCATTAAAGCTAAAGACATATGTAAACATGTTACCAAATCTAGAGGACAGAAGGAGAGTTCAGACTGTGCCTAAAAAGAAAGCATTTATAGACTACATTGTTCTTAAAATCAAGATAAAACAGGAATCTAAAGAACAAAAATTCTCCAGGGAAATGGAAATATTGATGTAGGAATTATACATGATAGATTGAAAATAAAGTACTGAGAAGAGCAAAGCAAATGCAATTCTTTCCTTCTGATGGTGCCTTTTTATGGCTAAAAGCAGCATGTTCTTTGGGTCTTCAGGAAGCTGCTCTCCTACATATGACCATAGTACCATGTGCATTCACCAACACAGAACATATCAAACTGTATTGTCATTGCTTCTCTTATTTGAATTTTCCACTCAACTTGTTCCTTTGAGGACAGTCAATGAATCACAGGGAGTCAGCTCAGGTCCTGGAATCAAGCACATGTTGGCCACCTGTAGATAAGCCCTCTATAATTCAGTTTTCTTGTAGGAGAATTTGGCCTAATTAATGCCATCTATTTCATAGAATTCCTGAAATGGACACCACTGGCAATTTACCCTGTATTCACTGAAGTACAATCCTTCTTATAAGAATTCCAATTTGGTTCCCTTATTCTTTTACATAATATAGAGACGCAAGGGAACATGATATTTCCTTTAGTGCAGGAATGGAGTTTTAATAGTCTCTAAGTCAGACATGGCAATTCTATCACCATTGCCAATTATAGGTTCATTAATGGGACGTGATTAAACTTAAAGAGAGTGCTGTTGGGTTTTTCAGAGAAAATTCGCTCTTGCTGTCAGAAGAGAGCAACAGGGTATTAAGTATAATATTGAAAGTTATATATCCAAGGTTACTCTTCCATAAAATGAGGATATTAATAGTACTTACCTTATCAAGTTGCTGGGATGAATAACTGAATTTAAATGTGTTAAACCCTTACAAGGATGTCTGACACATAATAAGGATCATGTAAGTGTTTGCTATTATTTCTTTCTCACAGAGAAGGAACAAGGGGGGCTTTGACTGGCAATCTTATGACTATGAGGGTACCATATTTAGGATGAAGACAATACTATGGAAGGCAGAGTGGAATGATGGAAAGAGACTGTATCCTTGGGAAATTTCGGGGTACTGAATCAAACCTCACTAAGTCTGCCTACATTCTGCCTTCCAGTAATAAGATATTTCCTTACTTTGTAGGTCAATATGACTTGTGATTTCTGTTATTTACACATGTATGTGGAAGAATATTGACTAAACTCCTTTGAGGATTATATGATGTGAAGGGACATCAAGTACTTACTTAAGTTAGTGCCTGGCATGTGGGGTTCCTTAGTAAATGTTAATAGTTGGTTTAAAGGTAATCTTTCCTTAGCCACCACTGTAATTTCATGCTTACCAGAGGCTGAACAGGGGAATTTCTCATCAAATATTGATGGTTTTTGTTAGTATAAGGAACAATGCTCTTTTACTTACAGGTTTATACCTGGTGGTTAATATCATGTCTGACATGTAGTCATTAATAAATATTTGTTGAATGATTGACAATTTGGACTTGGTTAAGGAAGTTTACTTGTCTTGAGCACTATTCTTATCATGTTTTTTTGTCCAACCAAGCCATTAGCTAAAAAAGTGTAATTTATAGTACAAATAAGCACAGTGTACTATTAAATATCTTTTTTATCAATTCACATCTAATTAGAACTGAGTCATTCAGTCATGTATAAGTTAACTAAATAAACAGTAGAGGTGTTTTATGAAAACTAATGAAATTTCCTTCATTATAACAAGCTTTTATCATAAATAGATTTAGGGCATTATCAAATTATTTTCTGCATTAGTTGATATTATATGTATTTTTCTTTTTTCTTTTAAAGAAATCATTCTGATGTCAAACTATCCAATACTACAGAGATAAATTCTACTTGACAATATTTTTTTGACTGTTGGATTTGGGTAGTGAATATTTTATTGAGACTTTTTTACATTTGTTTTCATAAATAAACTAATCCTATATATTTTTTTGCATTGTCATTGTCTAATTTTGGACAGAATTACAATAGCCTCAAAACTGGATAGATCTTAAAATTTTTTTATTGCCTAAAGATAATTTCAAGAAAGGTAAAATCATGGCTTTCATATGGTATAAAAATAAACACATCAAAACCTTTTAACTAATTAATGAGGATATTGTTGAGGTGTTGCAAAAAATTCACAGAAATTGACAAAACAGTCCCATTTATATATCAAGCATTGAAATCAATGTGTAAATGTAAGCAAAAGTTGATTCTCTTCCAGTGGAGTAGGGAAGTCAATTAAACTTGTACCAGACAGGACAGAGTATGAAGGTCTATAGACAAAAATTATGTGGCATTTATTATCAAGTATTCAGAAATTAGAAAGGTATAAAGTAGCTTCCACAGAATCAGGGTTAGATAACCTGAGGTGTGTCAACTAGTATGGACAATGCATCGTTTTCCATGGAATCAAGATTTTTGTCGACTCTATTTCATGAACAACTTAGAGAAATGGACTGCTCCTTGAAAGTTTGAGAGAACTCATATAGAAAATTATCTGGACCTGTATTCTGGAATATAGTTGATCTCTGACTGCCAGGTCAGTACCAATTTATATTTTTCTAGGAGTCATGCATTTCAACATCCATGTTTTGATATATGCTAGTGTATATCTTTTCATAATACTTCTTATTTTTTAAGTACTTTGCTTCAGATATAGCTTTTATATTTTTAAATAAACTTTAATTAATATTAATTTTTTAATATTACTCTTGATAAAGTCTGTGTATTTAATGATTTTTTTCAAAGAACTGGCTTTTGGCTTGCTTGATCTCAATTTTTTTTTGTTCTCTATAACTTTATGTATTAATCTTTATTGCCTTTATTCACTCATTTAATATGCTTTCTTGTTTTCTTCCAACTCTTTGGGTTGAATAATTTTCTCACTTCTTGTTTACATTTCTTATTTTATGATAAATTTATTTAAAGCTATATATTTTCCATATACATTACATTGTATCCCACACAATTTTACATGTGTATTTTCCTAATTATTCAATTCTGAATATTTTTTGATTTACAATTAACCCAGTGGTTATTTAGTAATAACTATTTCAAATCCTAAAGATACTCTTTTTGTTAATGATTTAAAATTTTTATTATATTATTATTTGAGAACATCATCTGTGTGATATTCATCTTTCAGCATTTATTAAGATTTATTTGTGTCCAAAAGTGTGGACTATTGTTGTATTTCTACATATGTTATTGAAAAGAAATGTTGTTCTCTGTTCCTGTTCTTCCTTTCTCCATAAATAAATTTTACTTGCCTCCCCAATCACTTGAGTGTCTTTTGGATTTATCTCTTTCCTTTTCTTCCTCCAAAAGTGTAGTGTGGGTCTGTGTGAGACCAACTGCTGGGGTCCTGATACTTGGTGATATTGTGTTTTATCCTTAAATTTAGATGCTTCAAAGTCCTTTTCCTTGTATAATTAAAAAAAAAAACAAAACATTCCATTGCCTTGTTTTGCTATGGAGTCCTTTAGGATTATCTTTGGGATTTTATATAATTAAACATTACTACCATGTGTCCGCTGTGTGTTTTTCCTGCCCTCTCCCATTTGACCTGCTATGTCACTTTCTATGTGAGGTCATTCAAGTTTCTTAAATGCAGTTAAATTTATTTAAAAGGTTTTCTAGCATAGATTCTCCTTTTCAATTTTACTTTTCCCTTCTTCTAGAACTCTATTATCTGGCTGTTGACACACTTTAGCCTCTGTATGTCTTAACTGATATTCTACCTGATTATATTTTACTTCGGTGCTTTTAAAAGAATTCCTCCATCTGACTTCCAAAGTGAATTTGTTATTTAGTTGTATCTATCCAATCATTTACTTGCTGTATTGTATCTTTATTTCAACTATCATCTCATTCATTCATTCTTAATATTTCCAGTCAGTTCATTTTAATATTTTTGTTGGTATTGTTTCGCATTATTGATATCTTGCTTGTTTTACGACTTTGGCAAATTTTCTTTCATACTTTTGCATCTGATGAAGTCATTTAATACAGTTTGCTGTCTTTCTTTAGAGATGAGTGTTAATTATTTTGACCTTGGATCTCATATACTCTTAGGTTTACCAGTTTCTCTGTCTGGTAGTTGCCATTGGGGTGGAGTGAAACCTAAGTCCTACCCTGTATAGGTCCAGGAGAATTTACTAGAAAACTTAGCTGTCCCTTCTTGTTTGCTGCCACCCCTAAAAACTCTTCTGGTTGAGGATCCCATTTATACCTTGTGAAGGAACCAACTTTAGAGAGGAGGTTGGCTCTGGTTGTTGTCCATCAGCTCTGGGGATTAGGGGCTGAAGGACTGGAGTAAATGCCTGAGGCTAGCCAGTCATTTGTGTTTTCAACTTCTAACCTCAGCACCACTTGGGCTTAGCTCTACTGTTACCCCCATGCACTTCTGCACCTAATTTCCAGGTCCAGGCTGCTGCCCAAATGTAGGCAAATATTTCAGAGATAACCCAGGTCAAAGGCCAAAGCAAAACCTCAACTGCTCTTCTTTACCTGTGGTTCTCAGCCTTGGGTGTGCATCAGAATCACAAGAGGGCTTGTTAAACATAGAGTGCTGGGCCTTCCCCTCAGAGTTCCTAATTCCTTAGGTCTGTGGTGGAGCCTAAGAATTTACATTTTAGCTAGTTACCTGGTAATGTTAGCATTGCTGGTTCAGGGCCAAACTTTGAGAACCACTGGTAAAAACCATCCTCTCCATGTACATCTCAGCAGGATAGCCCTTCCTCTCCTCTGGCCTTAGAGGGTGCTTTTTCTCCTCCATCATTTAATTTTTAGAATCCTTGTTTTTCTCTCTAGTGTGTCTAGGGTTGATTTTAGGAAAGAGAGCAAGATCTCATGATAAATTGTCACCTTAGCAGGAGCTCTTTTCAGTGCTTTAAATATCAAAATTTTATCAGGCATTAGAAATATAAAAGTATATTATTATGTGAGGTGAACTTGATAACCACTACACTACAGAAACTCTGAGATGTATACCTGTTACTACAATAAAAAATAAAAAGTTAAAAAAAAAGTATATTATTGTAAGGATAAAATGCTACAACTTGTGTGATTTTTTTTTTTTTTTGCTGTGATACCTAGTATAAAAATTCTCTACAGAAGAAAATGAAATTAGTAGTCGGTAATATACAGATAGAATTCTAGTTCTAGAGATCATTTGTCACCTGAAATGCCAGCTAAATTTTCATGTGCCACATTTCTTGTATTGATATTTAAGGTTAAATTATTCTCAAGTGATTGAGGGATTCAACAAACAGAAAAATATTAAAAATAGTGTGTGTGTGTGTGTATGCAACAATGTTAAAGTGTGTTTCTGTAAATACTCAGAAAATGTTTTCTTCAAGAAAGGTAAAAGCACAATTCCAACCCAATCAAATAAAAGTAAATGCAAAAGTCACCACAATCTACCAGATCTTCTAGTCTATTTCCTAGAAAGAAGAAATGCCTTAGGTTAGGGGGTTCTTATTGAATAGGAAGGAATGCCCTGGGTTATTTCCAGCTCTGTGATATACTGGCCAGCTGAGCCCCGAATACTCTACTCTTCATTCACCTCAACTGAAGTGTGTGTCTATTTAGTATTAAAAATGTGTAATACACTGAATGACCTCATAGTACTGAAAAGTTATTTTTCCACAATAATTACAGATTTTCAAAATTTGACTGCAAAATTTTTATTAATAAACCAGTAATATTAATTATTATTTAGAAAGTTTTTGTTTCTGTTATTTAGTTTTTTGGGGTCTCAAACTTGTTTGATTTTTGTTTGATTTTAGTACTCAGTAATTTTACATTCAAACTGAAGCAAATATATATATATAGGATTTTGAGGCAGAAGAAATGGGTCTTGTGCTGGTGCCCTGAAGCCATGGTAGTTTATCTATTTTTTACTTTTATTTGTACACAGCAAATGAGTTGAAGCAAATGACTGCTAACATTTCTGTATTTCTCATGACAATTTGCCAAGACTTAAAGCCTCCTGGAAGTAATTGAAAGAAATATGCCAGCATAAGATTATAATCAAGTACAGCAAGCTAGGTGGCTTTTTGTCTTTCCCAGGGGACATCTACTAATGACTATACTTTTTACAGATGCTATGACATCCTTGTTTCTGAGGCTATAGATGAGGGGGTTCAGCATAGGTGTAAGGATGGCATTAAACATGAAGAGAGACTGGTTTAATTTGGGGGTCTTAGAGGAACCAGGCCTCATGTAGACCAATATGGCAGGGCCAAAGTAAAGGCTGACCACACAGATATGGGAGGAGCAGGTGGCCAGAGCTTTGCTCCTCCCCTCAGGGCAATTCATGTGGAGGACAGAGAGGAAGATGAGGGTGTAGGAAGCCAAAATGAGGCTCAGGGGAATGAGGACCACCAGGAAGCTGGAGACCACCACTAACTTCACATAGGTTGAAATGTCCTCACAAGTAAGTTTTAGGAAAGCCATGACCTCACACAAAAAATGTGGGATCTCTCGAGGATGGCAGATGGGGAAGTGCATGGCATAGGCTGTATGAACAAGGGAAGTTACTGCCCCTCCCACCCAGGACCCAATGACCATCTGTGTACAGATTGTGTGGTTCATGATGACTGAGTATCGCAGTGGGTTACAGATGGCGATGTAGCGGTCATAGGACATAAGAGTCAGCAGGAAGCACTCGGCAATCCCTAGGGTTAAGCTGAAGAAAATCTGTGCTCCACAGCCAATCTGCGATATGGTTCTCTTCCCTGAGAAGAAGTTTGTGACCATTCTGGGGACAGAAGTTGAGATCAAGGCAAAGTCAATGAGGGAGAGCTGCCTAAGCAGGAAGTACATGGGAGAGTGGAGTCTGGAATCCAGCCAGATGATGAAAATGAGAATAGCGTTGCTCATAGTAGCCACAAAGTAGACCATAAGGATGAGGCAGATGAGGATCATAAGGTGGTTGAACTCAGGCCACAGCCCCAGGAGAATAAAATCTGTGGTGACAGTCTCATTGTCTCTTTCCTGACTCATCATGCTTACACTGAAAAAAACAACAAGGGCATTTTCCATCTGATGACATATGACACTACTGGTCTACGTCTTTTACTACTAAGGCTTCTCTGAATATCTGCATCACAACTTATTTCTTTGTTATGGTGTTTTTTGTATTATAAACAATTTCTCAAACATTCAAGATTTTCATTATTTAGCTCTCATGGATTCCTTAGTAAACTTACATACTTAATTGCTACAAACAGCAATAACTAATAGTAACCAAATAGGAACACAGGTACATTCTCATGTTTTATCCACAAACATCTAATCAATTTAATGTAAAGTTATCATATATATTTCTTAGCAAACTAATTTAGCATAGCTTTGAGTTATAACTTCACTATGAGTTATAGGCATTTTCATTTTGGAAAACCAACATTTTCTTTCAGTCTTCAATGGCTTCATGGAAAATGAAGAAGGTTTTCTTTATGTGAGAAGTAGAGGCCTTGAGAACCTGGGGAGAAAAGCATTCTCAGAACTGAGTGTGGTCTGCACTCACATTTTCCCTCCTAAATAGGCCAGGCCATTTGTCATGAGTCTTCCTCTATTGATGGAAAGTGTTGCAATGGCATGAATTTGATCATGCTGGAGAAGAATTACTGTGAAAAGACAGGAAGGCTAAAGGCTGTAATAATGATATTATGAAGACACTTTTATTCAACAACTGGATGCTGCAGGTGATCAGTGATTGTTTTCTGAATGCTGCTTGTTTTCTGACTAAGTTTCAGGCACCCTGATCCATGAAATTAATCCATGTGCTGGTTTAATGGTGAGGATGCAAAATGTCCTCTGAAAACATGTGTCATAGATGAATAGGCTGCTTTTTTTTCTCTGACTCTTAGAAACAATCATTCATATATCATTTAGACAAAACACATTTAATTGGTGCCTGGCTCTCAGATCATGTATGTGGAACAATTGTGAAACCTTTGTACATACCCCCTACAGACTGATCTGTACAGATCACAGAGGACAAGAACCATGATCAATGATGCCAGTGTACATATAGAGTTACCCTGACAACATCCACATTCTTAGTCACTTTCCTGACTTAAGCCAATTTATGTAGAGGACTGCTGACTCCTTTATTTGTATCTTTCTTCCTCAGATGATTTCACTGACCCACCTCAGTTGCCCACAGTGCTCAGATATTTTTAAATTTTCAAAGTCTACTCTCAGTAATTTATCTGTGATACATATTGATTTTTATGAATTAATCTAATTATTGGTATAGTGGGGTGGCATTACATATTTAGCAGAGGAAAGAGCCTTAAGCAAAAGGGAGGTTTCCCCAATGCTGGAAAGCCAAGCATCAGAGGAGAGAAACAGGAAAATTGTGGGGCTTCTTCACCCCAAGAGATAAACAGCCACCTACTACACCTGGCTACAGATAAACAGCTACCCATTCCACCTGGCTGAGGCTATAAGGTACCCTTTTCTTAGCACTTTCCCCACATTCTCTCCCTATTTTATATGAATCCTCCATTATCCACTTAGCTTTCTGCACTCATTTCTTTCATCACTTTTATCAACACAGCATTTTTTTTCTCATTTAAAAGTTAAATTTTCCACAGAGCTTTAGCTATGCCCTGTTATTCTCCCTTCTCCTACCTATAAGTCTAGAGTTGGCTCACAATCTAAGAAGGATTCTTTGTTTCTTCTGAGATAGGATTTAATCATTTATCACTGATGGATAAATTTATTAGATGGAAGGATGATTCTGTCCCTCAGAAACATGAAATACAGATAAAAGGGTCCAGGGGAACCCAGTGATTCCAGTTATAGGTCTATTTCTACTTATTAATCTCAAAAAGCAGCAAGGCTTTGGGTTTTCCTCTTGCCAATGTTCAATGTAAACATTCACATAATCAACTTATAGTGAAATAAATATATTTTAGGGGCATTTACTCCAGAAACAGAATCTATTTGCTCAGCATATAAAACTTCCTGAGTGTAACAATGCATTGTTAAAATTCAATCCTAATTGAATGCACATTGACATACAATGAAAGGCAAATGTCGCAGCTCAACCAGGTTGTGTCCTTAACAACAATAATAGTAATATAATAAATAGTTATTGAACACTCACCAAATGCTAACACTTTACATGTAATATTACATAATTTAATTCTCTCAACAACCCAAAGAGAAAAAAAATTGTGCCTGCATTTTTCTAAAAAGAACCCTGGAGCTTAGAAGGAATAGGTGATTTCCTGAAGGCAAGGGACATAAAGTGACTGTTGGCTGTCTATATCCTATGTACTCACCCATGCTATGATATTTCCCAAAGTCACCTGCTCAGCAGAATCATGGAAGACTCTTGGTCAAACACATATTTCTGGACCCCAACTAAAACCTCCTAGAATGGAACATGGGGGGTTAAAAAGAACCCTAGTTATTTATAAAATCAGATAAATTTAGGAATTCTGCAGGCAACCATAATGCTTCAATGTCATATAATACCTGTACGGTCTCAGAAAATACATTTACCTCTTCATTCTTCACACACCTTGTGTTCCATCTCTCATTAGTGTCTGAGTTTATTCCAGGTGCTTTTCCATTTCTTTGAGGGCATTAGATCAAATTCCAGGTAGAAAGAAGCACATATCCATATTTCCATTGTACCATCTGTCTTGCAATGAACAGCAAACAAGGCCTGGCTCCTTTGACACACCTGACAATGAACATGCTGCTTATTATTTTGTCCAGGGATCCTGAAGGATTTCTTCATCCATTGTGGCCTCTCCTCACAGGGACCCAACAGAGCAGAGTAGAACTGAATACTCAGCACCCTGCTGTGGCTGCCTAACCATCCAATTCTTGCTTTTCTAGGTATCAGCTTTGCCTGTGCTCAGCTTCAAAGCAGTCCTGACAACCTGAGGAAGATGCACTATCCCTCAACAAAACTTCCTTCCTCTCCCTGCTGCCAGAATTGCTTGCTGAAAGGAGAAATTTTTGTTTCTCATCTTTCCTTACCCCCAGATTAGCAGGGACTGCAAAAGTAAGATCATGACTACCATATCCAGAATGACTTTGGATTTGGCATGACCTTCCCAATCTTTCTGTCAGAAAATAACTGTTGGACTGGATGGTCTAAACTCCAAGGGACCTGCCAGTGTGGTGATGCTTACATTACTCTTTGTAAGTCAGCATTTTTAAACATGTTGAATGATTATATGGCAATAACCCTACTTTAATTTATGTTATAATATTAATTTATTTTTATTGGATATAATTTTTAGTGGATTCTATTTTTGATGTTTTCATATCAATGGGAAAAAACAGCCAAAATAATCAACTTGGGCAAAGCTTGTTGGAAGCAATACAGATTCCATTCTGTCAATATATATTTCATTAACTGAAGAAAACATAGCATTCTTCAGTGTTTGTCATTGAATAATCCTAATGACAACCCTCAGAGATGGGTGCTATTGATATATCCAATTTATAAATATCAAAGTCAAAGTTTGGAAAGATAAACTATTTGTCCAAGGTCTCAGAGCATGCAGTCGGTGGGGCTGAAACTCTAATCCAATTCTGCCAGGCCCTAGAGCCCATGGCATTAAACACTACGCTTAATAAATATTTTATACCTGGAAGACACTTAATCTTCTCCACTATCTAACTTATGAGGACAAACCTTCTTAGAGATAAAAACTTAAATTTATATCTAAACACCATTAAATGAAAACACTTACACAGAAGCTGAAGAGCATGGGTGTTATTTATTAACCATGCCTCTGTCTCTACATATCAATATGATTTGATATTTTATGCACTTGACCCATCTGAGTTAACACACAGCAGATTATTAAAATTATATCTATTGGCCCAGTGATTATCATCAATAATGTGAAACACTAACTGTTAAAGTATTAATGTGATTAATTTCCTTTCATAAATACAGGAAAACTTTCAACAATTGTTTTGATATCATATGCCAGAGAAAATTTTAAAGTTGACTACCAGACAATTTCAATAACTTCTCTTCATTATTATCACCTGGAAACCCAAGTATCTTCTGTGTTGCTCCCTGAGTGAGAAGTGCTAGGTTCTCCTTTTCTGTATCAGAACTAAGGCTAAGAATTGGTTAAGGAGTAAGTTGACAGAATCATTGTATCTCCCCAGATCTGATTGCTATGAATCTCATCATTAATATATGGGACAACTGTAAATTAAGATTGCTGTTCAGATGTAGGGTGTGTCTATCATAATACAGAACTTTTGCTAATTGAGGGCCTAGAGACCTCAAGGGGGAATGTCCTGGAAGTATCGTCTCCAGCCTTCAATTAACATGACTTTGTATCATCAGATCTGAGCCATTGTACAATTATTCTCCAAAGAAAAGTAGCCACTGTTCACTAGATCACTCTTTCCCAAGGTTTCTACTAATGTATCTAATAGTTTTATTTAACTTTGCCTATCTCAGACCACATCCCTATACTCATCAATTGTGGCCAGGGTGGTGAGGGGCAGGAGGGACTTCCCTGGAAGCTGTGTTGGTAGTATATTCTGCATACAACTGGGAAAAAAACCCATTATACAAATAAATAAGTGGGCGAGAAGGGCTAATAGAAATTAAGGAAAGTGGGTGTTATAGTTTGCCAAGCTACTGTGAAAAATATTAAACAATGGATTGACTTAAACAAAAATAATTTATTGGCTCATGGTTTTGAGGTTAGAAGAAGTAAAAAATCAATATATCAGCAAGGTTTGCTTTCTCCTTAACATCTGTAGACTTCTGGTGTTGGATGCTGGCAATTCTTAAGGGTCCTGGGCTTGTATTTCTACCTCATTTCCTTGGTAACATCCTCTCATTTCTGGCTTCTGTGGCTTCCAGATGCTCTTTATAAGACATCCAGTAATATGGATTGAGACCCAACTTGATGCATTAGGCCACACCTTGACTAAAAATATCTTCAAAAAGTCCTATTTGTAATGGGCTCACAGAGTGCCTCAGGGATGCAAATTAAGATTAAGAAACTGTGTTTATTGTAGTACATCAGTCATTCTACTTCAGAGGGTAAATTTCAGTGAAATGAAACTAGGTCTTGCCACCATTTTAACCCATATTCTGTGATCAGGGCTACATAAATCTATGTAGCACTTATCTCAGTGGTTCTTACATTAATGATTGAGTTTATGATGCTTATATTTATGACAACTAAATTCATTGTGTATATAAAGGCTTCAAAGATTATATCTTTATTTTAATATTTTTCTCCAGTGTGTGTAAGAGTTCATAGAAATGTACATTCTCATACTGTATTTTATAATTTTTTTTTTAAAGGAAAGTAACCTATAATTTAAAATACACCTTACCTTAAGGCTCACTGTCAGAAATGAAAGAAACACAAGATAATGATACATGTCCAGGAATGTTTATTATAATCACTATTATCTCTGGAAACATGAAAGTGGAAATGGGCTGAATATTGTGAGACTCTTTCATATTTTGAAACATTATATATCTATTAAAAGGAAGTATTACATCCAAATTTATTCAATGGCAGGGATGTCTTTGATACATTGTCAGGTGAATACAAGTTGCAGAATGGGGTATAGTATGATATGATTGAAATCTTAAATGGCACCCCCCTTGAAGTGTACATATGTTAATATATTTTTGTGTGTTCATGGAGAAAGTAGAGAAACAATTAGTCTGAAGAGCACATGAATGAAGGAATGGGGTGGATGTTTGGGTATGTTTCTAGTCTTTTGTTATAATCAATAGTGTTGCCTTTGAATTCTTGCTAGTGTAACCAGAGTGTGGATTTCTAGATGTAGACTTCTTGTGTCCAATGGTCCAACATATGTGATTTGCTAAATATTGCTAAATTCCCCTTCATAGGAATTGTACATTTTACATTTTCACCAGCAATATATGAAATTTTTTTGCATCCCCACAGCCTAGCTAATATCATATCTTGTCCAATGTTAAGTGAGACAATGTTTTGTAGTATTATTTCTCATTTCTCTTATGAACAGGATGAACATATTTTTTAAATGTTAAGAGCCATTATCATTTCCATATCTGGGAACTGTCTCTCATGTCTTTTATCAATTTTTCCATAGGGTTGTTGGTTTTCTTATTATTATTTTTAAAGAATTTGTTTAAATATTAGAATCATTAGTCCTTGCCCATGGTGTTAGTTGCAAATATTTTTTCACAGGTTTTCATTTGTCATTTAACTTTGCTTAGGTATTCTGATCCTTTTCAAATGCAAAGACTTCAAAAATCATTTTTATGCAATCGAACTTAACAATATTTTTACATTATTGATTTTAGTAATAACAGGTGGGATAATTTATATTGTATTGACTGCAATTATTTTTCCTCCTTTCACATAGGAGAATTTGCCACCCAACCCAGAGAATCATGTAAGCAATGTATGCTTTCATGTATATGATATGAATTTTACTCATTTGAGGGTTTTGTTTAGTGGAATGTGAGCAGATGTAATGAAGGTCATGTCCACATAGAAAAAGTAAGAACCATTTCATGCTTAGTGCTCTGGATTTTCTGCTCTGTGATGAGAATATCAGCTCTTTATCCTTGCTCTTGGATAAGAAAACTCATGGGGTAGAGCCTCAACTACCCACAGATGCCAACCTGTAAACTAGTCAAGAAATTAACACACAACAGAAA
Organism: Tolypeutes matacus; assembly: GCA_026826555.1. Taxonomy (NCBI): domain Eukaryota; kingdom Metazoa; phylum Chordata; class Mammalia; order Cingulata; family Chlamyphoridae; genus Tolypeutes; species Tolypeutes matacus. Next base: position 877,988 of record JAKSZT010014497.1, on the reverse strand, counting down.
TGGAAATTGTTTGCAGTTTGAGCAGTTTCTTGAGGCAGAGCAGGCAGATTTGCCCTGTCCACCTTAAGGGCTGCTCCACATTGGGCCCCAACAGGCTCTGGACTGAGAGGAGGTATGCACTCTCTAGTGGGCAGTATGGAAAGATTACCCAGCCCACATTGATGGGCTGCTGCCATTCATTACCTCTGGAAAGAGAGGAAGTGATCACTCTCTAGTCCATAATGCCATCAGATTCACACCATCCACCTTAAGGGGCTGATGCACACTTGGTCCCAATGCCCTCTAGAAGGACAGGAAGTACTTACTCTGTCTAAGGCAATACTGGAAGATTCACAACACCCACATTAAAGGGCTACTGCACTCTCATCCCCAAGGTTCCCCAGGAAGGAGAGGAATCAAGAGCATTCTGATAACCCTCTCTCAAGACAGTGCTGGCAGAGTTATCTTGCCCACTGGGGGTGGGGCACAGCACAGTGGGTGACATTTGATCACAGAACTCAGATCTCAGTGGATGGGAACTGTGCAACAGTTTCATCCCTGGTAGACTGACTACGTCAGCTTAAACCATTATCACACTAGGAGCTAAGTAAGCTAAGAATTAAAGGCACAGAATAACATTACAGCAGCAGGGAAAAACTGGGTAAGGACTTCTACCTCCTGGGTACCTTAGGAAAGGCTGTATTTGGGCCTATGTCAAAAAGAAGATTGGAGGCCTTTACGGTCTCTTCTCCAGAGAACACTAGAATCAATCTACACTCCATATGTCCCCTGAACCCATTTTGACTGGGAAGCCAGAAGTGAGAAAGTTGTATCCAGGGGGAAATTTCTAACAATATTAGCCCTTTATGTAATAACAGTGAGAGAAGACAAAATGAGTATAAAAAATATACAGACATAAGCAAAAATTTAATAATCAAACAAAACAGACTACCATTCATAGAGGAAGAAGAGGGAAAGCTTTAACAAAGAGCCACCACTAAGAAAACCCTAAGCTAAAAAGAGAAAGTGAGCAAAGAACAAACACATAGAAAAATCAGATGCCAGGACACCAGCAAAAAAATTCAAGCCATACTAAGTAACAGAAAGCTATGGTCCAGACAAAGGAACAAATTAAATCTTTGTATGAAACAGGATTTGAGACAACTAATCTCAGATACACAAACAAATCTCCTTAATAAATTCAATGAGATGACTAAAGAGATTAGGATATTAAGAAGACAATGGTTGAACATAAAGAGGAATTTGAACATTTGCAAAGAAAAGCAACAGATCTTATCGAATGAAGACACAATGGAAAAGAATAAAATGCATTGGATTTTGCCCATATAGGCCTCAGCTCACTGCTCCCTATTCCCTTTCTGTCTCCTGTTAGCCATATTCAAAACCCAAGCTCTTAGATTCTGCTCAATTTGTTTAAGTCATATCAGTGAGGTCATGTAATATTTGTCCTTCACTCACTGGCTTACTTTACTTGATACAAGGTCTTCAAGATTCATTCATGTTATCCTATGTGTTAATAGTGCATTCCTTCCTAGAGCTGGGTCATATTCCACTGTATGTGTATACCACAGTTTGATTATCCATTTGTCTTTTGAAAGACATTTGGGTTGCTTCCAAATTTGGTAATAGTGAATAATGTCTTATAATTCTAACAATGGAAGAGGTTCAAAGGGAGGGAGAGGGAAGAATAGGTGTAAAATGGGGACATTTTGAGGAGATTGGAATTGTCTTGCATGACATTGCAAGGACAGATACAGGCCATTATACATTTTATCATAACCTATAAAATTGTGAAGGAAAAGTTTAAACTATAATGTAAATTATAGTCCAAGGTTAGTAACAATGTTTCAATATGTGTTCATCAATTGTAACAAACGTACCACACTAATATTGGAAATGTTAATGTGGGAAAGTGTGGGAGCGGGAGGGGTGAGTCATATGGGAATCACCTATATTTTTTCTGTAACATTTATGTAATCTAATGCCTCTTTAAAATAGAAAAATAAAAAAACTTATGGGATGCAGTGAAGACAGTGCTGAGAGGGAAACTTTTATCCCTCAATGCTCACTTTAAATATGAAGAAAGAGCTAAAATCATACTAAACTGAACAGTTACAGGAACTAGAAAAAGAATAGCAAATTAATATCAAAGAAAGCAGAGGAAAGAAATAACAAAGATTAGAGCAGAAATAAATGAAATTGAGAACCAAAAAAACAACAGAGTATCAACAAAACCAAAAGTTGGTTCTTTGAAAAAAAGAATCAAAATCAACACACCCTGAGCTACACTGACCAAGAAAAAAAGATATGATACAAATAAATAAAATCACAAATGAGTGAGAGGACATTACTACTGACCCCACAGAAATAAAAGGCATCCTAATATCCTTTTCCCCTGGTTTTCTTAGCTAATCTTTCCTATTGATTTTTTCCATCGTAACCTTAAAATCAAATTGTTCAGCTCCATCCCCATCCTGGCTTCTCCTCTCCCAACACACAACCAAACAAAAATCTGTTACAGTTTTGTTTTTCTTTGGATCATATTGTGCCAATAAATACAAAGAAAATTGATATTTTATGATAGTGAGTCTTTACATCATACTTACATTTGCTTCATTCTTCTTATATGACTTCAGGATGGCTTTATAATTTTCCTCCAAGAGGTTTACAGATTTGAAAATGTTTTATGTATAGGCACTTTATTTTAACTATAAGAAATCCAATCTTCTTTTTTTTTTTTTTTATTATGGGTAAAAATCAAAATTCTCACAATACATACAAACATTTGCAAAATGATATATAAATATATATGCATATATGTATATTTGCTTCCAAAAATGTTATTTATATATATATATATACATATATTTTAAGAGGTGCTTAGATTACCTAAAATATTACACAGAACCCACTGGGATTCCCATGTTGCCCACCTTCTTTTCTGTTTTACCTTCTAAATGGTTATTGTTTGCATATATGAATACTATTTCTATATGTTAATCTTTTATCCTACTAATTTTTCATCCTCTTTAATTGTTTTTCCATTCACTCCCCCTCCTGCAAACCCAGATTTAAAATCATGGTATCTGCAAATAGCAACAACTTTGCCTTTTTCTTTCAGATTCTTATATCTTTAATAAATTTCCCCCCTTGTAATTGCTTTGACTATTACCTTCTGCAAAACGTTAAATAGTAATGATGATTTTGAACATTTTCCCCATTTTCTGACTTTAGGAGTAGAGTGTTTTTCCATCATGGAAGATACTGGCTTTTGAGCTAAGGCCTATGTTTTGTATTTCCTTATGGAGGTATCATTCAATTCCTATTATATTCAGTATTTTTATAATAAATGTTGCTAAGGTTTATCAGATTACTTTTTTTGTGACTATGAAGATGATGGTATATGTTTACCTCCTTTTATCTACTGTATGGTGATTTATGTTAATGGACTTCCCAATATTAGACCACCTTTGCTTTGAATTTGTCTCTAAATACCTACCTTCTACTTACTTACCTACCTGACTGTGTAGCATTGTTGGATTCTAATGTTTTAGTTAGGATTTAGTTATGTATATACTTAATTGAATTCGGTTTATAGGTTTGTGTATATATGTGTATTATCTCTGTCAGATTTAATATCAATAATTTATTTATTTCATTAAATTTTCCTTCCCTTTTAATACTCTTGAAGAGTTCAAGTAGTACTGGGATGATATGGTTTTTAAATGTTTGGTAGAATTCCTCTTCCCCTTGGTCTGGTGATCTTTTGCAGGATATGTTTTATACCTTTCCCTCTTATTTTATGGATTTGAGAATTTTAGACACCCTCTCTAATGCTTGTCTCTATTTTTCCAAAAATATATCAACATAATCCATGGTTTCATATTTATTTGTTTATATATTTTCTATTTGTGTGTGTGTGTGGCTATTTTCTGCTTCTTATCCTTATTTAGTATAATTGTTTCTTAGTTTTCTCCTTCTTTTATATTAAGCTGGCTAGTGGTGTGTTTTTTTTTTTTTCAATAAATTCTGTTTTTTTTTATTTATTCTGTTTTTCTGTTTTCTAACTCAATATAATGAGCTTTATTAATTTCTTTCTTCAGCTTTCTTTCAATTTACTTCATTGTTATTTGGAGAACAATGCTTAAATCACTTAAATTTATTTTTACATTTTTATTGATATAATTACTTACTGGTATGAATTTTTTCCTGAAGCACTGAACTGCATTAGTTGTATTTTTTTCTTAAGTATATAATGTTTTTAAATTGAAATTTTCTAGAAATTCTGTTACATTTTAATTTTTAAAGAAGTTTTAGATTATATAATTGTTATGTAAAAAATATTCAGGTTTGCAATATATCCCACCCTATTCTCTTCCCCTCCCAAACTTACCCTGTTAACATCTTTCATTAGCATGATACATTAATTACAATTGATGAACACATATTGAAGCATTGTTTACTAACCATGGCCTATAGTTTGCATTATGCTTTGCACTTTGCACAGTACAATTTTATAGGTTTTGACAAAATGTATAATGGCCTATATCTGTCATTACAATATCATGCAGGTAAATTTGAATGTCCCCAAATGCCTCAGTGACAAGTATTCTTTCCTCTCCTTCCCCCCCAAAACTTCTGCTGATCATTCTATATAAATGTTACAAGATCTTCCATTTCTAAATAATAATAAGTCTACTTTAGTCTATAGTTGATTTACCCTTGAGTATTTTGGTATGATGGTCCCTACTCTGCTTCCAATTGAATCGGAGCTTAGATGCCATTGGGAAGATGGATGGAAAGGTCCTGCTTGCAGTTTTAGATACCCTCTGTTTTTTGGGATGGGCATTGTCCATCATCAACATTTGTTAGTTGGTCTGGGTGAGTCAAATGAACTGGAGAGTAGGTATTGGCTGCAAGTCTGCTGAGAATCAGTGCTCAACTGCTTAGAACGGTTGGAAGATTTATGTTGCTGGGACATATATTTAATGGATATGGTGCTAAGCTAATTATAGGTTCAAATAAAAGGGGCAGAAGAACCATGTATAGGAAAATTATAAATAAGTCTATATCTGATACATTGGAGAAATAGTTTATCAAATATTCCAATGTAAGGTCCACTAATGGGGTGCTGGTTTCCTGCCCTGCCTATAATGTGTAGATGACTCTATAGCCCTCAGGAGCACACCTCCTTGAATCGCTGTTTACTGTGTCAGTCAGTAAGATCTTCCTGAGATGTGCATAAGCAGAACCTCTGGATCGACCTCCTGACTCACTTTGGAATCTCTTAGCCATAAAACTCATTTGAACTTAATATTTCCTCTTTTGGTCAAGGCCTTTTTCCAAATGTGTCTCTAGTTGGTGCTTTAAATAATCCCTCAGTGCCAGGTAGGCTCAGCCTTAGGAGTCATACCCCATGCCACGGGGAAGGTAGTGAGTTTATATGCTGGGTTTGCCTTAGAGAGAGGCCACATTTGAGCAACAGGGAGGGTTTCAGAAGGTAACCTTTAGGCATATATATTACTAAGTTAAGTTTCAGTTTCATAAAAGCAAGGTTCATAACTACAAACATCAATATAAAGGGCCTGGCACTGTGCCCGTACTCTAGAGATTCTTACTACTCTTATAGAATGTAGCAAGACCCCTCAGGATAGGAATTCAATATTCCATTGTTTATTGTGTGGGTCTCCACCCACTGAAATAACACCCCATGACCACTTGAAAACATTCATATTCCTAAAAGGCATGACCCAGGTGTATACCTACACACACATCCCCCACCACTGCCACCCCACACCAGTAATCGTCCCCTGCTGCACATGCAACCCTTCTGCAACCCAAAAAACCTCACAAAAAACAAAGCCAATAATAACAATAAATAAAAATAAAAAATAAATAAATAAATTTTCTTACATTGTGCCTATCATCACCATAAGATGTTATCTTTTATGTATATTGAAAATTTCTTTTGCATGGCCCCCTAGTGTCTTAATTTTTCAATTTATTTTCAAGGAAGTGTTAGGTTACAGAAAAGTCATAGAAAATATAATGGATTCCCATACAGCCTACCTCCTCCCCTGCTCACTTTTCTCCCTATTAGTAACATCTTACATGAGTATGGTATTTTGTTATAATTGATGAACAAATATTGATGCATTGATACTAACCATGGTCAATGGTTTACATTATCTTTCACATTTTGCACCATACACTGTTATAGGTTTTGAAAAATTGTGTAATGGCCTGTATCCATCATTGCAAGATCATGCAGAGCAATTCCAATGCCCTAAAAATGCCCTATGTTCCATCTATTCTATTCTTCCTCTCCCTTCCCCTTGGATGATGCAGGGCATTGGTGGTAGTATATATGTGGGAAAGCATGAACCTGTGTCATGCTTCTATGGAATATTAATGTTTTCCAGTCTTCAAGGGTGTTATCTCCATGGGTGGAGCCCCACACAAAAATCTGTTACTTCTTAATCAACTTTATTGCAGTACAATTACAATAAAAGACACCATGTAAAATGTACAGATAGATGAGTATTGACAAGTATATGTACACATGTAACCATATTTCAATCAATATATAAGCCAGAGATCAGCAAACATTTCTGGAAAAAGTCAGATAGTAAACACCTGGCTATGTTCCAGTGAAACTTTATTTAGAAAAAATAGATCACAGGATTTGATGATCTTTCCATCATTTCAGAAAGTGCCTCCCTGAGGCTTTGTGGTCATTCCCTTTTACTCATGGCCTGAGGCACCTGATATCATTCTGGTACTAGAGGTGATCTTGCGTGTTCTAGAAGTTCATATAAATAGGCTCACACATTACATCCAATTTTGCATCTGGCTTCATTCACTCAATGCAAAGTTTTTGAAATTCATACATTTTGTTAGGAATGTTATTTATTTGCTATTATTATTATGGCTTATTATTGCTATCATGTTTTAATTAATTTTTTGTTTTTTAATTTTACATTAGGGTGTGTTTTTGTTCCCAGAATAACACTCTATAATTTAAAAAAACTTGCTTTAGGGTGAGACATTTGTTATAGTTCATGAAAGAATATTTTTATTGTAGTTCTATCACCTACAGTCCATGATTAACAATAGGGTTTACTGTGTTGTACAGTCCTATTTATCATCAAATGTTATTTTAATGACATATATAGCACAAACTTTTCTTTAACCATATTCACATATATAATTCAGTAAATTAATTTACTTACTAAAATTTGCTACCATCACCACCATCCATTTCCAAAACTCTCTAATGAACCCATATGGAAATTCTGTATAAATTAAGCATGAGCTTCCCATTCCCTCCATTAAACCAACACTTGGTAACCTATATTCTACATTGTAACTATGCATTTGCTTACTTTTATTTCATATCAGTGATACCATACAATATTTTCCTTTTGTTCCTGGCTTATCTCACTAAACATATTTTCTCAGAGTCATCCATGTTTTTTCAACCAAGACTTCATTCTTTTTTAATGCTGAATAATATTCAATTACATGTATATACCACATTTTGTTTATCTGTTCATTGACTGAGGGACACTTGGGCTGCTTCCATCATAGGCAATTTTGAATAAGGTCACTATGAACATTAGGATGCAAATACCTATTCAAGCCCCTGCTTTCAGTTCCTTTGAGTCTAGCAGAATTGCTGCATCATATGGTAATTCTATACTTAGCTTTCTGAGAAACTGACAAATGTACTCCACAGTGGCTGCCCCATTTTACATTCCCATCAGCAATGAATGCTTAGTAACCAATCTGATGGGAATGAAAAGGAATTTCATTATGGTTTTCATTTGCATTTCCCTAATACCTAATGATATTGAGGGTCTTTTAATTTGCTATTTAGCCATTTGTATATCATCTTTGGAGAAAACTAAAGTTGTATGATTTCTTTATATATTCTGGATATTAAATACTTATCAGATATGTAGTTTACAAAGATTTTCTACCATTGAGTAGATGTCTTTTAACTTTTGTGATAAAGCCCTTTGGAAAAAGATTTAATTTTGATGTGGTATCACTTATCTATTTTTTTTTTATTTTTCATCTTCTGCTTTTGTTGCCGCAGACAGAATGAAATCCCAAGCTGCATTGTGAAGGGGCAGATGAATGAAATTTTATTATGTGTGGGCCCAGAGAAGAGTCAAGTCTCCAAAAATCTGAGCACCGTGTCTTGATTTTCATAGGTTTATATAGGAACTCTAAGTGGGCAAATTCCTAAGCAAGCTGGCAGGCAGGGTTACAAAAGCAAAAAGAGAGAGGTTAGCTTATCTTCCTAAAGCAGAGAGCTATTAGGGAGTAAAAGACTCATTATCTGTTTAGAGTTGTAAATTCCAGTTGATTGGAGCAGGCAGGCAGGGGAGTGCTTATCTTCCTAATGATGTGGATTCCAGAGAGAAAAGGGGAGGAAGGGTGAAAAGGGACTGAGGGGAGCTATTTTCCTAAAGCTGTGAGTTCCTGCTGAGGGGGATTAGGGCCCTTGGCCTTTCTTTATCATTCCCCCCTTTGTGTCCTTATAATTCTTTATGGGGCATCACCTGGTAACATGGGGATTTTTCTGTAGTCCCCAAGGGCTGACATTTAACAGAGGTTTTACCTGGTGTTTTAAGGCATTTAAGTGGGAAGTGACGTATTGTGTTAGGTACTGTAGAAAACATGGCCTGAAAGTTAAGAGGAAGAAGGCTGAGGCTATTTCTGGCATGAATGTCAAAATCCAGGAAGTAGTTCCTGTTGGCAGATGCCTGGTATACACAGTTTAAGCAGTCTTTGGCTCATTCTTTTAGCAGGGCCACCTTGTCCCTAACTATCCCTGAGGATATTTGTGCAGAAATGTATTCTTCCCCCAGGCCTGGCAGATTCCCCCTGAACCTGTGGTGAGCAAGTAAAATCACTTCTGCCAAAGAGTCTATCTGGTCTCGCAACCCATTGACAGCCCCCAATATTTCTTCAAGGTCATTTGATGTTTCCCGTGCTGGGGTTTATAAGCCCTCCTGACCAACTGTGAGTGAGACCCCTGCTACTGCTGTGCTCCCAACTCTAGTCCTAAGAGTATTGGGATTACATTTATTGCTTGTTTGGCTTGGGAGACCTCTCCAGGCAATTCATCTCCAGACACTGAGAACAATGGTACTGGCCAAGCCAGGTAGCAGATCCCCTGGCCATCCTGAGGTAGGCACCAGTAGGCGCTGGTGCCACAGACCCAGATGGTGGAGTTTGTGGCACATCGGTCAGGCTCATTGAATGGGCGGGTGGTGTTACAGTTAGCCTTTCCAAGAGGGAGGATGGTTGAAGTAGACCTGGTAGTTATGTTTTTACAGTTAGTCAGTTTTCCTGGGGGTTTGGTTATGCAGAGTGGGAGAGGCCTGGTCCCCACCACAGAGCTGTCATGGGCCAGGAGGGTTACATTCCATGGGACAGGTACGGAGAAGATGGTTAGACTTGAGGAAGTGCACACAGCCAGCAGGATGCAGCTATGTCAGGCCAGGATTCATTTAGGAATTGGTGGAAATTTTGAACATGGTTCAAAAGGATGTTGCGGGGGCTGTTCTAGCTTTGGCTTTTAGTATCTGGGCAGCTTTACCGATATTTTTCACCAGTATTTTCTTTGGGTGTTGTGTTACCAAAATCATTTGGACCAGTATGAAGTCCACTGGGTCAGGCCCCGATGGGTCATATATTCCAATTCCTAGTTTTAGTCCTGTTTGGGCCTTTAAAAAGGTGTTTTCTGATCCAGTGTTTATGCTTAATAAGGTGAGTTGTACAGGGTTGCAGGTATATATGCCACACCCTGCTGGGTTGGCGATTTTCTGTAGAAGATATGGAGAATTCAGTGGGACCCCCTATGAGGGAGTGGTGGCATCTACCAGCAAATTCCAAGAGTGCCAGAATCCTCTGCTCTTTTGGGGGTCTCAGCAGAGGTATTTGTCATAACTCCCATAGTTGTGGCCCCTACACCCTCTCCTGGGGGCAGGTATGGGGGCATGGGTGTACAGGGCAACTAGTAAGGTATAAGGAGTGTGATCTTGGATTGCCCTGCAAGTGTCAAATATTACAGAAGCTGAAGTTTCACCTGCCAAGAATGGGACTGAAACATTCAGCATGGATTATTTGCCCCAGCTTTGACTACCTTGCAGCTGCCATAGATTTTGGGGGAGGGTATTGGCTCCTAGTGAGGGGTCAAGGAAGGAAAGGACAAGCAAGTCAAGGCACAGGAGCATCCTATTATACACCATTAAGCAATTGCAGTTAGGTCTCTATTCACTACAGTCCAGTTTGCAGGAGCCACAGCACTGAGTCCAACTCCAAATAAGAAGGTGAGCAGGCCATATAAGCACAGGATCCACCAGGAGCAGGGGTCCATTCAGCAAGAATTTGATGAGGTTTGTGCTCAGGGATCCAGGGTGACTCGCACTCTCAAGGAGTGGCCAGGGATGGGATGGGCTGTCCAGATGTCCTGCTCTTTATCAGGATGTGCCTACTTGACCCTTTAATGATGGACCCAAGGGAAGATGCCTGCAACATTAAGAGCAGTAGGAGTTACAAGGGTCACAGTATGTGGACCTGTACAGGAAGGCTAAAGGGGTTCTTTTTTCCATTCTTTGAACCAGACTAGGTGCCCTGGCCAGTGGGGGCGCACCAGGTGTCCCAGGGAGATGGGATTCCAGGACAAGACAGTTTTATATATTTTGGCTAGAGTTTTCCCTAGATGCTGGAGAATAGAATCTTGGCTGGCCTCCCCAAGAAGTTTGAGATTTCCTTTGAAGGTCGGGATAATTAGGGGTGGCTGTCCAAATAGAATTTCAAAGAGTGCATAGCCTGTGGGTCCTGGAGTACACATAACTCAGTGAACAGTTAAGGGAAGTAAGTCTACCCAGGGGAAACCTGTTTCTTGGCAGAATTTGGCTAGGGTGGCTTTGAGGTTTTGATTCATGCATTCAACTTTCCCTGAACTCTGAGGGGAGACCTGTAAGTGGTATGGAGTTTCCACTTGATTCCTATCATTTTTGCTTGCTCTTGGACTATGGCAGCCATGAAGGCTGGGCCATTATCACTTCCAATAGACAGTGGCAGCCTAAATCAGGGAATGATTTCTCTAAGTCTTAGTCATTTCTCTTGCCTTTTTGGTGAAGTGGGGAAAGCTTTGACCAAACCTGAAAAGGTGCATATCATCACCAACAGATATTTGTACCTCTGATTTTGTTTCACTTCTGTGAAGTCTACTGGGACATCTTCACAGGGGGCTGTCTCCATGTGCTGGACACCTGCTAAAGCCTGGGGGCCCTGCAAAGGGTTGTTTTTGGCACAAGCTTGGCACTGGCTGCTGATGGTGGCACAGATAGAAGCTAGTCAGGCTATGTAGTAGTATCTCCTGGGCATGTCTTCTAGCACAGTTTTCCCTTGGTGGGTGTGTTGATCGTATTGTTGGATGAAGGCATGATCGGCTCCTTTTGGGACAAAAATCTGGTCATCTGGGAGCAGCCAAGTTCCTTCGGGGGTTTGGCTTCCCCCTTCTCTCTTAGCTCATTCCTGTTCTTCCCAGGTATAACCTAGTTGATTAGTCTCTTATCCTAAGAGGTACAGCTGCAGTGTCAATTCTGGGACTCATATTCTGTAGGTTCCTTCAGCCACTTGCTGAGCTGCTTTGTCAGCTAACCTGTTTCCTTGCACAACCATGTCCATTCCTTTCTGATGTCCCCAGGAGTGGATGATGGCAACTTTGTCTGGTTTCTCGATTTCCTCTGACAGTTGGAGGATTTCTTCTTTGTTTTTGATTTCCTTTATCCCTGCGGTTAGGAGACCTCATTCTTTATAAATTGCCCCATGGATATGAACGGTAGCAAATGCATACTTAGAGTCAGTGTAAATGTTTACTGCTTGCCTGGTGGCTATCTGCAAGGCTCGAACCAGCGCCCAGAATTCTGCCCCTTGCGCAGAACATCCCCGCAGTAGAGACGGTGCTTCCACCACACATACAGTAGTGGTGACTGCATATCTAGCAGGCTTTTTCCCATTTTTAATGAAACTGCTCCCATCTTCAAATAGTGTTTGATGTCAGGAAGGGAGTGGTTTGTCTTGGAGGTCGGGATGACTGGCATAAACTTCCTTGGTCACTTCAACACAATCATGCTCAGGAAACTCTTCCTCTTCCAGTAAAAAAGTGGCAGAGTTTAGACTGCACACTGTTTCTATTGTCACTCTGGGGTTTTCACAGATTAAACCTTGGTAATGTGCAAGTCAGGGATTAGATATCCACCGATGCCCGTGTGAGTTAATTAGGACAGTGACAGCGTGTGGCACCGAAACAGGAATAGCCTGTCTGAGGGTTAATTTGTCAGCTTCTTTGACCCGTGTTATGGTTGCTGCCAGTGCTTTCAGGCAGGGCAGCTGCCCTGCAGCCACAGGGTCCAGCTGCTTGGAGAGGTAAGTGATGGGTCTTTGCCAGAGCCAACTGTTTGTGTGAAAACTCCCAATCCTACTTTCTTCTTTTCATGCACGAGCAGGTTAAATTTTTTAATTACATCCAGGATCACCAAGGCAGGGGCTTGGTCGAGTTGTCTTTTGATGTTTTAAAAGACCCTCTGCTGAGCTTCTCCCCAGGTAAGGGACTCTTTTTCTGGACCCATCAGAACTTTGTAAAGAGGTTTGGCCATGTCTGCAAACCCGGGAGTCCAGATGCAGCAGAACCCTGCAGCCCCAAGGAATCACGAAGCTTTCTTTTTGTGATGGGGGTAGGGATGGTGCAGATCACTTTCTTTCATTCAGGTCTGAGCATCCAGTGCCCTTGTGTGATGCTGAATCCCAGGTACTTGACCTGCTGTTTACCAATTTGGGCCTTTCTCCAAAACACTTTTTCCCAGTCTGGGTTAGAAGTTGCAGGAAAGTCTGGGTCCATCTCCAGCAGTCCTCTTCCATCTCACAGGCAAGTAGGAGGTCATCTACATATTGTAAGAGGGCACACTTGCAGTCTTCCTGGGGGTAAGTAGCCAGACCTGCTGCCAATGCTTCCCCAAAAAGGGTAGGGAAGTTTTTAAAGCCTTGCAGGAGCTGGGTCCTGGTTAGCTGAGTTTTCTGACTGGTTTTAGGATCTTCCCACCCAAAGGCAAACAGAGGCTGGCTCAGGGACAGGGGACAGCTGTAGGCAGAAGAAAGCATCTTTCTGGTCCAGGCAAGTGAACCAGGTGGCTTCAGTCAGCAGCTGTCCTAGCATAGAGTACAGGTTGGAATCAACTTGATATAAGGTGAGAGCGGCATTATTAATGGCTCGTAAATCCTTCACTGGTTGATATCTGGTCCCATCTGGTTTCTTTACTGGTAATAATGGGGTGTTCCAGGGTGACTGACACTCAATTAGGATTCCCTCTTTTCTCAGGTGATCTATGTGTTCAACCATGACCAATTGCTCTTCGCAGGGGATCGAATATTGCCTCTGCTGGACCTGGACCATTCCAGGCTTCAGCTCAGTGAGGATGGGTGCATGGTTTTGTGCCATTCCCAGGGGGATTTTATCCACCTAAACCTGGTGAAAATGTTCCAGCAGTTTTTCCAGATTCTGACCTGAACTATCTTCTGCATGAAGTCTTCAGTCTTTGCTTCGGGGTACGGTGATGAGAAGAGTAATGCCTGTCCTGAAGTTTAAGCTTACTGGTCCTTCAGGTCTGAAGGTAATTTGGGCTCCCAGTTTGGTTAAGAGGTCCCTACCAAGTAGGGGAACTGGACATTCAGGCAGGTACAGAAATTCATGAGTCATTTTGTGGCCACCAAGCTAGTAAGTTCTTGACTGTCAGAAAAGCCATTGGCTTTGACTGGTCCCCACTTGTTCCTATGATATTACCAGTTTTTCCTCTGAAGGGGGTGATAGGGGTTGTGACCACATAATATTCAGCATCCGTGTCCACCGTGAAAGTCATTGACCAGCCCCCAACTTGTATTTTGACCATGGGCTCATGGGGCCAAGTTCCAGTGTGCCTGGCCACCCCTATTCAGGACTGAACCCTGCCAGTCTGATCAGATGGTGTTGGGGCTCAGGTTGGTATTTCCCTTTAGGGGTGTTCCCTCTATATGCTTGAGTCTTTTTGGGGGCATTCATTTTTCCAATCTCCACTTTCTTTGCAATAGGTACATTGGTCTCTGGCCAGGGGCAGCCATTTGTTGCCTATCCCCCCTTTTTGAGATAACCCTTCTCATCTGGTAGGGTCAGAATTTCCCAAGGCTGCTACCAGGAGGAAGGCTTGATGTTTTATTCACTTCTTTGCTTCTCATTTGGCGGCTTCATCTCGATTGATGAATACTTTGTTGGCAACTCCAAGGAGCTGAGAATTGTTCATTCCCCTGAACCCATCTAATTTTTGGAGCTTTCTCTTAATGTCCATTGCTGTCTGTGCAACAAAGGTGGCATTCACCATCCTCTGGTTTTCCAGAGTTCTGAATCAAAAGCGGTGTAGATTCTGAAGGCCTTGCAAAGTTGTTCATAGAAATCTCCCAGATTTTCATGGGGCTTTTGAGTAACTAGTCATCTTTGTCATGTTTGTGGGTCATTTTGCCCCTTCGCAGAGCCCTCAGAGTTGCATTTCCCAATATTGCTAGAATGCAGCCCATCCCTGATCAGTGTTGAAGTCCCCATTCAGCTTGACCTCTGGTGCTGTCTCTCATGTCCAATATTCTGGGTTTAAGATGCCAGTAGGGGCCTGCTCCTGCATCCACTTTCAGGCTTTCATCAGAATCCATCATCTGTTCTCTGTATTAAACAAAGTCAGGAGAAGTTGGTGGCAATCATTCCAAGTAGGACAATGGGTTTTGAAAATGGATTCCATGAGATCAATAAGGGCCTGGTTCTTTTCTGATTAGGAGGGAGTGTGGGGTTTCCAGTTTAAGAAGTCTGTAGTTGTGAAAGGCTGGTAATATAAAACAGGCCTTCCAGGTTGCATGGCCCCATTCTCGCTGATCTGGGCCAGAGCCTGTGTTTCATGGAGGGCAGTCTGTAATGTGGGTTGTGTCAACCGGAGCTTCATTGCTGTTAGGTTTCCAGGGCTTTCCTCAGAGGGTGTCAATGTTCTTGGAAGGACCAAAAATGGGGATGTTTCTGGGAGATCTGCCTGCACTCCTGGGCTAGGAGGAGTGCCTAGACTGGCTTTAGCATATGGCGGTGGTGGTGCAGGTGGTGGGACCTCCGAAGACCCTTGATGAATGAATGGCTTCTGGAGCACCATTCCCTGTGCAACCAAGACCCTGCTCTGTCCTTTTTTCCTATGCACAATTGACCCCAAGGGGCAAAGTCTGGGCTATCTCTAACCAAGAGTCAATGTAGAGAAACTCATCAGGGTGGCCAGGAGTTACTGTGACAACTAGCCACACTGCATGAACCCTGGCTATATCCAGGTTCCCTTCCAAGGGCCATTCAACATTAAAAGTGGGCACTCTACTTCACATAAGGTTCCAAGGGTGCCAGGCTTAATCCAGATGCCAAAATCTCCAGAAAAACCCTTCTTGAAATTCTTGAGCATGCAGTTTATGATGGTAGGTTTTGACTGTGATGAACCCATACCCTACATCGGTGCTGCAAGACAGACAAGGGAAGGGGTCGCCTCTTTCAAGCCCAAACAGAGGCCTGCCTGTGGGCATCTTTCACAAGAATTTTGGCTTATCATGCAGAGTTTGAGGTGGCTATTATGCCATATGACATAGCCATGGAAAATAGGTTAGGACCCTCACAGACTCCATAGAATAACATTTAGAGTCACAGACTGGAATAACAGAAGCAAGCCTCTCTCATCCTCACTCACACACCCAATCACTCAGAAATTACATAGTCCCTCCCTCAGGAATTAACAGTAATAAATCCACACCCTGAGCCACTGATGCAAGACAGATGAAGGAATGGGTTGCCTCTTATGAGGCTATTCAGATGCCCACCTGTCCACACCTCTCATGAGAACTTTGGGCCATCTTGGCTTAAGGCATCCAGGCAAAATTTGGGGTGGCCATTATGCCATAGCTGTGGAAAACAAGTTAGGGTCCACATGGGCTCTGAAGCATAAGCTTTGGAGTCACAGACTGGAATAACAGAGGCAAGCCTCTGTCATCCTCAGTCACACACACAATCACTCAGAGATTATGCAGTCCCTCCCACAGGGATTGCCCTATTCTGGAATCTCAGTACTTGAGATTTCGGGAGGTGATCAGTCTCCCCTTCCATCTGGAGACGGGCCTGACTTTGGACTTGGCACCTGGGCCTTACATTTCTGGTGTCTTCTGGCACTATTCAGTCCACCTCCCCACTGACTCATGCCAGGGTGTGAGAAAATGGCTTGTGGGAACTGCCTCAGAAGGAGGTCCCATCAAGAGGATGGGTGGCGCCCATCTCATTCGCTCAGATATCACCATCAGCCACAACTGTTGGCCCCAAGTTGGAGGCAAAATGGGCCTGCTCATTTGGGCTTTCCCAGACAGGGAACCAAATGTTGTGGTAGACCGAATGAAAGCCCAAGTGGCACTCTGAGGGGGTGGATGAATGAAGCTTTATTATGTGCAGGCCCAGAGGAGTGTCAAGTCTCCAAAATTCTGAGTGTCGTGTCTTGATTTTCATAAGTTTATATAGAAAATCTAAGCAGGCAAATTTCTAAGCAAGTAGGCAGGGTTACAAAAGCAAAAGGAGCAAGGTTAGCATATCTTCCTAAAGTAGAGAGCTATTAGTAAGTAAAAGAGTCATTATCTGTTTAGAGTCGTATATTCCAGTTGAAAAAGAGAGGCAAGGAGTGCTTGTCTTCCAAACTATGTGGAGTCATCCAAATTTGTTCTTTTATAATAATTTACAAGAAGTCAAACTTTTACTTATTCCATTCCAGTTTGGATGCATTTTATTTCTTTTTCTTCCTCAACTGCCCTGGCTAGAACTTCCAGCACAATGTTGAATCACCCTGTGACAGTTGGCATCCTTGTCTCATTCTAGACCTGAGAGTGAATGCTTTCAGTCTTTCACCATTGAGAATGATGTTAGTTGTGGGTTTTCATAGATGATTTTTGTATGTTGTGGAACTTTCATTCTATTCCTATTTTTAAAGGAAGATTTATCAAGAAAGATGCTGTGTTTTGTCAAGTTCCTTTTCTGCATCAATCAAGATGATCATGTTGGTTTCCTCTTTGTATTGTTAATGTGGTGTGTGACAGTTTGAAACATTTTTGGAGCCCAGAAAATCAGGTCCTTGGAGCTAATTCATTCCTAAGTGTGAACCTTGTATGATAAAATTACATCCGCTAAGGTCTTTGATTTTATTTCATGACCCAGGGTGAGACTTAATCCTCTTACTGGAATTCTTTATAAATGGAGGAATAACTCACAGAGACAGAATCAGAGACCTGAAGTATTGGGAGCCAGAAGATGAAACCAAAGGAACACAGAGGCAGAGAGGAAGGCACTTTATTCAGAAGCCAAAAGCAATAAAGCCCAGAGGAAAGGGCAGAAATAAGTGGTCACTGCTATGTGTCTGATCAACCACAGCTGCAGTTTGATGATGCCTTAAATTGACACTTCAATGACCTCAGAACTGTAATCTTTTAAATTGAAAAATCCCCATTGTAAAAGCAAATCCAGTGCTGTTATATTTCTTGGCAACCTTTAGGAAACTAAATATGTTATATTACATTAATTTATTTTTCTATGTAGGACCATCCTTTCACATTTGGGATAAAACCCACTTGAACATGACATATAATTTTTAAATTAATAAACTTTACTTTTAGAGTATTTTAGATTACTAATATCAGACAGACTTTAAATTCAAAACTATTGTAAGAGATAGAGACTGAAAGTATATATCAATAAAAGGGATAATCTATCAAGAAGAAAGAAGAATCATAAACATGTATGCACCTAACAAAATACACGAGGAAAACACTGGAAAAAGTAAATGAAGAAATAGATGCCTCTACAATTAGAGTGGGGATTTTAATACACCATTATCACCATTAGACAGAACATCTCTGCAGAGAATCAATAAAGAAACAAAGACATTGAATAATACATTAAAGGATATAGACCTAATAGACATATACAGAAAATTACAACCAAATACAGCAGAATATACAGTCGTCTCAAGTGCACGTGGATCTTTCTTCAGGATAGACCACATGCTAGACCACAGAATAATTCTCAATTAACTCAGAAAGATTGAAATTATGCAGAATAATATCTCTGACCACAATGGAATAAACCTGGAAATCAGTAAGGGGCTGAGAACCAGATTAGGCACAAAGATATGGAAGATAAACAACACACTCTTAGAGAAAGAGTGTGTGATGAAGAAAATCTCAAAAGAAATGAGTAACTACCTTGAAACTCATGAAAATGACAACACAATGTATCAAAAACTATGGTATGCAGCAAACATTGTAGTGAGAGGGAAATTCAAAGCCATAAAAGCTTATATTAAAAAAGAAAAAAGAGCTCAAATCAAAGACCTAACTGCCCATCTGGAGGAATCTGAAAAAAACACAAACTAACCCCAAATAAAGTAGAAAGAAGAAAATAACAAAAATAAGAGCAGAACTAAACAAAATAGAAAATAAGAAAACACTATAAAAAATAAACAAAACTAAAAGCTTGTTCTTTGAGAAGATCAATAAAATTGACAAGCCCTTAGCCAGACTAACAAAGAAAAAAAGAAAGGAGATGCAAATACACAAAATAGGAAATGAGGAAGGGGATATCACCACTGACCCCATGGAAATAAAGAGTATCATAAGAGGATACTTTGAAAAGTTATATGCCAACAGGAATGATAACTTAGAGGAAATGGACAGATTCCTAGAAACTCACAAGCAGCTCACATTGATGGAAGAAATTGATGAACTCAGCAGAACAATCACAAGTAATGAGATAGTTATTTATCAAAAACCTCCCAACTAAGAAGAGCCCAGGACCAGATGCCTTCACAGGTGTATTCTACCAAACATTCTGCAATAAAATAACACCAATCCTATTTAAACTCTTCCAAAAAAATAGAAGTGGAGGGAACATTGCCTAACTCATTCAATGATGCAAACATCACACAAATACCAAAGCCAAGGACCATACAAGAAAGAAAATTACAGACCAATCTCTCTAAAGAACCTAAATATTAAAATCCTCAACAAAGTACCCACTAACCATATTCAACAACACATCAAATGAACTATACACCATGACCAATAGGGTTTCATCACTGGTATGCAAGGATGTTTCAAAATAAGAAAATCATTCTATGTAATACACCGCATAAACAAATTGAAAGAATAAAAAATACATGATCATGTCTATAGATACAAAAAAATTTTGACAAAACACAGCACCTTTTTCTAATAAAAACACTTCAAAGGATAGGAATAGAAGGCCACTTCCTCAATGTGATAAAGGATATATATGAAAAACCCACAGCTAACATATTCAATGCAGAAATCCTAAAGCTTTCCATCTAAGATTGGGAACAATATAAGAATGTCCACTTTCACCACTTCTCTTTAATATTGTGTTAGAAGTCCTTGCTCAAGCACTTAGGCAAGAAAAAGATTTAAAAGGCATCCAAATGGGAAATGAAGAAGTAAAAGTTTTGCTATTTCCAGATGACATTATCCTATACATAGAAAACCCTGAGAAATCTTCAAGAAAGCTTTTAGAGCTTATAAATGAATTCAGTAAAGTGGCAGGTTATAAAGTCAATGTACAAAAATCAGTAGTATTTCTGTACACCAATAATTAGCAATCTGAGGAGGAAATCAAGAACAAAATCCCATTTACAAAAGCAACTAAATTAATCAAATACCTAGGAATAGATTTAACTAAAGATGTTAATGACTTATACACAGAAAACTACACAGCATTGTTAAACGAAATTAAAGAAGACTTAAATAAATGGAAGAATATTTCCTGTTCATGGATATGAAGACTAAACACCATTAAGATGTCTATTCTACCCAAACTAATCTACAGTTTAAATGTAATACCAATAAAAATCACCACAACATTTTTTACTGATTTGGAAAAACTAACTATGAAATTTATCTGGAAGGGCATGAGGCCCCAAATGGAAAATGACATATTCAAAAATAAAAATGAAATTGGAAGGCTCACACTACCTGACCTTAAAACATACTACAGAACTACAGCGGTCAAAACTGCATGGTATTAGCACAAGGATAGACATACTGACCAATGGAACTGAATTGAGAGTTCTTATGTAGGTCTTTGTGTGTACAGTCAACTGATATGACCCACCAAATCATAAAGTTGGACATACACAGCAGCATTCCATCATAAATTGGTAGTGGCATATATTAAATAGGGTTTTAGTGCGTCCAGAAGGCACGATTAAGTTATATGAGGAAGTAGCCCAAGTGCCTATGGTTACCACTCTTGCCACATTACCTTCTGTTTCCCTGTCCACAGTTATGGCTTCTTAGGGAATTCCTTACAATCAGTTGACTGAAGAAGAGAAATCTCAGGTCTGGGCTACAGATGTTTCTGCATTATATGCAGATACCATCCAAAATTAGACATCTGCAGCACTCCAGAAACTTTCTGGGATGACCTTGAAGAACAGTGGTGAGTGGAAATCTTCCCAGTGGGTAGAACTTTGAGCAGTTCACCAAGTTGTTCATTTTTCTTTGAAGGAGAAATGGCTGGGGGTGTGTTTGTACAGTGATTCATTGGCTATTGCCAATTGTTTGGTTGGATGGTCAGGGATATGGAAGGAACATGATTGAAAAATTGGTGACAAAGTGGTCTGGGGATGAGGTATGTGGATAGAACTTTCTGAGTGGGCAAAAATCATGAAAATGTTTGTGTCTCAAATGAATGCTCACCAGAGGATATCTTCAGCAGAGGAAGATTTTAAAAATCAAGTGGATAAGATGACCCATTCTGGGGCTAGCACTCGGCCTCTGTCCCCATGCTCTCCTGTCATAGTCCAATGGGTTCATGAAGAAAGTGGCCATGGTGGTAGGAATGGAGGTTACTCATTGTCTTAGCAACATGGGCTCCCCCTCACCAAGGCTGTCTTGGCTATAGCCCCTGCTGAGTGCCCAATCTGCCAACACGAGGGACCCACACTCAGCTCCCTATAAGTTAACTTTCCCTGAGGTGATTATTCTGCTACCTGGTGGTAGGTTGATTTTATTGGAACCCTTTCATCATGGAAGGGGCAGTGATTTCTTTTAACTAGAATAGACACATACTCTGGATATGAGTTTGCTTTCCCTGCATGCAATGCTTCTTCCAAAACTACCATCCTTGGACTTACTGAATGTCTAATCCACTGCCATGGCATTTATCAAAGCATTGCTTCAGATCGAAGAACCCATTTTACAGTAAGTGATGAGCAGGATGTGTACATGCCCATGTTATTCACTGGTATTACCATGGTCACCATCATCCTGAAGCAGGTGGATTGATAGAATCATGGAATTGCCTTTTGAAGAATCATTTACAGTGCCAACTAGGTGGCAATACTTTGCAGGGCTGAGGCAATTTTCTCCAGGAGGCTGCACATGTGTTAAATCAGCATCCACTTTGTGGTGCTGTTTCTCCAATTGGTCCAGGAATCAAGGGGTGGAAATGGGAGTGGCATCATTCACCATTTCCCCTAGTGATACATTAGGAAAATTTTTGCTTCCTGTCCCTGCAAACTTAAGCTCTTCTGGTCTATAGGTCTTTGTTCCAAAATGAGGACTGCTTCCACCAGGGAACCCAGTAATCTTTCCATTGAACTGTAACTTAAAACTGCCACCTGGCCATTTTGGACTCCTCCTGCCTCTGAATTGACAGGCAAAGAAAGGAATTACTGTACTAACTGGGAAGATTGATCCTGACTATCAAGGAAATAGGACCGTACCTACATGATGGATGTAAAATAGAGATTGCCTGGAATATGGGAGATTCTCTAGGGTGTCTCTTAGTTCCACTGTGCCCTGTGATTAAATTCAATGGAAAATTGGAACAACCCAAACCAAGCAGGAGTAACAATGGCCAAGAATATTAAGGAATTAAAGTTTCAGTCACCTTATCTGGCAAAGCACCATGGTCAACTGAGGTCCTTGCTGAGGATAACAGGAACATGGAATGAGTAATGGAAGCAGAAAGTGATAAATATGAACTTCAACCAGTTATAGAAATAAGTACTGTAATGGTCATTAATTTGTTTTCCTTGTTTTGAGTATGAATGTATATGTAGCTAAAATGAACATCTCTGTATTATTCCCTAACCATTTCCTTTATCATATGACATAAGTTGTATTAATTTCACTCCATAATATTGACTCATCAAGGAACTTCATCAGAGCCCCAGGTTTGGAGCCTGCCTGTGAAGTTTGGACATCTGCATCCCTATGGTTATGTGAGAGAATTTTATAAAATCTCATACTATATACAGATATCATCTGTTGATTCTGTTTCTCTAGAGAACTCTGACTAATACATGCTGTTTGAACAATTTTGAATTTCACAGCCCACATATATAAATATAATTTCCAGTACAAAGGTCTTGCCCATGTATTGTTAAAGTCACATCTTTTAATTTTTGTTGTTATTGTAAATTACATTTAAAATTATTTTTCTGGTTCCTCTTTTCTTGTATGTAGAAACAGAGTTGATTTTTGTATACTGACTTTATATCATTTTGAATTGGGTAAATCACTTATTAGCTGTCAATTTTTTTTTCTGCAGATCCCTTAATATTTTTTTATATACAATATCATGTTGTCTACAGATAGAAAGTAATCCTTCTTTTCCAATCCAGTGCAGTTTTCATCTTTTTGTTGCTTTATTTACAATGGTTAGGACCCCCAGTACATGGAAGAAAGACTGTTAAGGGTGATGTTATTGGGGTCATTGGTGCTGGAATGTGAGGGGGAGTAGAATGGTGGAGTTGGGTTGGACTCCCCATGGAACTGGGAAGAGGGCTTGAGGAAGGATGAGGTGAACTCTGGGGATATTTAGGTCTGTGGTTGAAACTACAATGGTGGGAATATTCTTGATGCAAATATGGCAGGGAATGTTTACAGGTTCAGGGCATCAGAGGTGTTGGACTATGTGGGAAAGGGCACACCTGGGGCATGCTTTTATGCAATAGGAAAATGTTCATCTTGACATAGTGTGTTATTTCAGTGGGTGGACAACAAACACTATAAACAAGAAAATTTTAAGCCCATTCTGGGAAGTCCTTCTATGTTCTTAATTAGAGGGCCAAGACTCTCTCAAGAACATAGCCAATGTCTATGAAAAGAAAACAGACCAATATATCAAGCCCTCAATTTTATTTCATGTAACTATGAACCTTATTTTTCAAATATTGAAACCTTGTGGTTATCATAGGTCTGAGGCAAGGGGGATGGAAGAATAGAATAGATGGAACATAGGACATTTTTTTAGTGCATTGAAATTGTTCTGCATGATCTTGCTTTGATGGATACATGCCATTATACATTTTGTCAAAACCTAAAAATGTATATGGTGCAAAATGAAAGCCATAATATAAGCCATTGACCATGATTAATAGCAACACTTCAATGTTTTTTCATCAATTATAACAAATATACCATCCTCGTGTAAGATGTTAATAATATGGAAAAATGTGAGAAGTGAATGAGGTGGAGATTATGGGAATCACTTATATTTTCTATGTGACTTTTCTCTAACCTAAAGCTTCTTTGAAAATAAAGCAAAAAAAAATAACAGACAAGGGTAACATACAGAAGAAATTGTCACTGTACATAAAAGATAAAATATCTTACAGTGATGAAAGACACATAAATATTTTTTTCTATATTTTCTTTTTCATTATATTTTATTTTTTTATTATTTTTATTTATTTATTTTTTATTTGTTTTGGGGGAACTTTTGGATTGCATAAGGGTTGGAATTGTGACAGGGGAGGATCACTGGTGTGAGGTTTTGTTGATGGGTGATGTGTAGGGAGAGGTGCACATGGGCATTCCTCTATGGAATATAGATATGTTCAAGTGGTCATGGGTTACTGTCTCAGTGAGTGGAGATGCACATAATAACCAAAGAATTTTGATTTCCCTACCTGGAAAGTTTTGTTACATGCTCTAATAGAGTGACATGATTCCCTAGAGTACATGGGCAGTGCCTAACAAAGGAGGAGAGACCAATAGGCCAGGCCCTTGATATTTATGGTTGTACTCACGAACCTTTTTCTTGTTAAATTGAAACTTAGCCTAGTATTGCATAATGCCTAAGCATTACCTCCTGAAAGTCTACTTGTTGCTCAAATGCGGCCTCTATCTAAGCCAAACAGCATATATACTCACTACCTTCTGCTTGATGTGGGACATGACTCCTGGGGATGAGCATCCTTGGCACCAAGGGATTAATTATTACCAAGTGCTAAGTAGCAATGTATTTGGAAAAAGACCTTTAACTAAAGTGGGAAATATTAAATGCAAATGAATTTTTATGGCTAAGAGATTTAAAAGCCTGTCAGGAGGTCATTACAGAGGTTACACTTATGCACATCTCAGAAGGATCTCACTGACAGCCACAGTGAACAGTGCCTTAAGCAGGAGGGCTCAGGAGGGCTCTGGAGACATCTAGACATTATCGGCAAGGCAGAAAACTCCAGAAATTGTGGAGCCTATCAGTGGGCCTTACCTTGGAATATATGTTCCCTAATGTAACAAAGTTAGACTCATTTATAATTTCCCTACAGATGGCTCTTCTGCCCCTTTTATTTGAACCTATAATTAGCACTATATTTGTTAATTATATGGCACAGAGACTTAAATCTTCAGTCTGTTCATATGTCAGCTGAGCTTTTAATCTCAGTAGAGTTGCAGTACCTACTCTTCAGTTTATTGGACTCACCCAGGACAACTAACAAAAGCATGATGATGGATCACCACCATCCCCCAAAATAGAGAGTATATACAACTGCAAGCAAGACAGTTCCATCCATCTCTCCCATGGGATCTAAGCCCCCTCTCAATCAGAAACAGAGTGGGCATCAACATCCCAAACCTCAAGATTGAGGAATTAACAAACATAAAGGGGGGATTAAACTATGGAGTAAAGTAAATATTTTTATTCTAATAATGCAAGAACGTGTAACCGTGATATAAAGGCAGTGGTTACCAAAGATTCTGAGGGGAGGGAGAGGGAAGAATAGGTATAATATGGTGCATTTTTTTTTTTTTGATATTGGAGTTGTTCTATATGACATTGCAATGGCAGATACTGGCCCTTATACATTTTGTCAAATCCTATAAAAATTGTGCATGGTAAAGTTTAAACTGTGATGTAAAGTATAGATCATGGCATTGCTTCAATATGTGTTCATCAATTGTAATAAATGTGCCACACTAATGAAAGATGTTAGTTGGGAAAAGTTTTGGATGGGGAAGGAATGAGGTATACGGAAGTTCCCTTATATTTTTGATGTAACATTTATGCAATCTAAAGATTCTTTAAAAATAGAACATTTTTAAAAAAAGAATGAGAGTCCTTGTCTTCTTTTTTATCTGAGGGGAAAAACATTAAGTATTTCACCATTAATCCATAGGTATAAGTCTTACATAGATGGCCTTTATTAGGTTGACAAAGTTTCCTTGTATTCCTATGTTAACATTTTTTTTATAACCATAACTAGGTTTAAAATTAGATCAATGTCTTTTCAGTGTTGATTGATATGATTCATTATATGTTTTTTCTTTTCTTGTCTATTAGCATGGTGAATTACATTGATTAATTTTTGAGTGTTATACCAACCTTGCATTAATGAAATAAACCCCACTGGGCATGATGTATTACCTTTTTTATACATTGCTGTGTTTCATTTGTTCATATTTTCTCATCTATATTCATGAGGAATGTTGGTTTTAAGGCCTTATTTTTTATTGTAATGACTTTGTAATGGTGATCATATTACAGTAATTTAGCCTCATAAACATGCTGAGAAATGTTCTCTCTCCTTCCTTTTTATGAAAGAGTTTGTATAAGATCAATATATTTCTTCACCATATGTTTGGTAGAAGTATCCAGCTAATTCATATGGGCATGGAAATTTCTATTTGAAGATTTTCAATTATTAATAAATTTTTAAAAAGTAAATGTATATGTACCATCTTTTCTATTTATTTTTTGTACTTTTTGTCACTTCTGTTTTTCAAGGAATTTATCCACTTTATATAAATCAGGGACTGGCAAAGTATCACCTGCAGACAAATCTTGCTTTTGACTTGATTACAGGTGGCCCTTGATCTAAGAATGATTTTTACATTTTCAAATGGATATTTCTCTATATCTAGCTCTATCTCTCTATCACTATGTATGTATGTATGTATGTATGTATGTATGTGTGTACGTATATATCTATCATCCACTTATCTACCTATTTATCTTTCCATGTTTCTTATCATCTGTCATCTAACTATCTAATGTATCTGTCATATGGCATCTATCTCTACTTATGTGCCTCTATCCTCTATGAATTTATAAAGAATATATGACAAAATTCACATGACACAAGACTAAAATATTTACTATCTTCCCATTTACATAAAAAGTGTGACAATCATGGACCCAATTTGTTATGTTAATTGTCATAGAGGTTTTCATAATTCTTTTTTTGACTGTTCAAACACATATTTTTTTTAAAAAAACAAAGCAGTCCTAAAAACTGGATAAGTATCTTCTACCTTGTGTTGCTAGGATCCATGTTTGCTACACAGAAGAAACAAGAATCCCCAGAAAGGACAGGTGTTATCTCCAAGAGATAAAATACTTCTCAATAGGTGCTAACTTTGTCCTTCATGAATTACACATAAAATTTTGAGAAACTGTGATTTTAATCACTCCATAATGACAGAAATCCAGCAACAGTAAGTAATAGTGAATGTCCCTTCATTTAAGTAAAGGAATACTAAATTTGTAATATTCTTGTTGGAAAGCCAATGTAGTTATGATGGCAAGAGTATGAGATCTAGGGTCAGAGAGACCTAGATTCAATTTTAGCCTTCCTTACTGCTTTCTGCCCTTCTGTATGATAATTGCCTTCTCTGAGCATCAGTCCCTCATCTGTGAAGTGGAAATGACTGCACTTCCAGCAGAGATGTTAACTTAGAATTGAGTGCAGAATGGCAAATTCCTGGCTCAGTGCTTGCTCCAATTTATATGAGGCAGAAACTGGCAAAAGTAAAGGGATAAAAAAGGTCTCTACAATAATACTTGGAAACTACAATACACCACTCTCATCATTGGACAGAACATCTGGACAGAGGATCAAAAATGAAACAGTGAGGTTGAATAATATGATAAATAGACTAAACCTAATAGACATATACAGAATACTGCACCCTAAAACAGCAGGGTATACATTCTTCTTAATTGCTAATGGATCTTTCTCTAGGGTAGACATTTGCTGGGTTAAAAAGAAGATCCCTGTAAATTCAAAAGATCGAACACCTAGAAAGCACTTTCTCTGATCAGAATGGAATAAAGTTGGAAATTAAAAACAGGTGGAGCTCAGCGGCCAAGATGGTGTTAGTGTAGGAGGATACACACTGCAAGCTCCCAGAGCAAGGCGGATTTTGGACGGGGTCCTGCCGGGGGTCTGTGCTGTGCACGCGTGGAGTGAGAAGCTTGGGACATCTATCTGCATGGATCAGCGGCGCGGACAGAATGGTGGAGATTCGTGACTTTTGAGGCTGCCGGTGGAGGTTGGCATGGACTGCTGAGCCCGCGGTTAGGGAAAAAAAAATTTCAATAAAACGGCCATTTGGAGCCGTGGGCAGGATGAAAAAGTTTTATTTTCTGTGGATCTGGCTGCCTGGCACCCCTTGGACCTTGTGTGAACAGAACAAACAAGCTAATTAGCACCCTATGAACCGGAGTGGGGATTTTGGTCGGGATACGCAGCTGATTTCCCTAGCCACTCAGGGATAAGACCCGGGCTGCTGCGGAGCCAGGAAGAAGGGACACTTCCTAAAAAAGGGAGGGTTCTGTTGGAAGACAGGGAAGGGTATTTTATATTTTTAGATATCGATCTGGCTGCCTGCACCGCCCCATAGCTTTGGGGAGCAGATAAGCCGACCTGAAGCAGCATTAGGCTGAGAGTAGATGCGAATCTGCACTCAAACAGATTTACTGAGCAGCCCGGTGATGCTCGAGCTCAGCTCCAGAAGGGGCAGAATCCGCCCTCTTTAGCACTCCTCACTAACAACAAAGCTACAGCTAACCTGGGGAGTCCGGAAAGTGGGACGTGCTTGATTAATTTCCACAGGCCCAGCTAGGGTCCCTCCCCTAAGGGGGTTGGTCTAGAGGAGGAATTATTTTGGGTCCTGCATTTGGCTAAAAAATTAAAATTAAAAACAAAAGTGAGATCACCTCAACAAATGAAAAATAAATTCTTTTTGATTTAGTTTAATAGCTAAAAGCTGCTTCAGGACCTGCACATAGAACCCTGTGGGGAAATTGATTGATAAACACAAGTAGGCAGAAAGGATCCACGTGGACCATAGGGGAATCATTGATCCCCCTTAGCTCTGTTTGACTGCTTGCCTGTGTGGATCTTTGGTTTCTCTCTGTTATTTTCTGCTCTATTGCTATTATTTCCTCCTTCCTCCCCATTCCTTTTTCCCTCTATTTTTTTTTTAAATAGGTGGTGCCAGCTTGTCGCTTCTTTGCTAGGCTTCTTATTCAGTAATTGCCCACTCGCTGTATATATTGATTCTGTATTACAAACTATCACTTATCCTTCCTGCATCTTTCTGCCTTCTGTTTTCTGTTGTGGCTCTTAGAGACAACATTTTTTTCATAGGCCCACAACTTAAGGGTGTCAATTTCTATTCCATCTATTTTGTTTTCTTCTTCTTCTTTTTTTTTATTAGTATTAAATTTTTCCTTTCAGACCTTTCTTAACTATTTCTCTCCCTACTCATAATTCTAGCCTTCTAAATCACTATATATATATATTCCTCCATTTGTTTTCCCAGTACATTGTAGGAACTCCATATTTTTTCCTAGTACTCTACACTGCCTACACAAGTTAAATATTCATCTCATTAAGTCTCATTTTGCCCCTCTTCTAACTTTGAGCAATATTTCTATTACCTTCTGCCTTCTTTACATCTTTTGATTCCTCTGGCCCTAACCTTTTGCCTTCAAGGAAACATAGAAAGAAGCAAGGAAATAAAATAAGAAGAAAAACAGCCAAAGAGAAAACTAAACTCACACGCAGAACCAACAGCTGAATAAAATTCTAGAGCATAGAGAAAAGCTAATCAACTGAACAAACCCATCAAGATAATATGATGACAAGAGGGCAACAGAAAAATACAAATGACTCTGAGAAACTGGAAAACATGGACCAGTCCAATGCACAAAATAAAATCCAGGAAGCAATGCAGTACATCGAACAACTAATCAAAGCTATCCAAACAAATATCATGGACCAACTTAAAGAACTGAAGGAAGAGATTAACGATATAAAGAAGACATTGGGAGAACATACTGAAGAAATAGCTAACACACCTAAAAAGGTAATGGATATGATGGTGAAAAAAGGCACAAGTCAAGAAATGAAAAAGATGCTGGACACACATGGCAGCAGATTTGAACAGGCAGAGGAAAGAATTAGTGATATGGAAGAAAATACAGTTGAAATCAAAGAGATTGTAGAAAGATAGACAAAAAGATAGAAAAAAATCCAGCATGGTCTCAGGGAATTAACCGATAATACAAGACACACAAACATACGCATTATGGGCATCCCAGAAGGAGAAGAGAAGGGAAAGGGAACAGAAGGAGTGTTGAAGGAAGTTATGGCTGAAAACTTCCCAACTCTATTGAGAGATGGATGTGCAGATCCAGGAAGCACAGTGCACCCCAAATAGTATAAATCCCAACAGGCCAACTCCAAGACATATACTTGTCAAATTGTCCAATGCTCAAGACAAAGAGAAAATACTCAAGGGAGCAAGAGAAAAGAGAACCATCACATACAAGGGAAGCACAATAAGATTAAGTGCTGATTTCTCAGCTGAAACCATGGAGGCAAGAAGACAGTGGTATGGCATAGTCAAAACACTAAAAGAAAAAACCTCCAGCCACAAACTCTCTATCCAGCAAAATTGGCATTCAAAAATGATGGAGAGTTCAAAATATTCACAGATAAACAGCAATTAAGAGAGTATATCAAGAAGAAACCAGCACTTCAAGAAATACTAAAGGAATCTCTACAAGTTGAAAGGAAAAAACAAAGGAGAGAGAGTTGGAAGAGAGTTTAAAAACAACTGAAAAGTCAAAAAAAGAAACAAAACACTATATGACATACATTAACCCAAAGAAAAAATGGCTGAAGTAAGAAATTTGTTATGAGTAATAACACTAAATGTTAATGGATTAAATTCACCAATTAAAAGACACAGATTGGCAGAATGGATAAGAAAATATGAACCATCTATATGCTGTCTACAAGAAATCCACCTTCGACCTAGGGATTCAAGGAGGCTGAAAGTGAATGGCTGGAAAACCATTTTACAAGCTAACAATAGACAAAAATGGGCAGGAGTAGCAATTCTAATATCACACAAAATAGACTTTAAATGCAAAACTATTGTAAGAGACAGAGATGGACACTACATATTAGTAAAAGGAGTAATCTCTCAAGAAGAGAGAACAATCATCAACATTTACGCACTTAATCGAGGTGCCTCAAAATACGTGCGGCAAACTCTGGAAAAACTAAGAGGAGAAATAAATGCCTCCACAATTATAGCAGGGGACTTCAACACACCACTATCATCATTAGACAGAATATCTGGACAGAGAATCAATAAAGAAACTAAGGCACTCAACAATACATTAGAAGACCTGGACTTAATAGACATATACAGAACACTACACCCAAATACAGCGGGATTTACATTCTTCTCGAGTGCACATGAAACATACTCCAAACAGACCACATTATAGGCCACAGAACAACACTCAATGAATTCAGAAAAATTGAGATTATACAAAGTAATTTCTCTGACCACAACGGAATGAAGTTGGAAATCAATAAGGGCCAGAGAAACAGGTTAGGCACAAGGATATGGAAGTTAAACAACACACTTTTAGACAAACAGTGGGTCAAAGAGGAAATTTCAAAAGAAATAAGTAACTACCTTGAAACTAATGAAAATGACAACAAAACATATCAAAATCTATGGGATGCAACGAAAGCAGTCCAGAGAGGGAAGTTCATAGCCATAAATTCATATATTAAAAAAGTAGAAAGAGCTAAAATTGAAGACCTAACTGCACACTTGGAGGAATTGGAAAAACAACAAAAAACTAAACCTAAAGGAAGTAGAAAACAGGAAATAACCAAGATTAGAGCAGAACTAAATGAAATAGAGAATAAGAAAGCACTGGAAACAATAAACAAAACCAAAAGCTGGTTCTTCGAGAATATCAACAAAATTGACAAACCCTTAGCCAGACTAACAAAGGAAAAGAGAGAACAGATGCAAATACATAAAATAAGGAATGAGCAAGGTGATATCACTACTGACTCCACAGAAATAAAGAGTATCATAAGAGGATACTTTGAAAAATTATATGCCAACAAGAATGACAATTTAGAGGAAATGCACAAGTTTCTAGAAACCCACAAACAGCCGACATTGATGAAAGAAGAAATAGATGAACTCAACAGTCCAATTACAAGTAAAGAGATAGACTCAGTAATTAAAAATCTCCCAACTAAGAAGTGTCCAGGACCAGATGACTTCACAGCTGAATTCTACCAAACATTCCGAAAAGAGCTAACACCGATTCTACTTAAGCTCTTCCAAAAAATAGAAGTAGAAGGAATATTACATAACTCATTCTATGATTCCAACATTACCCTAATACCAAAACCAAATAAAGATACCACAAGAAAGGAAAATTACAGGCCAATTTCTCTAATGAACCTAGATGCTAAAATCCTTAACAAAATACTTGCTAATCGCATTCAACAACATATCAAAAGGATTAGACACCGTGACCAAGTGGGTTTCATCCCAGGTATGCAAGGATAGTTCAATATAAGAAAATCAACCAATGTAACACACCACATAAACAGACTGAAAGAAAAAAAACCACATGATCATCTCTGGAGATGCAGAAAAAGCATTCAACAAAATACAGCACTCTTTCCTCCTAAAAACACTACAAAAGATAGGAATAGAAGGAAACTTTCTGAAAATGATAAAGGGCATATATGAAAAACCCAAAGGTAACATCATTTTCAACGGTGAACTTCTAAAAGCCTTCCCTCTGAGAACGGGAACAAGACAAGGATGCCCACTATCACCACTCCTATTTAACATTGACTTAGAAGTACTTGCATGAGCACTGAGACAAGAAAAGGACATAAAAGGCATCCAGATTGGAAAAGAAGAAGTAAAAATTTCATTATTTGCAGATGACATGATCCTATACATAGAAAGCCCTGAGAAATCTACAACAAGGCTTCTAGAACTTATAAAGGAGTTCAGTAATGTTGCAGGGTATAAGATCAACGCTCAAAAATCAGTAGCATTTCTGTACACCAATAACCAGCAAACTGAGGAGGAAATCAGGAAAAAAATACCATTTACAATAGTAAATAAAAGAATCAAATACCTAGGAATAAATTTAACTAAAGATGTAAAGGAGTTATATACAGAAAACTACACAACACTGTTAAAGGAAATCAAAGAATACATAAATAAATGGAAAAATATTCCCTGTTCATGGATGGGAAGACTAAACAACATCAAGATGTCTATCCTACCCAAACTAATCTACAGATTTAATGCAATCCCAATAAAAGTCAACACTATAATTTTTAAGGAACTGGAAAAACTAACCACAAAATATATTTGGAGAGGCAAGAGGCCCAGAATTGCCAAAGATATATTGAAAAAGAAAAATGAACTTGGAGGTATCACATTACCTGACTTTAAAACATACTACAAAGCTACAATGATCAAAACTGCGTGGTATTGGCACAAGGATAGACCTACTGACCAATGGAACCGGATTGAGAGTTCTGATATAGATCCTCGCATATACAGTCATCTGATATTTGACAAGGCCACGAAGCCCACTCAGTTGGGAGAGAGTGGCCTCTTTAACAAGTGGTGCTTGGAGAACTGGATATCCATATCCAAAAGAATGAGAGAAGAATACCATCTCACACCTTATACAAAAATCAACTCAAGATGGATCAAAGATCTAAATATAAGAGGCAAAACCATAAATACCTTGGAAGATAATGTAGGGAAGCATCTACAGGACCTTGTAATAGGAAATGGTTTCATGAACTTCACAGCCAAAGCACGAGCAGCAAGAGAAAAAATTGATAAATGGGATCTCCTCAAAATTAAAAGCTTCTGTACATCAAAGGATGTTATTAAGAAAATAAAAAGGCAGCCTACCCAATGGGAAAAAATATTCGGCAACCATATATCTGATAGGAGCCTAATATCCTGCATATATAAAAAAATCCTACACCTTGAAAATAAAAGGACAAACAACCCTTTTAAAAAATGGGCAAGTGACCTGAAAAGACACTTCTACAAGGAAGAAATACAAGTAGCTAAAAAGCAAATGAAAAAATGCTCAACATCACTTGCTATCAGGAAAATGCAAATCAAAACTAGAATGAGATACCATCTTACACCCATCAGAATGGCAGCTATTAAAAAATCAGGAGACACTAAATGTTGGAGAGGATGTGGAGGAATAGGAACCCTCATCCACTGCTGGTGGGACTGCGGTATGGTCCAGCCACTGTGGAGGACAGTTTGGCGGTTCCTCAGAAAACTAGCAATAGATCTTCCGTATGATCCAGTAATTCCACTGCTGGGTATATACCCAGAAGAACTGAAAACAAAAATACAAATAGATATATGCACACCAATGTTCATAGCGGCATTGTTCACAATTGCCAAAAGTTGGAAACAGCCACGGTGCCCATCAACAGACGAATGGATAAGCAAAATATGGTACATACATACAATGGAATATTACTCAGCTGTAAGAAGGAACAAAGTGCTAACACATGGAATAACGTGGATGAATCTTGAAGACCTTATGTTGAGTGAAGCAGGCCAGGCACTGAAGGATGAACATAATATGATCTCACTGATCTGAACTGAGGAAAGTGAGCCGTCTTTGAGAACCATTGTCTGAAAGATATGTTAACAAAGGAGAGTAAGAGAAGAGCGGGCTTTGAGCCATCACCCATATGGACATAATCTATGGTAAAGTGATAGAGTATGGTTACATGTTGTTGGATGGGGCAGATGAGTGGTGGTGTTCCTGGTTATGGTGGCGCAGCACTGGGGGGGTGGGTGGATTAGGAAGGGCTTGTTCAAATCTCCAGGGCATGTAACGGTGAATCTTGACATTCCATGGGTTGGAAAGGTGGGTATCACGGGCCCTGGGGGGCTGGGGGGAAGGGAACAATCAAGATCTAATGGGTTGTTTGGTGGTCATGGGGAAGGTTTTTCATTACCTTACAGTAATGGACACAGGACATGGTATATATCATCAAAATTATTAAACTGTATCATCTAAATTGTAAATTATACTGTAAATCACTGACAATGTTTAGTTGCTATATTTTGCTATCTGTATAACAGTTATAACAATGCTAACAACCAAAAATAAAGGTGGAGGGGTTAATATGGGGTGGGGAAGTGGGGTGGTTTGGTATCTGGGAGTCTCCGGCACTCCGTGTGTGACTTTGCTGTTACCTAAATCTTCTTTGAAAATTAAATGAAAAATTGGGAAACAATGGGGATTGAGTGGATGAAGGTGTCATGGCACCCCAGACATCCCAAAACATAGTGACAAAAGGCAGAAAAAAAAAAGAAAAGAAAAGAGAAAAGAAAAAAAATGAATATATATATATATATATATATATATATATATATTTAAAGGCATTTCCTTTGCTTTTTTGCCCATTTTTTGAATATCCCAATCCTCTAATTATATTTTATTTTGTTTTGTTCTTTGATTATTTGTTTTTTTTTTCCTTCTCTTTTTTTCCCCCCCTGAGTTTCCTTATGTTTGTCTCTTGCATGTAAGCTTATCACACTTGTTTCTTTTTCCTAGTAAGTTTATTGGATTTTTTATGGACTAAATGTTCATGGAGGATTTGGATCACAGAAGGGTTATGTATATATATATATATAAAAAAAATAAAAATAAATTTAAAAAAAAAAAAAAGAAGGGTTACAATGGGTACTGCGGGGTATTATTGGGGGGCTGTCTGGGGGGTGGTTTCGTGGGTGTTGGTTCATCCAAATATACATAAAAGATATACAAAATCATTCAAAGGATCGGGGATGGGGCATGTCCATGATGGGTGCATAATCACACAATAAATGAGGGAATCTGAATTCCTAGCCTGGAGAGCTCTGCCACAATCTCCAAGGGAGCAGCAATAGTCCTCTGAGTGTAGGGACAATGCCTGTCAAAATAGGATGACCCACTGATGTTTTTTGTTTTTTTTTATTGATGACTACCCTTGTGAGTCTTTGCTCTTGTAAATGAGACAGCCTGCAATTGTGGGGTGCCTAAGGGTTGCCACCTGAGAGCCTCCTTGTTGCTCAAATGTGGCCTCTCTCTAAGCCAAACTCAGCATATGATTGCATTACGTTCCCCCCAGCGTGGGACATGACTCCTGGGGATGACCCTCCCTGGCAATGAGGGATTAATACCAAGTGCCAACTGGCAACACAACTGGAAAAAGACCTTGAATAAAAGGGGGAAATTGTAAAGACAAATGAGTTCAAGTGGCTAAGAGACTTCAAAGAGAGTCGGGAGGTCATCCCAGAGTTAACTCTTACGCACACCTCAGTAGGAGCTCATAGAACATCTAAGTGCCTATCACCCCACTCAGTGGGGTTCCTGAGAGCTCTGGAGACACCCAGGTCCTATATAATAGGGGATAGCCCCAGAGACTGATGCCTTATCAGTGGTCTCTATTTTGGAATCTGTGCTACTGAGAGTGACAGAATTAGACTCAAGTAAGTCCTCCCTGCACATGGTTCACCAGTCCCTTCTATTCAAACCTATATGTGATGCTGGAGTTTTTAGGTATACTTCCAGCGACTGGAGCCTCCCGCCTACTTATGTGCCAGGTGTGAATGAAATCTCGGTGGAACTGCCACTCCTACCCTACAGCTCAATGGACTCATCCAAGTCACCTGGTGAGGAGACAACGATGGGCAATGGCCATCCCAGGGAATGGATAGGGCCTGCATCTGCAGGCAGGACCATCCCACCCACCATATCCATGGGATATAAGCCCTCTCTCACTTGGAGTTGGAGTGGACAACACCATCCCAGTCCCCTCAGGATTGGGGGAAGAACTATGTACTAGAGTGGACTTAATGGTATTCTCTTGTTCACATATGGTGATTCTAGCAATGCAAGAAATTATAACAATGAGGTGGAGCCAGTGGCCACTTGATACTTTTGGGGTAGGGAGGGGATGAGCAGTTGAAATACAGGGGCTTCTTTGGGAGTTGGAGTTTGTCCTGAGTACTGTTGTGGCAACGGATGTAGGCCATTTTAAATCAGCACACACCACTCAGAACTGAGTGGGAGAGAGTGTGGTCTACAGTGTGAACTGTGGTCTATGGTTGGTGGCAAGGCTCCAGGATGTGTAAGTTCATTGAGGGTGGTTGGCCACACTTGTGGGAGATGTTTGTGTGGGATGTAGTGGGAGGTATGGGAGGTGGGCAACATGGGAATCCCAGTGGGTTCTGTGTAATATTTTGTGTATTCTAAGCACTTCTTGAAATATATGTATATATATATATATATATATAACATTTTTGTAAGCAAATACACATATATGCATATATATTTATATATCATTTTGCAAATGTTTGTATGTATTGTGAGAATTTAGATTTTTACCCTCAATAAAAATAAATTAAAAATTAAAAAAAATAAAAAAACAGGTGGAAATTGTGAAAAGTGACAAATATATGGAGATTAAACAACACACTCATATATTCAGTGGGTGAAAGAAGAATTTTCCAGAAATCAATAAATATCTCAAGATGAATGAAAATGAGAACACAGCATATCAAAAACTATGGGATTCAGGAAAAGTGGTGCTGAGAGGGAAATTTAAGGCCTTCAATGCTTACATTAAAAAAGAAGTTAGAGTTAAAATCATTGACCTATCCACACAGCTGGAGGAATTAGTGAAAGAACAGCAAACTTTTCCCACATCTAGAAGAAGGACATTAAGTTAACTAATGTCAGAGCAGAAATAAATGAAATTGAGAACACCAAAAAAAAAAAAAAATTAGAGAGAATTAACAAAACCAAAAGTTGGCTCTTCAGGAGATTAGCAAAATTGTCAACCCTTGGCTAGACTGAGAAAGAAAAAATATGAGAAGATGCAAATAAATGAAATAAAAGATGAAAATAGGGTCATTACTACTTATCCCACAGAAGTCAAAGAGTTTCTAAGAGGATACTATGGACAACTATGCACCAATAAACCAGATAATGTAAGTGAAATGGAAAAATTCTTAGGAACATACATACAATGTACACTGACCATAGAAGAAATAGAAGACTTCAACAAAACAATCACAAGTAAAGTGATGGAAATAGTCATCAAACAAATTCCCAAAATGAAAAGCCCAGGATCACACGGTTTCACTAGTGAGTTCTACAAAACATTCAATGAAGATTTTATATGGCACTTTCTCAAACATTCCAAAAAATTGAACAAGAAGGAACATTAACAAACTCATTCTATGAAGCCTAATACAAAAGCCCATAAAGATATTGTGAAAAAA
This sequence comes from Tolypeutes matacus, assembly GCA_026826555.1. Taxonomy (NCBI): domain Eukaryota; kingdom Metazoa; phylum Chordata; class Mammalia; order Cingulata; family Chlamyphoridae; genus Tolypeutes; species Tolypeutes matacus. The sequence goes on along the minus strand of JAKSZT010014497.1, from coordinate 840,125 downwards.
GAAAATTACAGACCAATTTCCCTAGTGAATACAGATGTGAAAATCTGAACAAAATACTTGCTAATCGAATCCAACAATACATTAAAAGAATTTGTCATCATGATCTAGTAGGTTTTATACCAGACATGTAAGCATTGTTCAACACAGTAAAATCAATCAGCATAATACTTCACATTAATAAATCACAGAAGAAAAATCACATGATCCAATTGACTGACAGAGAAAAGGCATTTGACAAAATACAGCATCCTTTTTTGATTAAAAAAAAAAAAGCACTACAAAAGATAGGGACTGAAGAAAATTTTCTCAATATGATAAATGCAATGTATGAAAAATCCACTAATTTAAGATTAGGACTTTGATTGGGACATGTCTATAGGGTGTTCAGTCACCACTCTTTGGTGGGTGGGAACTCACAGATAATAGACATGGCAAAGGAAAGAAATGACATTCTGATGTGGAGTTTTTGAGCTGGATTCCCAGGAAGTAAACATACAGAGGAGCTTGATCTTGAGGAAGAAGTGAAGGCCCTGGGAAAAGAGATGATCTGTTCACCTGACAGTTCACAGCTGGTCTTGTGGAGAGAAAAAAGCAGCTGAGCCTGGAGAGAATCAAGCCCCAGGGAGAGAGACAAAATCTAGAGCACCTGACCATGAAGACTTTAGGGGAAGAGAAAGCTGAATATCGGTAACCATCTTGTTCAAACACGTGACAACAGACTTGGGTGAGGGAAGTAAATAATGCTTTATGGACTGGTAACTGTAAGCTTCTACTCCAAATATATAATCTTTATAAAAATCAGCAGATTTCTGGTCTTTTGAATCAGCATCGTTAAGGCTGACTAATACAGTAATGTATAAGATTCCCATGCATCACTCCACCACCAACACCTTGTGTTGTTGTGGAACATTTGTTACAAATCGTGAAAAATCCTCATCATAGTATTACTGCTTAATATTGTCTATATCATACATTTGTTGTATTTTTCCATAAACCACCCTATTATTATCATTATGTATTCTTATTGTACATTTGTTAATGTTCATGACAAAATGTTCTCCTATTTGTACTGTTAACCACAGTCTACCATCTAATGCAGGATTCTCTGCATTATACAGGCCTATGCATTGTACAATCTGTTCAAAGTGTACACTTAGTGACTCTGATATACATCACACAATTGTTCTTTCATCACCTCAGTCAGTTTTAGGGTGTTTGAGACAAAAGTTCTGTAGAGTCAGTCCAATGTATCTTCTTCAGATACAGATTTTTATTGTTGTTTGTTTGTTTTCCTCTGTTAATGGGCCATACTTCCTTGCTTCTTTTTATGCTTCATAGCTTTTCAGTTGAAAAGTAGAAATTTAGAATGTTAAGATGTGGTAACTCTGGAAAGCAAATACTTCCCTCTTCATAGGTTTTTATAAAACTTTATGTGGGCTATTGATAATTGTTTGTTTAATGACTTTCTGAACTATTTTTATAAATTCTGTATTCTTTGTTATGTGTTGTCTCTCAAATTTGTTCTTTTAGCCTATATTCAGCAAGTGTTTTGATAGATATTCTTGAATGCTATATGAGGAATAAAATGAGAGTGATAGTGAGAGTGTAAAAAGAGGGAGAAAGAGAAGAATGAGAAATAAACCTCCCCTAGTCTTTGCAGATTGGCTCTGGGTGGTACAATACTTCAATGCTTAGCCAGGCCATTAAAAACTCTTTATGCCACTTTTCCTACCTGGCACATATTTATGTACTTCTAATTTTTCAAAAAAAATTATTGTAGTGACATATACTACTCAAATTTTCCCAGTGTAACTTCTTTTAAGTGTACAACTCAGTAATATTAATTATATTCACAGTATTGTGCTACCATCATCAAGATCTCTTACCCTAACTTTTCATCACTTCAAACAGAAACTCTGTACCTGATAATCAATAAACTTCCTTTCTTCTTGTCTCTGCCCATGGTAAACTATAATCTACTGTCAGTATTTATATGAATTTGCATATACTAAGATTTAATATAGCCAAGATAAAACAATTTATCCTTCTGTATCTAGTTTATTTCACTCAATATGGTGTCTTCAAGGATCATCAGTATTGTAGCATGCATCAGATCTTTATTCCTTTAAATGCCTGAATAATATTCCATTATACCACATTTTTTTTATCCATTCATCTGTTGATGGACATGTGAGTTGCTTCCAAATTTTGGCTCTTGTCAATAACCCTGCTATGAATATTGTTGTACAAATATCTGTTCATGTCCCTATTTTCTATTATTTTGAGTAATATCATGAAATTGAAATGCTAGATTATATAATAATTCTATGTTTCACTTTCTTAGGAACTGTCAAGCTGATTTCCACGTTGGCTCTATGATTTTATAATACCACCACCAATGAATAAGTCTTCCAATTTCTCTACATCCTCTTCAATATTGTTATTTTTCCACTTTTGGGGTAATAGCAATCCTAGTGGGTGTGAAGTGGTACCACACTGTGGTCTTGATTTGCTTTTCCCTGATGTCAAGTGATTTTGAGAATCTTATCTGTGTTTGTTGGAAATTTTTACATCTTCTTTGAAGAAATGTTTATTCAATTAAAAGAGGTCAGCTGTGGACTGGGAAAGAGAATGTAATGGGGCTGCAGTGGGGGCCATGATCATTTGGGCTACTTCCTCACTTAACTCACTTGTGCCTTCAGGACCTACTCAAGCTCAATCTCATAAACACCACTTCCATTTTATGATGGAGTGCTGCTATATACACCCAAATTTATGGTTTGGAGGGTCAAAGAGCAACCAGAACATGAAAGGCAACTTAGATCTTATGGTAATGTGGTTGCCCATTGGTAAGCATTAAAGCTCTACTAAGTCCCAGTTACAGGCCAAAAGCTGCTTCTCAAAAGAAGAGTATTTAACTAAAGAGAATAGCAGGAATTTGCTCCAAAATCCTAAGGGTCTGCATCGTGCTTCTGCTATAGAGGCCTTCCAAACACTCTAGATTGCATCTCTCTTTGCCATGGACACTTCCAGGATCACAGGATATGTGGTATCATATTTTCCAAGTGGCATAGCAGCTTGCACAACAACCTGAAATGGTTACAAAGCCTTTTCTTGTTCTGGTGCACATTTAAAACTTGCAGCTCTTCTGGTCACTCAGTAAATGGACTGGACTAGCACACTGAAATGAGGAATATGTTATTGCCCAAATCCAGACAGGCCAACTAGGCATTGTGCCACATTTTTTATTATAGGTGGGGCCAGATGCAACAGCTTATCTTTAGAATGAATATATCAACATTTACCACAACACTGAATACCTAGAAATTTTACCACAATGGAAGGACCCTATACTTTTGTTGGATTTATCTCCCTTCCTCTCACTTGTAAATGTCTTAATTAGTCTACAGTAGTTGCTATTTCTTGATCAATAGGTCCAATCAATAGAATATCATTGATATAATGGACCAAGATTATGTCATGTGAGATGGAGAGACAATTGAGGTCACTGAGGTCAATATTATGACATACGGCTGAAGAATTTATATACCCATGAAGTAAGACAGTTAAGGCATATCACTGGCCTTTTCAGCTGAGAGAAACCTGTTTCTAGTGGTCCTTACTAACAACAATTGAGTAAAAAGCATATACCAGATCAATACCTGTTTAACATGTATGAGGGGATGTGATGATTTGTCAAACAATGATCCTACATCTGGAACAGCAGGTGCAACTGAAGTCATCACCTCATTAAGTTTGCAATAATCTACTGTCATTCTCAAAGATCCATCTGTGTTCTGCACAGGCCATATAGGAGTGTTGAATGGGACTAAGGTGGGAATCACCACCTCTGCACCCTTTATTGTCACACTGATCTCTGCAATCCCTCCAGGAATCTAGTATTACTTTTAATTTACTATTTTGCTTGGTAGTGCAAGTTCTAGTGGCTTCCACTTGGCCTTTTCTACCATAAGAGCCGCACCCCACAAGTCAGGGAGCCAATGTGGGGATTCTGTCAGTTGCTGAGTATGTCTGTTCCATTTTCCATTATGGAATTTGGGAAATAAACATAGAATGGTTCTAGCAACCCACTGGACCCACTGTGAGGTGGACCTAAGCTAAAATTCCATTAACCACCTGGCCTCCATAAATTCCTCCTCTGGTGGACCACAGTGACCTTTTGATTCTCCTGGAATTAATGTCACCTCTGAGTCAGTGTTTCATAATCCCCAAAGTGTCCTTTTCCCCAATGCACATTTACCATGGTAAAAGTCCATAGGTGTCTTTTGGTAAGACTAGTAGGAAGATTAACAGTATAAATTTTCAACAGGGAAACAAGATCCTTCCCCAAGGTGACACTACCTTCCTTTCATTCAAGGGGACCTAGGTCTGTAAATTGTCTCAATACTGGGCATAGATTAAGGGACCCATGACCCTCTGTTTCTATAATTCAAGCTAGACTTTTGTTCACTTGACATGGAACACTTCTGGTTATACAGATAAAATAGGAAGTTTGTTAAATACCCATCTATTTTACTTCTAGGTACTCCGTGATCTATTAGCCAGCACTGTAGGTTTCTGTGAGTCAGATCAATTTTTTTTAAAAAAAATTTTAATAGATACTTTGATTACATAAATGTTACACAAAAAATATAGGAATTCCTATATGCCACACCACCCACACTTCACACAACCTCCCACATAAACATCCTTCATTAGTGTGGCACATTAATTGCAATTGATAAACACATACTGGGGTTTTGCCTTTAAGCATGGGCCACAGTTCACATTGTAGACCACACTCTCTCCTACGCAGTTCTGCATGTTATATGATTATATGAAATGGCCTATATCTGTCATTGTAATGTCACTCAGGACAATTCACAAGTCCCAAAAACAAAACCCTGTATTAAAAATGTCTCTCCCTGCCCCAAGAGCCTTCAGTGGCCACTGGCTCCACATTAATGTAATTTCTTCCATTGCTTGTGCCACAATATGTATATAGCAGATTACCAGTAAGTCTAGCCTAGTCCATAGCTCTTCTCCCTATCCTGAAGAGTATAGGATGGTGATGTCCACTCCACCTCCAATTGAGAGGAGGGTTATATCCTATGGGGAATTTGGATGGGATTATCCTGTCTGTAGCTGCACACTCTCTCCATTCCCTGGATATTCCATTGTCCATCATCTCCCCACCAGTTTTGCTGAGTAAGTACAATGAACGGTAAAGTAGGAGATGCTGCTCCACCAACATTCCAGGCCAGCTGGTAAATGGAGAGCCCAAAGTCTATAGTCTCTGGACATACACCTACAAACTACAGCACCAAGTATAGGTTTGAATAGAAGGGACAGATGAGCCATGTGCAGGGAACACATAGTGGAGTCTGACTCTGTCAGTCTCAGGAGAACAAACTCCAATGTAGGGCCCACTGGCAAGGCACCAAATGCTGGAGCCATATAAGAGTGTTGAATGGAACCTGGGAGTCTCCAGATCCCTCAGAAACCCCACTATTTTGGGTGATATCCACTTTGGAATTCTATGAGATCCTACTGAGATGTGCATAAGCATTACCTCTGGGATGACACCCTATCTCATTTTGAAGTCTCTTAGCCATATAAACTCATTTGTCTTTACCTTTTCCCCCTTTTATTCAAAGTCTTTTTCCAGTCACATTGCCAGTTGGTGCTTGGTAGCAATCCCTCCGTGCCAGTGAGGCTCATCCCTGGTAGTCATGTCCCATGAAGGTAATACATTCATATACTGATTTTGGCTTAGAGATAGGTCACATTTGAGCTACAAGGAGACTCTCAGTAGGCAACCCTTAGGCACCCCATAACAATACACTAAGTTTCATTTCAATGGCAAAGACACATAAAGCTAGTCATCAATATCAAGGGCTCATCAATGGATCATCCTCCTTCACCAGTCACTGTTCCTGCACTTGGGGGACTATTTCTGCTCCCTTAGAGAATGTGGCAGAGCTCTCCAGGATGGGAATTCAGTATTCTCTCATTTATTGAATGATTCTCCACCAACTGTGACAATGCCTTATGAACATTTGAACATTTTTATATACCTTGTATTTATCTTCAAGTGAACTTCCTCTCATGTATCCCTCATCCCTGACAACCCACACCAACAATCCTCCCCTACCCCAGTTGTAACACTTATGTGATTCAAAACTTCTTCAAAGATGAATCCATTACAATAGCTGAATACAATTAATACGAAAATGAAATGGTAATGATAAGTTTAAATGTAAGAGAAAAATGCATAAAAATATTAAAAAACAAAAAATTAAATTAAATTAAAAGATTGGGATATTAAAAAAATGAAAAATAAAAATTAAATTTCTTTTTTGATCTTTTGCCTTTCATCAATGCAGTATCTGATGTCCAGTCTTTACCATGGTACCTTCCCCCTCTCATTCCTCAGTGTCTCACTATTTTTCATTTTGCTTTCAAAGAAGTCTTAGATCACAGCAAAGTCACAGGCAGAATATAGAAGACTCTCATATACCCAACATTATCCCCATTTCCTCTCCCCCATATTAATAACTTATTATATATGGATGGTAGCATTTTTATAACTAATATACAAATAGTGAAACATAGCTACTAAACATTGTCAATGGTTTACACTATGATTTACAGTTTAGACCCTACACTTTTATAAATTTTAATGATATTTACCATATCCTGTGTAATGAGGAACATTCCACTGACCAGTAAATACCCCAATCAATCTATTCTATTCCTCCCACCCCATTCCCCAGGACCCAAGAAGACCAGATCCCCTTTCTTGACTCTTTGGATGACAAGATTCATAGATACATGCAACAATAGGTCTTAACACAAAGGTGAGTCCTCCCCTATTAGGAACCACCCTTGCTCTTGATAGACTTTAACCTATTTTTGAACATATCAGTCCTCCCAAAGATGGGAGACCAACTCCTTCCTGCTCATTATGTGGGTCTCCACTCACTGAAAGAACACATTATGACAGAATAAACACTCACACACTCCCTATAAGCCTGCTCCTTGTATGCCCTTCTCTGAATGTCCCCCCAACCAACACCCTAAACCAGTGTCCCTTCATTGTCATATTGACAAAAACAGCACTCTCACTTCTGTACTTTCAACCTCATACACTCAAATCCTCTGTGTTCACCTGGACCCTCTCCCAATCCTCCCCCTTCTAACCCACCCTTTCCAATCTACCCACCTCTCAATCCTGCACCACACAACCCAAAAATATCACTACCCTCCTGTCCCATCCCTCCAATAGGAAACCACACTCTATCACTTTACCATAAATCATGTCCGTATGGCTGATGGCTCACAACCCACCCTTCTTTTTCTGTTTCTTGTAAACCTATCTTACAGACAATAGCTCTTGGAGATGGCTCAATTTCCTTAACTCATATCAGTGAGGTCATGTACTGTTCATCCTAAAATGTCTGACTTGCTTCACTCAGCGTAAGGTCTTTAAGATTCATCCATGTTATCCCTTGTGTTAGCACTTTATTCCTTCTTACAGCTGAGTAATATTCCACTGTATGTATGTACCACATTTCGTTTATCCATTCTTCTGTTGATGGGCACTGGGGTTGATTCCAACTTTGGAAATAGTGACAATGTCACTATAAACATTGGTGTGCGTATATCTTTTTCTTGTCTTTGCTTTCAATTCTTCAGGGTATATACTCTGCAAGGAATCACTGGATCATATGGAAGTTTTATAGTTCATTTTTTGAGAAAACTCAAACTGTCCTCCATAGTGGCTGAACCATTCTACAATCTCACCAGCAGAGGATGAGGGTTCCCATTCCTCCATATTCTCCCCAACACTCATAGTGTGCTATTTCTTTAATAGCTGCTATTCTAATGGGTGTAAGATGGTATCTCAGTGTAGTTTTGAATTGCATTTCTCTAATAGCTAGTGATGTCAAACATTTTTTCATGTGCTTTTTAGCCATTTTTATTTCTTCCTTGGAGAAGTGTCATTTCAGGTCACTTGCCCATTTTTTAAATGGGTTGTATGTCTTTTTATTTTTGAGGTGTAGGATTTCTTTATATATGCAGGATATTAGGCTCCTATCAGATATATGGTTGCCAAATGTTTTCTCCCATTGGGTAGGCTGCCTTTTGACTTTCTTGATAGGTACTCTGAGGTGCAGAAGTTTTAATTTTGAGAAGATCCCATTTATCTAATTTTTCTTTTGCTGCTCTGCTTTGGTTGTGAAGTTCATGAAACCATTTCCTATTACAGGGTTTTGTAGGTGCTTCCCTACATTATCTTCCAAGGTCTTTATTGTCTTGGCTCTTATACTTAGATATCTGATCCATCTTGAGTAGATTTTTGTGTTAGGTGTGAGATGGTGTTCCTCTGCTATTCATTTGGTTATGGATATCCAGTTCTCCAAGCACCATTTGTTGAAGAGGCCATGCTCTCCAAACTGAGTGCACCTGGAGGCCTTGTTGAATATCAGGTGATTGTATATGCAAGGATCTATATTGGAACTATCAATTCAGTTCCATTGGACAGTATATCTATCCTTGTGCCAATACCATGCAGTTTTGACCACTGTAGATTTGTAGTATGTTTTAAAGTCAGGTTAAATTTTGTAGTTAGCTTTTCCCATTCATTAAAAATACAGTGTTTTTATCTTTTGTTAAATTTATTCACAGGTATTTGATGCCTTTAGTTACTATTTTAAATTGTATTTTTTTCTTGATTTCATCCTCAGATTTATTGTTACTGCTAATGATTTGGGGGCATTTATCTAATAGCCTGGGATGTTATTGAACTCCTTTATAAGTTCTAGAAGGTTTGTTACAAATTTCTCAGGGCTTTCTATGTATAGGATCATGTCTTCTGCAAATATTGAAATTTTTAATTCTTCCTTTCAAGTTTGGATGCTTTTTATATCTTTTTCTTGCTTCCGTGCTAAAGCAAGTATTTCTAAGACAATATTAAATAGGAACAGTTATAGTGGGCATCCTTCTGTTGTTCCTGACCTTAGAGGGAAAGCTTTTATGATTTCACCATTGAAGAAGATTTTGGCTCTGGGTTTTTCATATATACTGTTTAACATGTTCAGAAATTTTCCTTCTATTCCTATCTTTTGAGTGTTTTTATCAGGAAAGAGTGCTGTATTTTTTCAAATGCTTTTTCTGCATCTACAGAGATGATCATGGGATTTTTTTTTCTTTCTATCTTTTTATGTGGTGTATTACATTGATTGAATTTCTTATGAAGAACCATCCTTGAATACTGGGATGAAATCCAATTTGTCATGGTGTATAATTCTTTTGATATGTTGTTGAATGTCATTAGCAAATATTTTGTTGAGGATTTTAGCATCTAGGTTCATTAGAGAAATTGGTCTGTAATTTTCCTTTCTTGTGTCATCTTTGGATTTGGTATTAGGGTAATGTTGGCATCATAGAATGAGTTAAGCAATGTTCTTTCTACTTCTGTTTTTTGGAAGAGTTTAAGCAGGATATATGTTAGCTCTTTCTGGAATGTTTGGTAGAATTCACTTGTGAAGCAATCTGGTCCTGTGGTCTTTTTAGTTGTGAGGTTTTTGATGACTGAGTCTAACGCTTTACTAGTAATTGGAATGCTGACTTCATCAATGTAGGCTGCTTATGAGTTTCTAGGAATTTGTCCAATTCCTCTTGATTATTATTCTTGTAGGCATATAATTTTTCAATGGACCTTCTTATGATACTTTATTTCTGTGGGGTCAATGGTGATATCACATTCATCATTTGTTATTTTTGTGTATTTGTCTGGCTAAGAGTTTGTCGATGCTACTGATCTTCTTGAAGAACTAGCTTTTGGTTTTGCTTATTTTTCCAGTTCTTTATTATTTTCTATTTCATTTAGTTCTGTGTCTCTTGACTGGTGAGTTTAATCCATTAAAATTCAGTGTTATTACTCTCAAGGAATTTCTTACATCAATCATATTTTAATTGCATTTATGTATGTCATATGTTGTTTTTATTTCATTTTGTCCTTTTAGATTTTCTTACGCTCTCCAACATCTATCACTCTCCTATTTTTTTCCTTTCAATTTTTAGCACTTCCTTCAGTGTTTCTTGAAGTGAAGGATTCTTATTGGCATGCTCTCTTAATTTCTGTTTCTCTGTGAATATTTTGAACTCTTCATCATTTTTGAATGCCAGCATTGCTGGAGAGAGAATTCATAGCTGGAAGTTTTTTCTTTGAGTACCTTGACTCCTCTGTCATACCACTGTTTTCTTGCCTCTATGGTTTCAGATGAGAAATCAGAAATTAATCTTATTGAGCTTCCCTTGTATGTGATGGTTCTCTTTTCTCTTGCTGCCTTGAGTATTTTCTCTTTGTCTTGAGCTTTGGGCATTTTGACAAGTATGTTTTAGAGTAGGCCTGTTCAGGTTTATACTGTTTGCAGTGAGCTGTGCTTCCTGGATATTTACATCCATATTCTTCAATAGGGTTTGGAAATTTTTAGCCATTATTTCCTTCAAAACTCCTTCTGTTCCCTTTCCCTTCTCCTCTCCCTCTGTGATGCCTATAATGCATTTTGTGTTGTCATTTAAATCCCTAAATTCCTGCTGGATTTTTTCTATCTTTTTACTATCTGTTCTATTATTTGCTTTGATTTAAAATGTACTGTCTTCCACATCATTAATTCTTTCTTCAGCCTGTTCAAAGCTGTTGTTACGTGATTCCAGTGTCTTCTTTATTTATTTGATTGTGCCATTCATCACCATCATATCCGTTTTTTTTATGTATGTTTACAATTTTATTCAGAATGTTCTCCCAGTGTCTTCTTAATGAAGAGTCTTAATGAAGAGTCCTTAATCTCTTCCTTTACTTCATGAAGTTGATCTATGATATTTATTTAGACAGATTTGACTAGTTTTTTGATGTTGTGCATCTCTTCCTGGTTTATTTTATTCATTGGACTGGTCCATGTCTTCCTGTTTCTTAGTATGGTTTGTAATATTTGTTGCCCTCTGTTCATCATTTATCGTGATGCATTTATTCAGTTGTTTAGCTCCTCTCTCCTCTAGAGTTTTGCTTATCTGCTGGTTTTGTGTGTGTGTTAAGTTTTCTCTTTGACTATTTGTTCTTCTTGTTCTATTTCCTGGCTCTTTTCTATGTTCCCTTGAAAGAAAATTTTAGGGCCAGAGAAATAAAAAGAGGTAAGAAAAGAAAAAGGATAATAATAATATTAATAAAAGTTAGAAGAGGAGTCATATAAGACTTAGTGAAATGTATATTTAACTCATGTAAGCAGTGTAGAGTAATAAGAATAAAAAAGTTGAGTGCCTATAATGAAATGGGAAACTGAATAGAGAAAAAAATATAGAATGATTCAAAAGGACAGAATAATGAACAAAGAGAGAAAGAGAAAAGAAAGTACAAAAAGAAAAAAAAGGCTTAATTAAAAAAGAAAACAGAATATACAAGATAGAAATCAAAATCATTAAACTGAGGAGTAATGAAAAAGGTGGAATGTAAGAAACACAACAGAAAGCAGAAGATAGAAAGATGAAGGAAGGAAAAGTGATAGCATTAGTAGACAGAATCATTATACACAGAAAATGGGACATCAAGGAAAAAGTATCACAGCAAAAAAGAAATAAGCTATCAGTACCTAATTTTTAAAAAGTGGGGGAGGGGGGGCGGATGTGGCTCAAATAGTTGGGTGTCCGTCTGCCATATGGAGGGACCTGGGTTCAATTCCTGGGACCTCCCGGTAAAATTTTTTTTTAAAAGTGGGGGAGGAAAGAGGAAAGGAAAATAAGAAACACAACACAACAAAACAACAGCAACAACAATAAGAAACCCCAAACAGACACACAAGCAAGCCATCAAACAAAGCTAAGGAAGAATAGCGTTCCTTCTTGGGCCCGCGTTGGTCCTTATGTGGAAAAATAAGGGTCCCAAAAGACGCTAGTACAAAAATAATGTCTATGTTTTCCCTGTCCTGTGGTATCAGCTGGATGTTAGATATTCCAGTGGATCACTACTCTTAGAGGAGCTGGATATTGAACCAAGGACCTCTTATATTCATGGCAGAAATTTCTCCACTGAGCTACTTTTCTAATTGGGTTAATTAGCTCCTCAGAAAACTATTCAGTCACTTTCCCCTGGGCAAGTTTTACTCTCCTAGTGCAGCAGAATTCAGCAGGCTGTATTAACAGCTCCCCCTCCCCTATTCTGGTCAGGATGAATTCCCTTTTGAAATTCAAATAGGACCCTGATGACTGAGTACACCACTGCAAGCCCTTATAGACCACCCTTTCCTCCCAGAGGACCCCAGATAGGCTTTTGGACACTTATTACATGCTTTCCACTGCCTAACTCCTTTGAGGAATTGAAATTCTGAAATCCTCAGTGCAGAACTATTAAATTGCCTGACTCTGCCCTCTCTCAGGCCAAGCCTATGTATCCCATGGTGGATAGGTAAATCAGGCTGCCTCAGCAGATTCATATTTCCCCTCTACCTGGTGCTACTTCAAGATGGCCGGTGTGCTCCCCAAAGCTCAAAGGGGGTCCAGGCAACCAAACCCACAGAAAGGAAACCCCTCTACATCCCTTGCCAGAATCTTCCCATTTCAGAGAATGCTCCCTCTCGCTAGCTGGCCAACAGGAGTCAGGGCTCACTCTGGCCCCTTGCCCTGAGGGTGGGTCTTAGCCATCCATGATTTCCAGATTCAGAGCTAAAAACTCATGGTTTTATTTTGAGCAATCTATCTCCCTGTCCAGCTCCCTCAAGATTGATGACCCAAAGGTTCCCACTTTGTGGGCTCCCAGAACAGCTCACCTGGTCAGTATCCTGTCCCCAGTCAGCCATCCTTTGCAAGAAAGATGGTGTGTGCACACTTAAACTGATGCCATCTTTCCTATCACTTGCCTTTTTTTTTTTTAAGGAAAACATTACAAACTTTCCACAGAGGTATTTCTTTCAACCTTAGATTTCCATTGCTTCCACTCTCCCTAGAGCTGAGGTTCTAAGTGGACTTAGCTGGGCAAATTCACTTAAGAGAAGCCCTCTGTCTCAACATCCCTCTTCTCTTGTAACAGGTGACATGGGGAAGATGTCTGTTCTCCTCTCAGTTGACTGCAGTGAGCCAGTTTAATGTCTTCGGGCTGGGGAATGGGAGCCCTTCTGCACTACCCCAAGGTAGTGGTAACTCATGTTTATTGTTTTGGGCTCTTTGTCTTTCTGTCTCCCACTGTTCTGGAAGATGTACAGCATTGCCCTTGTCTGTTGACACCCAAAACATGTTCTTTTGACAGCCTTTGCCCCTTTCTTGATTATTTTTTGAGAAATTTGCTTGCTTGAACAAACAACTGGGAACTATGACCGGGCAAATCGACACATGAACCTAAGCATCAAGGACAGTGTTCCCTCCTCTACATGTTTTGTTGGAACAGTTTGAGGAAGATTGAATTTGCATGAATTTTTGATAGGATTAACCAGTAAATCCATCTGGTTCTGGGTTTTGTTTTACTTTTGATTACTGATTCACTTTCTTTACTTATTATTGGTATAATGTAATTTTTGGTTTGCATTGAATCAGTTTAGATTAATTGTGTTTCTAGAAATTTTTCCATTTTTATATAATTTCTTGGTATAAAATTGTTCACAGTATCACTTGTAATATTTTTAATTTAATAAACTTTGTTTTTAAAGTTTTACATTACAAAAAACTTACATTGAAATTGTAGGGGATTCCCATAACCCCACCCCTACCTCTGTCATATATTTGCCTATTAATAGCAACTTACATTAGTGTAGTACATCTGTTACAATTGATGAACAAATATTGTAGTATTGCTACTAACCATGGTCATAATTTATATTATTGTTTACACTTTGCATTGTACAAATTTATTGGTTTTGACAAAATGTATAACAGCCTGTATCCTTCTTTGCAATATCATGCAGAACAATTCTAATGCCCTAAATATTACCTATGTTCCACCTATTCTTCCGTCTACCTCCCTTCAAAATCTCTGGTAACCCCTATTTTAATTTCAATGCTGAAAGTTCTTCCATTACATCAATAATAAAAGTCTAGTTGGGTCCATGTTTGCATAACTCCTTTGGTTTGTTCATTCCTCAATTTTTAGGATTTTGGGTTGGTTATGCTCTTTCTCCTTCAGATTTAGAGACAGTTTAGAAGTTATGGGTCAGATGGAATTAGCTGTTTTGCTTGTAGTTGTAGATACACTTGGCTTTTTAGGATGGGACTCATCCATCATCATCATTTTGTTCGTTGTCCTTGGATGACTTCAATGAACTGGAGAGTAGGTGTTTGCCACACCTTTCTGAGATTTAGGGCTCAACCAGCATATGTACAGACAGAAGATTTAAGTCTCTGGAAAATATATTTAACATACATAGTGCTAATTATAGGTTCAAATAAAGGGGGTAGAAGAATGTATGGAAATTATAAATGAGTTTAGCTCTGGTACATTGGGAAAATAAGTTATCACATACTCCAAGGTAAAGCCCAATGATGGGGTGCTGATTCCATGGGGTTGTATGAATTCCCTTTACTGTCTGGATGTCTCTAGAGACCTCAGAATCACCCCTGTTGGAGGTTTTGTTTACTATGGCACTTAGTGAGATCTGCTTTAGATGTGCATATGTGTAACCTATGGAATGATCACCCAACTCACTTTGAAAGCTCTTAGCTGTAAAAACTCTTTTGTATTTAGTGTTTCCTCCTTTTGGCGAAGGTCATTTTTCCAAATGCATTTCTAGCTTGTGCTTTGAAATAATCTCTCAGTGCCAGGGAGGCTCACTCCTGGGATTCATGTCCAATTCTGGGGGGGAAATGGTGAGTTTATTTGCTGAATGTGGCTTATACAGGCACCACAGTTGAGTAAGAAAGAGGTTTTCAGAAGGCAGCTCTTAGATAATAATTATTATTAAGCTAAGTGTCAAATTTTCAAGGATAAGTTTCATAAGTACAAGCATTACTATCAATGGCTTGGAAAATTGTTATGTTTTCTTTTAGTAGGCACTTTCTATGTACTCTAGAGATTCTTGTGACTCTATTTCAGAATGTAAAAGGACTTCCCGGGGTGGGACTTTAATATTTTTTTGGTTAATATGTGGGTTTCCACCAACTGAGATAATGCACTATGAGAACATGAACACATTCATATTCCGTAGAGGAATAATCCAGGTGCACTCTTCCCCACACATGCCCTCACCACTGATACCCTGCAACAGTGACCCTCCCCTGACATAGTTGCCAGAACAGCACTCCCACAATTGTATTCTCAATCACAATCATCAATTTTCTCTTGCTCATTTTTAAATTGGTTATTGGTCTTTTTATTTTTGAGTTGTAAGATTTCTTTATATATGCTAGATATTAGATCCATATCAGGAAAATTTTTCCCAAATATTTTTTCCCACTAAAGAGTGTGCTCTTACTTTTTCTTGAAAAAATACTTAGAAGCACAAAAGATAAATTTGAGGAGGTCCCATTCATCTGTTTTTTCTTTTCTGGCCCACATTTTCGGTGTAATGTTTATGAAACAATTTTCTACTATGAGATTTCAAAGAAGTTTCCTTACACTATCTTTTAGGAGCTTTATGGGCTAAGCTTTTATATTCAGGTCTTTGATCTATCTTGATTTAATTTTTGGACAGGTTGTTAGATAGTGATCCTTACTCATTTTTTTTGTGTATGAATATCCAGTTCTCCAAGCACTATTTGCTGAAGAATATTCTGTCCCTGTAGAGTTACTTGGTGGTCTTGTCTAATATCAGATGGTTATATATGTGCAGGTCTATATTGTAAGTTTCAATACAGTTTCATTGGTCAGAATGTCTATCCTTGTGCCAGTACCAGGCAGTTTGGACCACTATAGATTTGTAGAATGTTTTAAAGTCAGGTAGCATGATTCTTCAAATTTCATTTTTCCTTTTCAAGATGTTTTTTGGCTATTCAGGACATCCTACCCTCAACATAAGTTTGATAATTGGCTTTTCCAGTTCAATGGCAAAATCTTGTTGGAACTTTGGTTAGAATTGAGTTGAATCTGTGAATCAATTTGGGTAGGATAGACAACTTAATGATATTTTGTCTTCAACCCCAGGAAGTTGTAATATTCTTCTCTTATTTATGTCTTCTTTGATTTCATTTTGCAATGCTGTGTAGTTTTTGGTATATAAATTCTTTACACCCTCAGTTATGTTTTTTCCTAGATATCTGACTCTTATTGTTCCTATTGTAAGTGGAATTTTTCCTTTATTTGAACATTATTATTTGTGCAGAAATGTTACTGATTTTTGTGTGTTTATCATATATCTCATCACTTTTCTGAACTGGTTTTCCAGCTCTAGAAACTTCGTTGTTGATATTTGGGGACCTTCTACATGTGGGATCATGTAATCTGCAATAATGAAAGTTTTACTTCTTCCTTTCCAGTTTGGATGGATTTTTATTACTTTTTCTTGCTTAATTGCTCAAGAAAGTACTTCTAATACCATGTTAAACAAGTGTAGTGGCCATGGGCATCCCTGTGTTTTTCCAGATCTTAAAGGGAAAGCCTTTAGGATTTCACCATCGAGTATGATATTAGCTCTATATTTTTCATATATGGCTTTATTGTGTGAGAAATTTCATGCTAATCCTTTTTTTTTTTGAAGTGTTGTTCATCAGGAAAGGATGCTATATTTGTCAAATGCTTTTTCTGCCTCAATAGATGATCATGTGATTTTTTTTCTTTGATCTGTTATTATGGTGTATTAATAATTTTTTAATTAATATCATTAATTAATAATTAAATAATTTTTTATGTGGAACCATCTTTGCATACCTGGAATAAAACACACTTGATCAGGGTTTATAATTCACTAGATGTGTTGTTGGATTCCATTAACAAGTACTTCTTGAAGATATTTGCACCCAAGTTCATTACGGAGATTGAGCTGTATTCTTTTCCTGCAGTGTCTTTATGTGGCTTTTGTATTAAGGTGATTTTGGCACCATAGAATGAGTTATGTAATGTTTCCTCCTCTTCAATTTTTTGCAAGAGTTTGAACAGGATTGGTGTTACTTCTTTCTGGAATGATTCATAGAAATCGATTGTGAAGTCATCTGGTCCTGGGCTTTTCTTGGTTGGGAGATTTTGATGACTAATACAATCTCAGTACATGTGATTAGTCTGTTGAGTTTTTCTCTTTGTTCTTTTGTCAATATAGGTTGTTGTGTGTTTTTAGAAATTCATCCATTTCACCTAAACTATCTATCTAGTTGTCTTACAATTTTTCAATGTATTCTCTTGTCATAGTTTTGTGTTTTTTGCTGTGAGGTCAGTGGTTATATCACAATCTCATTTCTGATTTTATTTATTTGCACCTTCTTTTTTCTTTGTTCCTATAAATGTTTTTTTTTTTCAATTTGTTTTTTTTTAATTAATTTATTTTTATTGTGGGTAAAAATCAAAATTTTCACAATACATAACAATATTTGTAAAATGATATATAAATATATATGCATATATGTGCATTTTCTTACAAAAATGTTATATATATGTGTGTGTGTATATATATATATATATATATATATATTTTAAGAGGTGCTTAGATTACCTAAAATGTTACATGGAACCTACTGGGATTCCCATGTTCCCCACCTCCCACACCTCCCACCACATCCCACACAAACTTCTCCCACAAGTGTGGCCCATCAACCTCAAAGGACTTACACATCCTGGGGCCTTGCCATCAACCATAGACCACAGTTCACATTGTAGACCACACTCTCTCCCACACAGTTCTGAACGGTGTGTGCTGATTTAAAATGGCCTACATCCGTTGCCACAACGGCACTCAGGACAACCTCCAAATCCCAAAAAAGCCCCTGTATTTCAACTGCACATCCCCTCCCTGCCCCAAAAGTGTCCAGTGCCCACTGGCTCCACCTCACTGTTATAATTTCTTCCATTGCTAGAATCACCATATGTGTACAACAGGATACCATCAAGTTCACTCTAGTCCATAGTTCTTCCCCCACTCCTGAGGGGACTGGGAAGGTGATGTCCACTCCACCTCCAAGTGTGAGAGGGCTTATATCCCATGGATATGGTGGGTGGGATGATTCTGCCTGCAGATGCAGGCCCTCTCCATTCCCTGGATGGCCACTGCCCATTGTTTTCTCCTCACCAGGTGACTTGGATGAGTCCTTTGAGCTGTAGGGTAGGTGTTGTTACTATAACTAAGGATTTTTTCAATTTGTATTAATCTTTTCATAGATCCAGCTTTTGGTTTTGTTAATTCTTTTTAGTGTTTTTTAATTCTCAAATTCACCTAATTATGCTCTAATCTTTGTTATTTCCTTCCTTCAGCTTGATTTGGCATTAGTTCATTGGCCTTTTTTAGTTCCTCCATTTGTACATTTATGTCATTGATTTTAGTGCTTTATTCTTTTTATGTAGGCATTTTGATCTATACAGTTCCTTCTCAGCATAAATTTCATTGCAGCTCATAACTTTTTATATGTTATGTTCTCAGTTTCATTCACTTAGACATGGTTACCAATTTCTCTGGCCACTTACTCCTTCACCTACTGATTGTTTAAGAGTGTGTTGTTTTAGTTTCACATGTTTGTGCCTTTTCCAGTTCACCATCCTTTATTGATTTCTGACTTCATTCACATGTGATCAGAGAAATTATTTTGTATAATTTCAATCACTCTAAACTCTTTGAGACTTTTCTATGACCTAGCATGTGGTCTACCCTGGAGAATGATCCATGAGCACTCAACAAAAATGTATATCCTGCTGCTTTTGGGTGCAATGTTCTTTATAATTCCATTAGGTCTAGTTCCTCTAACATACTATACAAGGTTTCTGTTTCTTTATTGAGCCTCTCTCAACATGTTCTTTGTAATGGTGACAATGGTGTACTGATATCCCGTACTTTGATAATAAAGTTATTTATTTCTTCCCTTAGCTTTGCCAGGGTTTGACTCATGTATTTTTAGGCACACTGGGTAGGTGCATAAATATTTATGATTATTCTTTCTTCTTGGTATATTACATTTTTATTAATATATAGAGTCCCTCTTTGTCTCTTACAAGAGTTTTGCCTGTAATAACTCTTTTGTCCCATATTAGTATAGCTATTCCTACTTTCTTTTTTTTTTTTTTTTTTTTTTTGGTTACTGTTTGCATGTAAATTTGTTTTCCAACCTTTCATCCAGCCTCCTTGAATCCCTGGATCTAAAGTGAGTGTGTGTAGAAAACATATTTCCTTATCCTTTGAGTCATATTTCTTTATCCTTTGTGTAAATATGTGTCTTTTGGTTGGAGTTTAATCCATTATCATTCAATGTTATCACTTAAAAGCAGTACTTACTTTAGCAATTTTTTTTGTTTATATACATTATATTTTATTTTTATTTACTACTTTTATCTTTTTACTGTTACCAATAATCTTCCTTTCTACCCTTTCCTCCAGCTCTCGGTCTCCTGTTTTATTTTCCTTTCATCCTGACAATTTCCCTTTAGCATTTATTTTTCTTTACTTTCTTTTCTTTAGAAATGAATTCAACTTTAT
Source organism: Tolypeutes matacus (assembly GCA_026826555.1). Lineage (NCBI taxonomy): Eukaryota > Metazoa > Chordata > Mammalia > Cingulata > Chlamyphoridae > Tolypeutes > Tolypeutes matacus. The sequence continues at coordinate 820,533 of JAKSZT010014497.1, read as the reverse complement.
TTTCTAGGGGACTAGTATTAGGGTCTTTTACATTCCTGTGGTTTATCTGGGAATTCCAAATTTTTACTTTTACTGTAGTGCTTATTGTATATGTTTATGTCTAATGACTCTAGGGTATTTAAAGCAAAGGGCCAGTTTTGCATTCCTTCTAATTCCTTCTTTTTCTTTATTTTTGAAGAAGTTTTAAATTATGTAAAATTACATCAAAATTATAAGGGATTGCCACATATTTCCCTCCCCTTCCCTCAATTTCTCATATTAACAAAATCTTACATTAAGGTTGCACATTTCTTTTAATTGATGAGCAAATATTGAGGCATTTCTACTAACCATAGTCTATAATTTACTTTATGGTTTACTCTTTGCACCACAAAATTTTATAGGTTTTGATAAAATGTATAATGATCTGTATCCATCATTGCAATATCATGCAGTACAATTCCCTATGTCACCAAAATTCCCCATGTTACACTTATTCTTCCCTCTGCTTCTCAGAGCCTCTACTGGCCACTGTCTTTTTATCAATGTCACTTTCATATTTCTTGAAGGGAGCTATGTTGACCAATTTTCTCAATTTCTGTTAATCTGTGAATATTTTGAACTCTCCCTGATTTTTGAAATAGAAATTTGCTGTATACATAACTCTTAGCTAGCATTTTTTCCCCTTTCAACACCTTCATTATGCCATACCACTACTTTCTTTTTTCTTTATTTTTAGATGAGAAATCACAAAATCTTATCGAGCTTCCCCAATATGTGATGGATCTCTTCTCTTTTGCTGCTTTCAGCAGTCTGTCTTTGTCTTGAACTTTTAACAATCTGGTAAATATAGGTTTAAGTTTAAGTCTGTTAGGATCTATTGTGCTAGCAGTACACTGTGCTTCCTGGACATATACATCCATATCCTTCATAAGAGTTGGAAAACTTTCATGCATTATTTCCACAAATACTCCTCCTGCCCCTTTGCTCTTCTCTTCTCCCTCTAGGGTGCCCATAATGCATACCTTCTCTCTGGAGGTGTCCAGATGAAGAAGTAGAAAGAGAGAAAAACTTGGTTCCCTCCCTCTCAGCCCACCAGGGACCTGCTAGGCTACTCCTATCAAGCTGCTTGTGCCCACAGTAAATTGCTCCACAGATGATCTCTTCACCAGCACCAAGATAAAAAGAAAAAATGCCAAGAAATAAGAAAAACTTCTTGCTATATACCCCCAGCTTTCCTGATGACTTGCCCCTCTCCTCCATATGCTAAGCAGGCTGGGCACAGGTCTCCCTGAGGGATAACCCCTCAGCAGCTCCTCTCTCTCTAGATCCACCTTCCCCAGGGCTGGCAGAGTGTTTTTCCTTCACCGTGGCCAACCGGTCTGCTCTCCTTTTCTCCAGAGCAAGCTGGTTGTCTCCTCTTTTCCAATGTCCAGCTGGGATCCTTCCAGCCATGTTCTCCTATTGTCCCCATGATACTCTGGTTTCCACTATGCCCGGCAAGACAATGCCTACATTCCCACAGTTTCAAGAGGGAAAGTTCAGCTTGCAGCTCCCTACTCTGCCATCTTCACATCAGTTCTTCCATCTTATAGTGGCAGTTATATGTCCTCTTAAAATATTATTTGTACAAATTTAAAGTAATGGTCCTACTTTCTTTTCTAAAGTTACGTATTTGCATCCTTCCTCTTTTTTTCTTTGTCAGACTTGCTAAACTTTTGTCAATTTTATTGATATTTCAAAAGGGCAAGTTTTGTTTATTATCTTTGTCATTTTCCTGTTCTCTATTTATTTCCATCTAGCTCTTTAGGATTTATTTTCTTCTCACATTTTGTTTAATTTGCTCTTCTTTATCTCATTACTGCACATTTGAAATTGGGTTACTAATATGAGGTCTTTTGCTTTTGTAATATCATCATTTAAAGTTCTAAATTTCTTTCTGAGTATTGCCTTGATGTGTCTCATAAATTTTGGTGTGTTCTATTTTCATTTTCTTTCACCTCAAGAAATTTTCTCATTTCCCTTGTGATTCCTTTTTTAATAAACCTAAACATCAGTTCTAAAATAATTAATGGTTTAACTTTCACATATTTTTTAATCTTTCAATTTTCCTTTTGGTATTAATTTCTAGCTACATTGCATTTTTGTTAGAGTAGTTACTTTTTATGATTTAAATCTTTTGGATATATGGAAACTTGTTTTATGTCTTAATATATGATCTATCCTTGACAATGATCCATGTGAACTTGTGAAGAATGTGTAATCTATTGTTGTGTAAAATGTTCTTTATATGTCTGTGAGTTATACTTGTTTTAGATTATTGGACAATTCTTCTATTTCCTCTATTTCATAATTTATTATCAAATGCTCTAGCAGTTTAATATAGTTTATGAATTTCAAAAATAAATAATGGATTATATTTGTAAACTCATCTGTTCCTCTGGGTATATTAGATTATATTAATTTCAAAGGTTTCACTTTTACATGATTAAATTTTGATTAGGGGTTTGATTGGGCCACATCAGTAGGACATTGAGTCTCTGCCATCCAAGGGGGTGGGGCTCACAGAGAAAATGACATAACAGAGGAGAGAGTTGGAGTTTTGATGCTGGAGTCCTGAAAAGTAAACACACAGGAGAAGAACACAGAGTAATAGAGATGACTCCATTGACATGACAGAGGCCCTGAGAAGATAGAAAGCCTAATGATCTCAAGCTTACCTTGTGGAGAGAGCAGAGAAGCTGATCCAGGAGAGAAAGTAGCCCTGAGAGGGAGATGAGACATCACAGCCTACAGCTGATATTCGAAGACGCTGGGATCATGGAGCCTTAAGTGGAAGAATGAAGGCTATTTATATGTTGCACATAACCCACCATCTTGCTCCAACATGTGGCCAATGACTTGGGTGAGAAAGTACCTCTTATTGTACTTTGAGGAGCAATCTTTATGGCCTTGTGACTGTAAGCTTCTACCCCAAATAAGCTCTGTTCAAATTTCTTTATTCTTTTTCTTCCTACCCAACAGTCTGAAATTTTCAATAATCCTATCTTTACTTTCATTGACTCTTCTGCCAGCTACAGTCTACTGGTGAGCACCACCAAAGAATTTTATATTTCAGTTCCTGTACTTTTCAGCTCTAGTATATCTCTTGGTTTCTTTTTACAATTTTTACCTCTTAATTGAATTTTTCATTTTGTTCAAATATTGTTTTCCTGAATTCCTTTAGTTTTTTTCAGCTCTTTGAACATATTAGGATTTATTTTCTTCTCACATTTTGTTTAATTTGCTCTTCTTTATCTCATTACTGCACATTTGAAATTGGGTTACTAATATGAGGTCTTTTGCTTTTGTAATATCATCATTTAAAGTTCTAAATTTCTTTTAAAAACACATATTATTATTTCCAGTGTCTATAATTCATCTTTGATGGTTTCTTGTTTCTTTATTTTCTAACTTTGAATGGGCCATTTTTTCATAACTCTATGTATGCCTTGTTTTTTTTGTTTCTGTTGAAATATCATTAGAATATTTTAATTTGTGTTCTTTGTGAACCACATTTTCCCTTTTCTGAAGTGTTTGTTATTTTTTTCCTTTTGTTGAAGGGTATAACCATCTATTAGTTTGGAAATTTTACAAAATTGTTTATGCATACATTGTATCTGTTGATATATGAAATTACTGAACTTTTTGTCCCTTAAGCTTGCATTCAGATACTGTTTTGACAGAAATGTCTTCACATACAAGGAGTTGCAAACCAAAAAAAGAAAAGAAAAAAGAAAAATATAATACCTTTTCTTGATTTGTTTTTTTTTGTGTGTGTGTGTCTGTGCTAGTGCTTTCATTCATAACTTACTCAGAATTTCTGAACATTTAATTTGACCTGGACATGTGTGTATATGAACTTGACAATTACCCATTTTATCTGGAAGGAAATAGTAGGCATGTCCATTGGAAAAGAAAAAGATAAAATTCTGTTTTCAGAATATATTGTGGCCTAGATAGATAATACCAAGGAATCAACAACAACAAAAAACTTTTAGCTCTAATAAATAATTTCAGCAAGATTGCAGATCACCAAATCAACTAAAAAGTAAATCACATTACTAGAAATTAGCGCTCAAGGTGTAGAAAGAGAAATTCACAACATAATAACTTTTTAAACTTTTTCCAAAAAAAGAGAAATATTTAGGTGTATATTTACCAATATGCTGGGTTAGAATTACTGAGGAAATAAATTAAGAAAGAAAGAAAGAAATAGGTGGTATATCTATACCATATTAATGGATTGGAAGACTTAGAATAATAAAGATATTATTTCTCTTTTGAAATGTTCTTCAGATTTAATAATTTTCCAATCCAAATCCCAGTAAGGATTTTTTCACATGTAGACAAGCATTTTCTAAAACATATGGAACAGGGAAAACCTTAGAATAGCTAAAACAATCAAGACAGTTTGGTATTGGAACTGGCATAGAAACAAAGTTCAATGAAACCAAATGAAGGAAACAGAAATTATACTTAAAAATAAGTTCAACTAATCTTTGACAGAGGTACAAAACAATTCAATGAAGCAAGGATAGCTTTTCAATAAGTGGTGCATGAGTAATTAGACTACCATAGGCAATGAAAATGGAAAATGTGGATCTTAACTTAAAAAACTATACTAAACCTGCCCTTCCTAATCCACCCACCTGTCAGTGATGCACCACCAAACCCAGGAACACCACCACTCATCTGCCCCATACCCCAACATGCAATCACACTCTATGCCTTTACCATAGATTATGTCCATATGGGTGATGGCTCAAGCCTGCTCTTCTATTACTCTCCTTTGTTAACCTATCTTTCAGACAATAATGTTTTGGGTAATCTAAGCACCTCTTAAAATATATATATAACATTTTTGTAAGCAAATACACATATATGCATATATATTTATATATCATTTTGCAAATGTTTGTATGTATTGTGAAAATTTTGATTTTTACCCACAATAAAAATAAATGAAAAATTAAAAAAAGCACATTAAAACAAAAACAAAAACAAAAACAAAAACATAAAAACTATACTAAAAATGATTCAGCACTGTAGGATGAACTTACTCTTGGAGCTCCTGGAGAGGATGTGTAGAAATAGAAACACACCTTCATTGTTGGTGGGACTGTAAAATGGGGCAGACTTTTTGGAAGGAACTTTGATGGTTCATCAGGAAGCTAAATACTGGTGTTTAATGTATGTAAAATTTTTAATTAACTTGAATGTAAAACTGTGGAAATGGATAGCGTTGATGGTAACACATTGTAGTGAATAGCAGACGGTTTATAAATGGAATTGTGGCTGAAAAGGGTAGTCAAGGGATGTAAATGTCAATTGAAAGAAAGCTAGAGAATAATCTAGGGACTGAATAACACAGTGAATCCAGTAGTGGATGAAAATTGTGGTTGATGATACATATGCAAAAGTGTCCTTCTGTGAGCTAGAGTGGATGAATGTCACTATTGCAAGTGGTGGAAATGTGGAGAATAATGGGAAAAAATAGTATTGGTGTGACCTGTGGACTGTGGTTAACAGCAATACTGTAATATTCTTACATCAATGCCAAAGTTGTACTGTGCTGATAATGGGGTGCTATGGAAAAACGTGCCAAATGTATGCTATGGACCATGGTTGGTGATAACAGTCTTATGATATTATCTCATAATTCTCTAACAAATGTTCCTCCCCAGTGTGGTGAAGGGGAAGTTAGTGAAGGGGTGTTGAATATGAATTATACACATGGGTATGATTGTTTTATAAGTTCAAAACTTCTGTACTAAAAATCTATTAAAATAATAGGGCAGTTTGGGTGAAAATAAACCAAATGTAAGACATGGACTATAGTTAGTAGCAATATTTTGTGATGATATTGTATAGTTTGTAAAAATGTTTCACAACAATGCAAGGTGTTGGTGGTAAGTTGATATATGGAACCCCTGTTTGATGGTATGCATTTTTATTTTTCAAGTTCACAACTTTTACTATACATATATTGTTTATGTATGTTCATGTATGAATTATATACTTCAATAAAAATACATTAAAATTAAATCAAAATTAATTATAGATTTAAATGTAAAACATAAAACTATAACTTTTATAGATAAAAACATAAGAAACATTCTTCATTATATAAATCTAGACAAACAGTTCCTAGACTATTTAGCATGTTTAACATGAGCCATAAAACACATGTGAATTGCACTTAATTCAAACTAAAAACTATTGTTCTCCCAAACATTCTTAAGAAGGAAAAAATAAATCTTTGCAAACAGCATATGAAAAAAGGACTAGTATCTAGAATATATTTTTAAAAATTATCAAAATTCACCAAAAATAATGAAAACAATCCAATTAGACATTGGCAAAGTCATAAATATACATTGCAATAAAGATATTGCAAACATTCTCATGAAAAGCTGTTCAATATCATTAGTTACTAAGGGAATTAAAGTTAAAACAGAAATGAGACATCACCTTCCAGAAAAGCTAAAATAAACATGGCAACATCAAGTGTTGCCAAGGATTAGAGACACTGGACTACTCACACACTACTGTTGGTGATGTAAAATGATGCAGTCAATTCTGGAAAACAGCTTACATCTTGTTAAAAATAAATTAGACCTACAATTAACATATGACCCAGCAATTGCACCCGTTTACATTTATCTCAGAAAAAAATTAACTTATGTTCAGATGAGTACTTATACACAAATTTTCATAGCAGTTTAATCATGATAGATAAAATCTAGACTAAATCCATCTGTTAAAGATTTAATTTAACAGATGAATGGTGAAAAATACCATAGCAAATTTATAACATGGAAAAATACTCAACAATTAAAAGGAATGAACTATTGATTTATACAATGTTTGAAAATCTGAGAAATCCTAAGTGAAGAAAGCCAATCCAAACATATGTATATGATTCCATATATATTATATGATTCCATTTATATAATATCATTCAAATGAAAAAGAGTAACAAGAGGAATCCTTGTGATGAAGGAACTGTTATGTATCTTGTCTTTATCAGTGCCAATACCTTGGTGTGATATTGTAGTATAATTTTACAAGACATTACTTTTGGGGGATTTGTGTTAATGATACACAGTATCTCTGCATTATTTCTTACAACTGCCTATACATCTACAATTACATCAAAATAATAATATTAGTTGTAAACATCTTTTGGAAAGCTAGAAGAGAACATTGTTAACAAAATAAAAGGTATTTATGAAAATTCTACCATAAACCAAAATTAATGATAAAATATTAAATCTGTACCCCCAATATCAAGAAAGAGACAATCTGGCTAGAGGTAACTGTAATAAATATTTCAATTTTTACAATTGTGTTTCATTTATAAGCTGTATAGACAAAGTCATGTTCAGGAGTAATTAGTATCCTTACAAAAGTATTATTTAACAGGCAAAAATGAAAGAAAATTAATAGACATTCAAATTATGTTAATTAAAATGAAAATAAAATGATAGGGAAAGAACAAATAAAGATAAAAATTCCTAAAAGAAAATACCTAAATAATGAATTTCTTTAAATATTCAAATTGATGTATACATATCCATTCAAAGCTATGGGATTGTTTTGTATTGCTTTTGAATTTTGAAAATAAAATGAGGAAAATTATTTAAAATGTTTGTTATTACAAAAGCAAAATAATTTCAAAATTGATTGTGGTAAAGATATAGTTCCAGATTCCTACTTACAAAAAAATTTATGATCAACATGTGGATTTTATTTTCAGATAACTGTAACTCTTTCTGTATAGAAAGAGTCATGATATTCAGTTTCTATATTCCTCAAAGCATTGAGTGTGATTTCTTGTACAAGATAACAATATTCACAGGTAAATAACAAAATATCATTTCATCATCATTCTCATTCTGAATAGAAATTCACATATTAGGTATTTCTGCCAGTCATGTGTTATAAATTATATTGGATTGAGGATGCCTAGTCACAGCCAAAATCCAGTGATTGTTCTGCATTCTGATATGCAAGGTAGGACTACAATATTCTTATATGGTATAAATTATGATTGCTTTCTAATAGCTGGGTTTAAGAATATTTAAATAAATTTAGTGATATGAAAAAGTTCAGCCAATTGGATTAATAAAACACCTTTTGGCTATAAACAATGGTTTTAGAATTTGAATCTGACCTCCTTTTTGTGTATTTTTCCACACATTAAACAAAAAACCATGCAATATTTCCTTCAAAAAGAGTCAGTCCTTCCTCAGTTATTTTAAGTTTTTCAGGTTACCTAATTTATTTGTAATATGTAAAATCCCTGATTATGTGACAACTTTTTCTCTGTTATTTAGTTTTTTACTGTTTAATTTCATGAAGGCATAATCTCCACAAATACAATACAGACATTATGTTTTATTCAAAATTTAGTAATCATTTTACTTCTCAAGTTGCTTTATTTTTTCTGGATTCAAGCCCACCTCTGATGACATTTTCTCACATTGTCATGCATTCTGTATGATTTACATAAAAATTTCTATCATAGAGTTATGAAATTCCCAGAGAAAACATTGTCTTCTAATTATCTTACTTGCTATATGACATACAAGGTAATATAATTATAGAAGGTGATTGGTAAACATCATGCATTTTAAGTGAGACATATTTTGCAGCTATTTATAAAATTTAGCTATTAATGATTAGAATAGGTATTAGTTATAGATCACCTTTATTATCAGACAAAATTTCCTAAATTTCTTGATAAGTTGAAATATGTAGAAATGAAGATACAATGTTTGCTTAACTTTTCTGATGTCGGTTTTGACAATGACAGAGTTGCTTGAATTAAACTAGTTTGTCCATCAAAAAATAATTACACTGATGTGCCAGTTTGATATTATTGATGAATTCCAAAAAGAAATACTAATTAGGTTTGTAAAGTGATCTGTTCCTCTGGGCATGATTACATTATGATTAAGTCTTTGGGCCATGCCAGTAGGACACTTAGTCCCTGCCCCCTTGGTGGGTGGGGACTCCTAAAGAAAATGACAAGGCACAGGAGTTAATTGAAATTTTCAATGTTAGAACTCTGGGAAGTAAACACACAGAAGAAGAATACAGAGGAGTAGAGATAGCTTCTTAGACATGGCAGAGGTCCTGTGGTAAGAGATGAGCTGGTCACCTAATAGTTTGCAGCTCAAGAGATCAGAACCCTGGGCAGCAGAAGCTGGAGAGAAATAATCCCCAGGAGAGAGATGACAATTATCCCAGCCTACAACTTATATTGGAAGAAGATAGGACCACAGAGCCTTAAGAGGGAAAGAGAGCCTGAATCTTTGCAGACATTGGCAGCCATCTTGCCCCAACACATGGCAACAGACTTTGGTGATGGAAGTAATTTACAATTTATAACCTGGTAATTGTAAGCTTCTACTCTAAATAAATAACCTTTATAAAAGTCAAAAGATTTCTGGTATTTTGCATCAGCACCCTCTTTGGATGACTAATACAGAATTTGTTACTTGAGAGTGGGGTCATGCTTTTGCAATTACATAAATGCTGGAACAGTTTTATAAGTGGGTAAATGGTATTTATTTGGAGGAATTGTGAGATGTTTCAAAGAAATGGCCTAGAGTGTGTTGAAAAGACTTTTTTGATGGTTTAAAATTAAATGATGAAACTATTATTGGAAACTGGAGGAAAGGTGATTTGTGTTTTAAATATGTAGCAAACTTGTCAATTTACTCCTGGTGTTTTATGGAAGGCAAAATTTAAAAATGGTGAGTCTGGGCATTTCACTTAAGAACTTTCCAAATTAAACTCAGAGAATGTGACTTTCCTTCTCGTTTCAGCTTATATCAAATTGCTAGATGATTGAGAAAACCTGACAAGTGAATTTTTGTACACAAAGAAACCAGAAACTAATTCTGGAAATTCCAAGTCTCTGGAAATCAAATCCACAGATAATAGTGTTCCATTTGAGGACTTAAATAAACTTAGAACTAGTAAATCAAGATTGAGAGTGCAATTATCTGGGAAAGAATTGTGAAAAATTTTACTGTCTGATTGCTTTGACTCCTGTTTCTTTCCTGCTAAACCAACAAGCTTTTTGAGAGAGCTGTATGAACAAAACCACTGTCAGCTTGGACTAAAAGGGATAAGGAAGGGAGAAATTGACAGAGAAATAGTATTAAGAGGAAAACCAGGGAAGCTGATATCTGGAATTAAGACATCACCTTGGGCCAATAGAGGAGTCCCACCCATGTGTACAGAGAGGGTGAGTTTGCCCCTCGACAGATGAAGATGATAAATGTTCCCACCCAGTGTTCATGGAGAGTTTTGCTATCCCAGGGTACAGAGAAGGTGGAGCACATTCCCCAGAGACTTAGGATGTTGTGGTCAATGCCCCATAAGCCTGAGAGGGACAGGCCTGTCCCCAATGAATTAGTGAAGGACAGGTCAGCAATACATTGCTCTGAGAGGTCTGGGTCTGTATGCCAAATATTAGGGAAAATGTTGTCTTCACTTCACTGTACTAGTGGGGTTAAGACACTAACCCAAGGATTGGGTAAAGTGTGGCAATCACCCAACACCCTTGAAGGATGAGGTCTGGAGCTTGGTTGCCACTCATAATTGATGAAGGTGGAACAAAAAACAAAATGGTCCTATGGAAAGGGTGGTTCCCCATGAGGTCCCAGGGAGAAAAAACCAACATATTGAAAATGACTCTCAGAATGAAATTCTATGGAGGATGCCCTGCAGATTTACTGAACTGTAGAGGACCCATTACTCATGTTTCTCTCCCAATTTCTCCTTATGGCAATGAAAATGTTTATCCATTGTCTGTCCATTTGTGTATTGGAAGCAGAAAAATGTTTTGCAAGATTCAGTGGTCTAAAGCCAGGTGGAACTCTGGCCTAAGAAAAACTGCATTTCTTTAAACTGGTTGTGATATTATTTTGTACTTACCATTGTACTGTTTAAGTTTTTTTTTTTTTTTTTTTTTTTTAATATTGTAATATCATTTTGGAATTCAAAGAGTGGAGTGTACAGTTTGATATTATTGATGAATTTCAAAAAGAAATACTGATTGTTTGTAAACTGTTTTATTCCTCAGGGTGTGATTAAATTATGATTAGGGCTTTGTTTGGGCAAAATCTGTAAGATATTGAGTACCTCCCATTTGGTGGACAGGGACTCACAGAGAAAATGACAAAGCACAGGAGTTATTTGAAGTTTTGGATGCTGTAACCTGAGAAGTAAACACACAGTAGGACACAGAGGAATAGAGATGGTTCTCTAGACATGTTAGAGGCCCTGGAAAGAGAGACAAGCCATTTGACTGATAGTTTGTAGCTGCAGAGACCAGAGTCTTGAACAGTTGAGCCTGTAGGGAAATGAGTCCCAGGACAGAGATGAGACTTATACCAGCCTGCAGCTGATGTTGGAAGAAGCTGAGACCATGGAGCCTTAAAAGAGAGAGGAAACCTGAACCCTTGCAGATGTAGGCAGCTGTCTTTCTGCAACATATGGCAACAGACTTGTGATGAAAGTAACTTTTTCTTTATGGCCTGATAACTGTAAGCTTCTAACCCAAATAAATACCCTTCATAAAAGCCAAAAGATTTTTGGTATTTTGCTTCAACAATCTTTTGGTTAATACAAATGTCAACCTTTGGAATGAGAGATAATAATTGTTAGCCATATATATGACAAGAGTTTAATACTGAGAATATATAAAGAAGAGCTTCAAATAATCCAATTCAAAAAAGAACAAAATGAAAGACAACCAGCAAAATGGCAGCAGAGCAAGGAGCTCCTGGATTCAACTTGTGCATCAAAGCAGTTAGCAATCACCCAGTGCTATCTAAAGCACTTGCTTGGGGACTTCAGGAAACCACAAGAGCATCCTGCATTATCTTTGAAAGAATGGAAGGAGGAGGCTGCACATCTGCAGAGAAGATTCGTAAGTAGAGCACTCCATGCCATGGAGGTCAGGACACATCCACGACTGGCAGCACAAGACACCTCGGGAGGTATTCTGTGACTGGAATTAGAAACTCCACTTCCCCAAAACAGGGAAGGAAGAGACATTAGGGCACCAACTTCAGCTACTGATTAGTAAATTTGGCAGCCAAAATATAATTGTAAGAACAGGTAAAGTTTGTATGTCTCCAAGTCAGAAAGAAAATGGTAGCTGCCATCTTAATTCTGTCCCTGGGATGAGGGGAAGTGGGATGGACTGAAAATCACAGTGCTGTTAGGTACTAGCTTCTTTCCATCTAGATCAGATTGCAGCTCTAGCATAAGTTCTAGTCTCACCTCTGGCTAGAAGGAAGCTGGGAACCTGTGCCAGCCTCTGAGAAAATTCAGACCACACCATGAAGTCCAGTGATCATTCTACTTTGGCAGTGCAAGTGACCACAGGAGCTATTCTGTGGCTGGAATTGGAAGTTACATTTCCCAAAAACAGGGGAAGAAGAGATGTTTGGCCTCTGATTTCATTTATTGATTATTAAATTCAGCTGACTAAAGTATTACCCTAAGAAATGCAGAAGTCTGAATCTATTCAAATCAAGTGTGTCAAGACCTCACTCTTGTTGCATGTAACAATGAATCTTGTCATCCAATGATTCAAGCCAGGGGGTCACTGTATTACTCAGCCAAAGGGGTGCTAATGTGAAATACCAAAAATGGGTTGGTCTTTATAAAGGGTATTTATTTGGGGTAGAAGTCCACAGATACTAGGCCATAAAGTGTTAAGTTTCTTCTCTCATCAATGTTCATTGCCACGTGTTGGAGCAAGACAGCTGCTGGCGTTTGCCAGGGTTCAGGCTTCTGGGTTCCTCTTCCCGGGGCTGCGTTTCTCTCTGGGCTTAGCTCCTGTTTCCTCCACAAGGTCAGCTGTAGATGATCAGGCGAACGGCTTGTTTCTCTTCTCCTGGGGCCTTCTATCCAACATCAAAACTGCTTCTCAAAAGACTGCTTCAACTGTCCTTTGCCTTGCCTTTTTTTTTTTTAATTAAAATTTTTATTATGATCATTTTCAAGCATACAGAAAAAAGAGAAAGTAGTACAGTAAGAACCCATATATCCACCACCACCTATTTCAAAGAATGTTAATATGTTGCCAGATTTGCCTCATCTATTTATATCTGTATTTTTGCTGAACTGCTTCAAAATAAATTATAGACATTTTCTCCCCTTCAGCATGTACCTTCAAAATTAAGGACTTCCTCGTACATAGCAATTACCATTATCACATCTAAAAAGTTTAACAATAATTCCCTGAACTCATTTTTTTTATTTTTTTTTTATTTTTATTTTTTGGTGTATTTTCTTTTCTTTCTTTTTTTTTTTATTATGGGTAAAAATCAAAATTCTCACAATACATACAAACATTTGCAAAATGATATATAAATATATATGTATATATGTGTATTTGCTTACAAAAATGTTATTTATATATATAGATGTACATATATTTTAAGAGGTGCTTAGATTACCTGAAATATTACACGGAACCCACTGGGATTCTCATGTTGCCCACCTCCCACACCTCCCACCACATCCAACACAAACATCTCCCACAGTGTGGCCCACCAACCTCAATGAACTTACACATCCTGGAGCCTTGCCACCAACCATAGACCACAGTTCACACTGTAGACCACACTCTCTCTCACTCAGTTCTGAGTGGTGTGTGCTGATTTAAAATGGCCTACATCCATTGCCACAATAGTACTCAGGACAACCTCCAACTCCCAAAGAAGCCCCTGTGTTTCAACTGCTCATCCCCTCCCTACCCAAAAACTGTCAAGTGACCACTCCTGCCTACCTATGTGCCAGGTGTGCATGAAATCTAGGTGGTGCTGCAACTCCTACCCTACAGCTCAATGGACTCATCCAAGTCACCTGGTGAGGAGACAACGATGGGAAATGGCCATCCCAGGGAATGGAGAGGGCCTGCATCTGCAGGCAGGATCATCCCACCCACCATATCCATGGGCTATAAGCCCTCTCTCACTTGGAGTTGGAGTGGACATCACCATCCCAGTCGCCTCTGGATTGGGGGAAGAACTATGGACTAGAGTGGACTTGATGGTATTCTCTTGCTCACATATGGTGATTCTTGCAATGCAAGAAATTATAACAATGAGGTGGTACCTTGCCTTTTATATTCAATTCCCCACCCACCAAGGGGTGGGACTCAATGCCCTAATCCTAACCTAATCATGCCCAGATTAACAGATCAGTTTACAAGCATGATTCAATTATATTTTTGGAATTCATAATTACATCAAACTGCCACATTCCACCCTCTGAATTCCAAAAATACATTACAATATTTAAAAAAAACTTAAATCAGTAACAATCCAAGTACAAATAATATCATAATCAGTTTAAAGAAATACAGTTCATCTTGAGGCAAAGTCCCATCTGCTATAGACCTTTGAAACTTACAAAACCATTTAACTGCTTCCAATATACAAATGGAAAGACAAAGGATAAACATTTTCAATATCATAAGGAGAAACTGAGATGTTAAACATGAGTCATGCATTCTATGCAGTTCAGTAAACCTGCAGGGCATCCTCCATTCGATTTCAAAGTCTGAGAGTCATTCTTAAGATGATGGTTTCTTCTTGGGGCCACATGGGAACCCACCCTTTCCACAGGCTTGCACAATGTCCATTTACTTGGTTTCACCCTCATCCATCATCTGGGTGTTGACCAAGCTCCAGACATCACCCTCCAAGAGTGTTGGGGTGATTGCCACACCTTACCCAATCTTTGGGCTAGAGTCTTAGCCCCCTAGTACAGTGAGGTGAAAAAAACATTCCCCCTAACCTTTGGCATACAGGCTCAACCCTCTCAGAACAATGGGTTGACCACCTGGCCTTCTCTAATCTATGGGGGCCAGGTACACCTCTCTCAGACCAATGGGCTGTTGACCTTAACCACCCTAATCTTTGAGGAATGTGCTTCAACCTCCCTGTACCCTGGGGTGGCAAAACTCTCCCTGAACATTGGGTGGGGACATCCACCCTCTTCAACTGCTGGGGAAAACTCACCCTCTCTGTATATATGGGTGCGGCTCCTCTCTTGGCTCAAGGAGATGTCTTAATCCCAAATCTCTGCTTCCACGGTTTTCTTCTTAAATCTTTTCCTCTTTCAGTCTCTCCTTTCCGTGTCCTCTTTAGTCCAAGCTGATAGTGGTTTTGTTCATACAGCATTCTCAAAAACTTTGTTGGTTTAGCATGCAGGAAGCAGGAGTCCAAGCCATCAGACAGTAAGACTTTCCACAAGTCTTTCTGAGGTAACTGCATCTTCAATTCTGAGTTATGAGTTCCACGTTTAGTAAAGTCTTCAAATAGGGCATTTTCATCTGGGAATTTGATTTCCAGAAACTTGGAAGTTCCAGAATTAGTTTCTGTTTTCTTTGTGCCCAAAAGTTCAGTCCTTAGTGTATTTCTCTCATCTAGTATTTTGCTATAAGCTGCAAGGAGAAGCCAAGCCACATTCTCCAAGTTTACCTTGGAAAGTTCTTTAGCTAAATGCTCTGGTTCACCATTTTTAAATTCTGTCTTCCATATAACACCAGGAGTTAATCTTGTTAAGTTCTCTGCAACTTTAAAACATGGATTGCCTTTCCTCCAGTTTCCAATAATAGTTTCATCACTTACTTCTAAGGCATCATAGAAAGTCTCTTTAGCATCTATATTGCTATCAACAGTTTCTTCAAAGCAATCTTGGCCTTTTCCATCAAGCATTTCACAATTCCTCCGAAAAATACCTCTTACCCATTTATAAAACCATTCCAACATTTTGGTATATGCAAAAGCACTACCCCACTCCTAGTACCAAATTCTGTATTAGTCAGCCAAAGGGGTGCTAATGTGAAATACCAAAAATGGGTTGGTCTTTATAAAGGGTATTTATTTGGGGTAGAAGTCCACAGATACCAGGCCATAAAGCGTTAAGTTTCTTCTCTCACCAATGTTCATTGCCACATGTTGGAGCAAGACAGCTGCTGGTGTTTGCCAGGGTTCAGGCTTCTGGGTTCCTCTTCCCGGGGCTGCATTTCTCTCTGGGCTTAGCTCCTGTTTCCCCCACAAGGTCAGCTGTAGATGATCAGGCGAACGGCTTGTTTCTCTTCTCCTGGGGCCTACTTTCCAACATCAAAACTGCTTGTCAAAAGACTGCTTCAACTGTCCTTTGCCTTGCCTTTTATATTCAATTCCCCACCCACCAAGGAGTGGGGCTCAATGCCCTTATCCTAACCTAATCATGCCCAGATTAACAGATCAGTTTACAAGCATGATTCAATTATATTTTTGGAATTCATAATTACATCAAACTGCCACAGTCACCATGGGCCCTGAGGGGATAAAGATGGAGGAATAGAATAGATCAACCAGGGGTATTTAGTGGTCAGTTGAAATGTTCTACATTACCTTACAATTCTGGACACAGGACATGGTAAATATCATCAAAATTTACAAATGAGTATGGGCTAAAATGTAAACCAGAATGTAAACAATTGACAATGTTTAGTAGCTGTGTTTTACTATTGGTATATCAGTTATAACAATGTTACCATTCACATATAAAAAGGTATTAATATTGGGGAGGCAGGGTAAGGGGAAGATGTTGGGTATATGAGAGTCTTCTGTATACTGTGTGTGACTTTGCTGTGACCTAAAACTTCTTTGAAAACAAAATGAAAACACAATGAGACACTGGGGAAAAAAGTGGGAAGGTGCCACAGTACAGACTGGACACCAGATATTGCAGTGATGAAAGGCAAAATGTCAAAAAAAATTTTTGGTATTTTTCATTTTTTTAATATCCTAGTGTTATACTTTTATTTTATTTTATTTTAGGTTTTTAAAATTATTATGTATTTTGCCTCTTACAATGAATCTTATTATTACAATTTCATTTTCATATTAATTATATTCAGTGATTGATGTGGCTTCATCTTTGAAGAAGCTGTGGATCACAGAAGGGTTACAAATGGGGTGGGGGAGGATCATTGGTGTAGGGTGTCAGGAATGGGGAATGCATTGGAGGGAGTTTAACTGAGTTACATATAAGGTCTATAAAAATGTTCAAATGTTCATAGAGTATTGCCACGGTGGATGGAGAATCACTCAATAAATGAAAGAATACAGAATTCCCATCCTGGAAAGATCTGACACATTCTCTAAGGGAGCTACAACACTCCCAAAGTGCAGAGGCAATGACTGGAAGGGAGGGTGATCCACTGATGGGCTTTGATATTGATGACTAGGTTTATGAGTCTTTATACTTGAAATTGAAACTTAGCCTATTGTTATGGGTGCCTAAGGGTTACCTCCTGAGATCCTCCTTTTGCTCAAATGTGACTGCTCTCTAAGCCAAACTCAGCATATGATTGCATTACTTTCTTCCCAGCATGGGACATGAATCCTTGGGATGAGCCTCCGCTGAGGGATTGCTACCAAATGCAAACAGTCAATGAAACTGGAAAAATACCTTAAATAAAAGGGGAGAAAGATAAAGACAAATCAGTTTTTATGGCTAAGAGACTTCAAAATGAGTAGGGAGGTCTTCCCAGAGGTAACATGTACACAGACCTCTGTAGGAACTCATAGAATTCCAAAGTGGATATCACCCAAAATAGTGGGGCTCTGGACACCTCTGGAGACATCCAAGTCCTTTGATCTGGGAGTATGGCTCTGGAGTTTGGTATCTTGACTGTGGGCCTTACTTTGTAGTTTGTGCTCCTGAAAGTGACAGAGTTGGACACAAATATGTTTTCACTGAACATGGTTCATCTGTCCCTTCTATTCAAACCTATACTTGGGGCTGGAGTTTGCAGGTGTATGTCCAGAGACTTGAGTTTTTGTGTTGTCTATATGCAAGCTGTGTCTGGAAACTCAGTGGAGCTGCAACACTTACTCTACAGCTCATTGGATTCACCCAGGACAAATGTTGGGGAGGTGATGATGGACAACAGCCATCCAAGAGAGTCTGCAGCTGTAGGCAGTATAGTCCCATCCATCTTCCCCATGGAATATAAGCACCCTACAATTGGAGGTGGAGATGACATCATCATCCCAGACTCCTCAGGCTAGGGGGAAGAGCTATGGACTAGAGTGGACTTACTAGTATTCTACTATAACATATAGTGATTCAAGCATTGGAAAAAATTACAGCATTGATATGGAGCCAGTGGCCACTGGAGGCTCTGGGGGCAGGGAGAGGGAAAAGCAGTTGTAATATGGCAGCTTTTTCAGGACTTGGGAATTGTCTTGAGTCACATTGCAATGACAGATATAGATCATTTTATATCATCACATAACATGAAGAACTGTGTGGAAGAGAGTGTGGTCTACAATGTCAACTATGGTCCATGCTTAATATCAAAGCACCAGGATATGTTTATCAACTGCAAACAATGTGTCACACTAATGAAGGATGTCTATGTGGGAGATTGTGGGAAATTTGGGAGGTGTGGGAGGTGGGGCATATGGAATCCCTATATTTTATGTGACATTTATGTAAAGTTTTTAAAGTATTTTTAAAAGGTAAATTTTTTTAAAAAAAAAGAAAAAGAACACCTAAACCTTGAACCTCTCCAAGACAGAAAGACTCTGGTAGCCACCATTTTAACTCCACCCCTAGCATGAGGGGAAGACAGGTGGAATGAAATTCACAGTGATGGTAGAGACTGGTTTCTTTCACCCAGATTGGCTTGCAGCCCTAACCTATTCTTCAACCCCAACTCTAGGAGGGAGGAAGCTGACAGGCCCTTCACCAATCTCTCTAGGTAACTGCAGATACATTTGGCTGCCTCATACTGAGTAATGGGAAGTCTATCAGGGCAACTGTGGTCATCATGGACACACAGAGGGCATAGATTGCTTCCTAAACCTGCAGCTCTATCGCTGCCATAGGCAGGAGAGTAAGAGAAGTAAGGGACATGAAGCTTCATCAGTCTCTCTGGGCAACTACAGTCTAGGCCTGCATGAATTAGATTATTATACATAGCTGTTGTTCTATCTCTATCCTTGGCAAAGCAGAAAGTTGGGAGAGGTTTTATCATTCCCTGGGGCACTGAGAGCAGCTTGAGCCTACAACCAGCAAAGGACAAAGGGGAAGAAAGCCCTAAGCTAAAGAGAGAAACTGCACCCAGAATAAATACTATACTAAGTCAGATGACAAGAAACCAACAAAAAAATTCAATCCACACCAAAACACGGGAAGATATGGCCCAGTAAAGGGAACAAGATAAGTCTCCAGGAGTTGAGACAACTAATCATTGAAGTTAAAACAAACCTATATAATAAATTCAATGAGGTGGATAAAGAGATTAAGGATATTAAGAAGACACTGGATGAGCACAAAGAAGAGTTTGAAAGCATACATAGAAAAAATAGCAGATCTTATGGGAATGAAAGGCACAATGAATGAAATTAAAAATACACTGGAATCATATAATAGGAAATTTGAGGAAGCACAAAAAAGGATTGGTGAGTTTGAAGAAATGGCCTCTAAAAGTGAACATACTAAAAAAAATGAAAAAAAAAAAAAAGAATGGAAAAAATTAAATAAAGTCTCAGGTAACTAAACAACAGCAAGAGATGTGAAAACATACGAGTCATGGGTATCCCAGAAGGAGAAACAAAAGGAAAAGTGGCAGAAGGAATATTTGAAGAAATAATGGTAGAAAATTTCCCAATCCTATTGAAGACATAGATATCCATGTCCAAGAAGCATAAAGTATTCCCATCTGAATAGACCAACTGCAAGACACATACTAATAAGACTAATCAGAATGTCAAATGCAAAAGACAAGGAAAGAATTCTGAGAGCAGCAAGAGAAAAGCAGTGCATAATATATAAGGAATACCCAGTAAGATTAAGTGCCAATTTCTCATCAGAAACAATAGAGGCATGTAGACAATGGTATGATATATTTAAGATACTGCAAGAGAAAAACCTTCCAGTCAAGAATCTTATATCCATCATGATTATCTTTCAAAAATGAGGTCAAGTTTAGAATGCACACAGATAAAAAGAAACTGAGAGACCTTCTAACCAAAAGACTGGCTTTGTAGAAAATATTAATGGGAGTGCTACAGCCTGAAATGAAAAGACAAGAGAGAGAGAGACCTGGAAGAGAGTCTAGAAATGAAGATTCTATTAATAAAAGTAATTAAAAGTGTCAAAGGAGTGCTGAAAATAAAATGTAACATATAAAGCCCAAATATTCAAGAAAAAATTTAACCTACAATATAATGCATTTGTATTCCGAAAACTACAACTTATTGCTAAAAGAAATTTTAAAAAAGACCTAAGTAATTGGAAGAACATTCCATGCTTATGGATTGGAAGACTACATATCATTAAGATGTCAGTTCTACTCAAATTGATATACAGTTTCAATACAATCCCAATAAATATTCCATCAGAGTTCTTAAAGTAAATGGAAAACACTGTTATGAAATTTATTTGGAAGAGCAAGTGGTCCTGAATAGCCAGAAATATCTTATAACATTTTTGTAAGCAAATGCACATATATGTATATATATTTATATATCATTTTACAAATAGTGGTATGTATTGTGAAAATTTTGATTTTTACCCACAATAAAAAATAAATTAAAAAAAAAAAAAAGGAATAGTGAATTTCGTGAATCTGTTGTGGGAAATGCTTTGGTGTTAGAAAAACTTAAAATCTGCAAAACTTTACAGGTTTACCTATCACTTCTGAATGTCAATTCCTTCATCTGTAAAATGAGGTTGTTAGGTTGTTAGACAAATCAGGACACATAAGATAATGTATGAAATATAAGAAAATATGTGGTGATAGATAATACATGAAACACACCTGATATTTGGTAAGAAAGCCAAAATTGCGTGACTTTAAAGTCACATATCTTTGTCCTTAAGGGTCACCTCTTAGAACTTATTTATATTAAATTATGTATACATAATTGTACTCATTTCAGAGCTGTTTTTTTATATGAAAGTGTATACAAACCAAATGAGTATTAGCAAAGGGCATATTAAATAAATTAATGTATATAGAAAAGAATACATCTGTTCATGATATGTATTTACATATTAAGTATGTTTATTCTGATATTTCTGTTTCAAAAATTTAAAATGTGAGAGTGTGAACAACAAAGGTTGGTTATTCTTAGGAAGTGTGATTATGGTTAATGTCGGCTATATAAAATCTTTATTTTGTACATGTATTTGAGTGTGTGTGTACATTTGTGTGCTCATGGGTGTGCATAAGTTTTAATGTATATTCAGGAAATAAAACAAAATGGAAAAAAAAAAGGATAGTGAAGTTGGAGGACTACCATTTCCTGACTTTAAATCATATTACCTAGCTACAGTAGTAAAAAGAGCATGTTACTAGTAAAAAGACGGGCACATAGGCCAACAAAAATGAATTGATGGCTCAGAAGCAAACCCTCATATCTATGGTCAAGTGATTTTTTTTTTTATTATGGGTAAAAATCAAAATTCTCACAATACATACAAACATTTGCAAAATGATATATAAATATATATGCATATATGTGTATTTGCTTACAAAAATGTTATATATATATATATATATATATATATAAAGATATATATATATATATATACATATATTTTAAGAGGTGCTTAGATTACCCAAAATATTACACGGAACTCACTGGGATTCCCATGTTGCCCACCTCCCACACCTCCCACCACATCCCACACAAACATCTCCCACAGTGTGGCCCACCACCCTCAATGAACTTACACATCCTGGAGCCTTGCCACCAACCATAGACCACAGTTCACACTGTAGACCACACTCTCTCCCACTCAGTTCTGAGTGGTGTGTGCTGATTTAAAATGGCCTACTTGAAATATATGGTCGAGTAATTTTTGATTAGCCTGTCAAACACACCCAGCTTCAGCAGAACAGACCATTCAATAATAGTGATGAAAGAACTTGATATCCATAACCAAAGAAAGGAAAGAGAACCACTATCTCCACCTTACAGAAATATTAACTCAAAATGGATAAAAAAAAAACTAAATAAAATGCAAGAACCATAAAGCTTCTAGAGGAAAATATGGGAAAATATCTCCAAGATCTGATGGCAGGTGGTGAATTCTTAAAGGAGACAAGAGGACTGAGATGGACTACTGATGTTTAATGTGTGTAAAAGTTTTAATTAGCATTACTGTAATAACTGTGGAAATATACTGAGATGATGGTAATACATTATAGTGAATAACAGCTGGTTTATAAAAGGGGATGTGGCTGAGGATGGTGGTCTAGGGATGTAAATGCCAATTGACAGAAAGCTAGAGAATAACCTGTGGACTGAATAGCACAGTAAACCCAGAGGTGGATGAGAATTTTGGTTGATGGTACAGATGCAAGGTTCTCCTTTATGAGCTAGAGCAAATGTATATCACTATTTCAGGGTGGTGGGAATATGGATAAGCATGGAGAAAATACAACTGTAGTGACCTATGGACTGTGGTTAACACTAATACTGTAATATTCTTGCATCTATGCCAAAGATGTACTGTGTTGATAATGGAGGAGTATGGAAAAAGTGTGCCAAATGTATGCTATGCCGCTGGTAATAATCAGATGATATTATCTCATAATCGGTAACAAATGTTTCACCAAGGTGTGGTGTATTTATAGAGGAGTGATGTTTGGGAAATCTGCACATGTGCATGATTGTTTTGTAAGTTTAAAACTTCTGTCATAAAAATATATTTTAAAAATATAGGTAGGTTGAGGGAAAAATACACTAAATGTAAGACAAGGACTATAATTAGTAGTAAGATTTTGATAATATTCTTTGGTAATTTGTAACAAATGTCTCACAGCAATGCAAGGTATTGGTGATGGGTTGATGTAAGGGATCCCATTATGATATTATGCATGTTTGCTTTTTAAGTTCACGACTTTCACTATATACTTATTGTTTATGTATATTTATGTATTAGTGAAATACTTAAATATTTTTTTTAAAAAAAAGAACAAAGGACTTTAATGGACATTTCTCTAAGGAAGATATAGAAATGCAATAAGCACATGAAAAGATGATCAACATCATTTGCCATCAAAGAAATGCAAATCAGAACAAAAATTAGATGCCATTTTATTCAATATGGGATGGACATTACTAAAAAGAAAAGAACATAGCAAGTATTGGAGAGGATGTGGAGAAATTTGGAACCTTTATAAATTGTAGGTACAGCCACTGTGAAATCACTGTGGAAATCAGTTGGTGGTTCCTCAGAGAGCTGAGCATTGTATTACCCTCTTATCTGCCCATCTCACTTGTTGCTATGTACCCAAAGAATGGAAAGCATGAATTCAAACAGATATTTGTACACCAATGTCAATAGCAGAATTATGTAACAATAGCCAATGAGTGGAAGCAACCCGAGTGTTCATCAGTTGACACATGGACAAATACAATGTAGTATATAGAACTAATGAAATATTATTCAGCCATAAAAAAGAAATGGAGTTCTGAAACATCCTACTATTCAGATGAACCATGAAGATATTACACTGAATGAAATAAAATGATGCAAAAAATATGAATATTGTTTATATGAAATAACTAGAATAAGCAAATTTATAGAAACATTTGATTACAGAATTCCTGCGTCTGCAGGGTGAGAGCAATGGGTTGTTATGGCTTAGTCAGGGCAGAGTTTCTGTTTGAGATGATGAAAATCTGAGTAATGGATGTTGGTGAAGGTAACACAATGTTGTGAATGTAATTAATGCTAATGAATTATACTTGAAAGTGGTTTAAGTGGGTAATTTTCAGTTGTACATGTTATTATAATAAAAATTTTAAAAATAAGCTTACCCTCCAAAAATTTTAATTACAAACCTCATAGAAAAATATAAAATGACTGTCTATAAGGCAAGGAGAATAAGCAACACAGACAGGACTTGAAGACCTGTGAACCATGACAGAAGGGAAACAGGAAAATATAATTACTCTAGAGGGCATTTCCAAATCATGATCTAGAGGAATAGCATTTAAGAAGAAAGCATTAGCTTTACTACCACAGGAATCAGAAGGATAATTTTAGGGCTGTCAAAATGAATATTACTTAAGAGACAATGTCTATTCTCAAAGGGAAGGACACCCAAAAATACTTGTACAAATCCCTTTCTAGACACTGGAATTGCACAGAGAGATGCTGGGTATGTGCAGAGCAAGATCCAAGAAACCAAGCAGAAAACAGCAACTGGAAAATGAAAGTGAGAAGCAGAGAGTGCAGAAGCTCCCTGATGCTGGACAGCAAAGGTTGGTGTTCATGTCCTTTTATTTGAAGAGTCTTCTATAAATATCCTGGAAAATCTCTGGGTCCACCCCTCAAAGTTTCTGTGCATCATCTTTGATTTAAAGCTGGTATGGAACAGGTGTATATGACTATTTCATTAAAATAAAGCCTACTGAATTCCAATGGTGGGATTTTGACACAATGTGATTCCTGCCTAGTGTTTGAAAATCAAAGCAAAGAAATTCAATGAAGCACTGGTAAGTGAAAGAGTTAATGATTACTCTCTTAAGGTAGCCAACTGCCTCATTGATTAGTGATATGCATGTATGAATTTCACACAGTCCTTATTTACTGTCCATCAAAACCACAGATAATAGAAAAGACTTGGGAAAATCAATGGAGAAGAAAGACAATGCTAAGCTTGACTGGACTGGTGTACAATAAGTGGGAGGCCCCAACACATCTTTATAAGTAGAATAAGTTGAGACCCCATGTAGGAGATACAAGATGTGGGATTAGCAGCACAGGAATAAGCAACAGTAAATGATTTGCAGGAGGTATAGATTCTCCAATTTCTCCATGGATAAGGAGAAATAATCTAGAGTTGTGCAAAGAAAAAAAAAAGGCTCAAATTATAAAGAGAAATATTAATTATTCATGGAGTTCACAACAGAACAATTTTGGTTAGGTGTCTTTATACATTCTCACCATTTTTTCTATTGTTTCATCATATCTTTTCTCAGAGTTAGAATTTTATAGTCATAACTATGACTAATTTTTTTTGCACTTTAAAATTTTTTCAGAGAATTTAGACTACATAAATGTTACGTAAACAATATAGTATCTCCATATATCCCAGTCCCTCCCCTTCTACACTTTTCCACATTAACAACATCCTTCATTAGTGTGGTATATTTGTTACAATTGAATGCATATTTAAGCATTGGCCATAACCCTGGATTATCATTTACATTATACTTTACACTCTGTCCCATGCAATTTTGTAAGTCATGACAAAATATATAAAGTTCTGTTTCCATGATTGCAATTTCATGCTGGACAATTCCAATGTCCCAAAAATGCCCCCATATTACACCTATTTTTCTCTCTCCCTCCCCTCAGAACCTCTGTTGGCCACAGCCTCCACAGCAATGACAAAGGTTCTTCCATTATTTTAATATTTGTGGTCAAGAAGGATGTGCAGATGGCAGAATTTAAAAAAAAAAATTGTTAAGTTAATTTCTTATTCAATACCAAGCTTTAAATAAAATTAGAAAAAACTTAATTTTAGAATGAATATCTTAATAAATTATTACATTATGGTATATCATGATTTTAATATTATGACCTGTATAATAAGCTTCCAACTTAAATATATTTGCATTATTATAGTAATGTTTCTCAAGAACTTATTATTAGGAAACATATGTAAACATGATGTAAATGTTGTAACTATTAAACAAGTATATGCATAAGCCATGCACTATTAATCTTAAATCACATATATTCTACAATAATGGGCTCTTTACATATGTTAAGGCATATATTTTGAGAGAAATCATGAGTGTCTAAATTTAGTTGTTGATTCTGAAAATAAATTCTACATGAAACAAAATATGCCAAAATTAGAGAGAAGTTCTAATTATGTGAACACTCTAAGAAGAAAGATACAACTTAAGGTTCATGTCAAGTGCAGAAGCTCTGAGTTCTAGGTTACCGGTTTCTGAAAATGCCTGATCCTACATTAAGATTATAAAACCACCAAGTGATTGGAAAGATTGAGTATTTGCAATTTTTGTCAAAACCTAAAGAGAAAATTATTTGCTTGGATCAATCTATTCATCAGATATGTATTGAGACCTTATTGCCAGACATGTGTAGGACACTGGAGGCCCAATGATGAGTGTCACATACCTTTGGAAGGGACTCTTTTGGTAATATCCCAATGATAAATCCTTTATTCATTCTGAAATACATATGATAGAAGAAAGAATTTTCTTTTACTAATTGGAATTGGGAGATTACTGAACTGCAACTACTGGTTCATTTTCAGGGAACCCTTAACTTGAGTTAGTGTATTCCCTTTTCTGATTTTACATTAGAATCATGTGTTTATCTTCCTTTTGCACTTTGTATAATCTTCTTCATCTTTGGAAAATAGAATGGTACTGGGTGAATAGAAATGAAACCCAATTTTGATGGAATATTCTCAAAATTCCATAGTATTTCAATGGTTAGGGAATGTAATAACGGGTGGAAAGATTTTTTTGTAAAGTCACTTTTAGATATTATTTAAGGAGAGTAAAGTGGTTAGAAATTTAAAAAAAACTAATCTAGTGAATGATATTCAAATTTTAGGAAAGCCATCAATAAATATTTATGATTACTCTAGTATGAAATGGTGAAAAAATATAAATTTTCAAAAAAAGTATGATTTTTCTTAATCCTTAATTCTTTAAAACTTAAATTATATTTTCCCATATATATGACTGGAAAAATCTTGCTGTGACGGTTTTAGATGTTTCCATTTTATGGAATCATATACAGTGGAGGGTAGAGACTCCTATTATGTCCACTTCCTTATTTAATAAATATCTCAAATATTTCAACTTCAAAATATATGTGTGCTTCCAGAGGCCAATTATGACAGTGTAATGAGAACATTGGGCAGAATGCACACCTATAATTAAAGCATAATTATTAGCTAGAACTGAGGGGGAGGAAGATAAAGTTATTCTCAAAAGAACCAGTAGTGGAAGTGGAAAATTATTCTTTAGAAATTATTCCTGAGAAGGTTCAATATGATGGGGAAAAAACCTCAAGAAAATAATTGGCCGGGGATAGAAGATCCTGAGGACATTTCTTTGGGGCACAAGGCCCCTGAATTCAGATGGTCAGGATTCTTCATTTACCTCTTTTCCTAATAACCAAGCTTACTCCTACTTGGCCACTCCTGGGTTGCAGAAGCTGAGATGCAACAATACAGGTAATATTCAAAGGCTGGACACAAATCTGTGACCATGGACAATTAATCACATCACCTTTCAGAGAATTAGAATACAGGGGATCGAAATCCAACCTCATTGTAAGAAGTAATGATGATGGTGCAGAAAAATATGCCAATGATTCCTTTTTGAGATATATGTCATATTTAAGGTTTTAGCTCATAAAGTCAATGAAGCATATGAAGCAGTGAAACAGAAAAGCTGTATATACATATTTTTGTTTTAATGAAATAAGACTGTACTACACCTTTAATGTTATCATCCAGCATGACCTCATATTCCTTTATGTCCTATGGCAGAGGTTCCTTTTTCTGTGTCACTCTCCTCTGTGTGAATTCTCAGTTTATATTTAACCCAGCAAGAGCATGGAGACCCATCCTGAATTATGTCTCACAGATGAAATCCAATCAAAAGCCCTAAATTGATCTAATCAAGGGATTTAATAAAGAGTAACTTAACAGAACTTGATGCAATCAAGGGACCCCACATTCACAGGAATGAAGAAGTTCAAAAAAATTGTCTTTTCTGGTATTTACAAAAGACCTTCAAAATATCACATTGCACCCTCTGATTCCCAAAAGATAAGCTTTTCCATATGCAAAACACATTTATTACATCTGAATGCAGTCTGTCTTGTGTTAAAATTCCCATGTAGCTGTATAGTTGTGAAACTTAGAAATCAGTATATATCCCAAGACAAATGAAAATGAGAACACAACATACAAAAACATATGGGATACAGAAAAGTCAGGACTAAGAGGAAAATTTATATCTCTCAAAGCTTATAATAAAAAAGAAGAAAGAGCTAAAATGAAAGACCTACTGGCACACCTAGAGGAATAAGTAAAAGAGCAGCAAATCCATATGAAAGCAAGCAGAAAGAAAAAATAAGAAAGATTAGAGCAGAAACAAATAAAATGGAGAGAAAAATAAAGAAAATCAGGGAACTAAAAGTAGGTTCTTTCAGAAAATCAACAAAATCAATAAACCCTTAGCTAGATTAACAAAGAAAAAGAAAGAGAAGATGCAAATAAAATCAGAAATGAGAAAGATGACATTACCACTGACCTAGCAGAAATAAAACAGGCCATAAGAGGATACTATGAACAAGAGTATGCCAACAAACTAGACAATGTTGTTTAGATGGACACATTTCTGGAAACAAATGAATAAACCACCCTGACCTTAGAAGAAATAGAAGATTTCAACAAACCAATCATTAGTAAATAATTTGAAACAGTCACCCAAAACCTCCCC
Source organism: Tolypeutes matacus (assembly GCA_026826555.1). Lineage (NCBI taxonomy): Eukaryota > Metazoa > Chordata > Mammalia > Cingulata > Chlamyphoridae > Tolypeutes > Tolypeutes matacus. The sequence continues at coordinate 791,947 of JAKSZT010014497.1, read as the reverse complement.
AAAATGAAAGGTCCCATAACAGATGACTTCACATGTGAATTATACCAATCTTTTAAAGAATATCTAATAAAAACCTTGCTCCAACTCTTCCAAAAAATTGAACAGGAAAGAATGCTGCCAAACTCTATGAACCTAACATTAGACTAATGTCAAAGCATTTTTCAATTTCCTTAATGAATATGGATGCAAAATCCTCAAAAAATACTTGATAACTGAATAAAAATCACATAAAAATAATGCATTATGATCAATTGAGCTTTATACCAGGTATTCTGCAATGTAAGAAAGTCAATCAGGAGGATTGAACCAATATAAGGTGGGAATGCAATTATGGACTAAAGTAGAAGTTGTTTTTAATATAGTAAGGGAAGAACTTTCAATATTGATATAAAAATATTGGTCACCAGAGGTTCTGAGGGGAGGAAGAGGGAAGAATAGGTGCAATATGGAATATTTTGGGGAAAATGACACTGTTCTGAATAATATAACAATGACGGATACAAGCTATTATAAATTTTGTCAGAACCTATAAAATTGTTCAGTGCACGGTGTAAAGCATAATATAAACTTTAGACCATGGTTATTGGCAATGACTAAATATGTGTTAATCAATTGTAACAAATGTACAACACTAATGAAAGATGTTGATATTTAAAGAAATTGTGGAATGGAGAGTGGGTGCTGTATATAGGAATCCCATATATTCTTGATGTAACATTTACGTAATATAAAGCTTCTTTAAACATATATAAAAAAGTAAATTTAAAAAGAAAGTTGGTCAATGTAATAGCTCACATTAATAAATTGAAGAAATAAATCTCATGTTCATTTCAATTGATGCAGGAAAGGCATTTGAGAATATACATTTCTTGAGAAAAATATTATGAAAAATAGGAATAGAAAGAAACTTTCTCAGTATGATAAAGTGCATATGAAGAATGCACAGCTAACATTGTACTTAATAGTTAAAGAATGAAAACTTTCCCACTGAGATCAAGAACAAGAAAAGGATGCTCAATCACCTAACTATTATTCAATATTGTTTTGGAAGTTTTAGTAAGAGCAATCAGGCAAGAAAATGAAATGAGAGGTCCCTAAACAGGAAAGGAATAAGTAAAGCTTTCATTATTTGCTAATTACATAACCGTATACTTAGACAACCCTGAAAAATCTACAAAAAGCTATTAGAATTTATAGACAATTTCAACAATGTGTCAGGATACAAGGTTAATACTCAAAAATCAATAATGTTTCTGTACACTACTAGAGAGCAATCTGAGGATGAAATGATAAAAAAAAATCCATTCACAATAGCAAATAAAAGAATCAAATATTTAAGAATTATCTTATCCAAGAACATAAAGGACCTATATTCAGAAGACCAAAAAGCATTGCTTAAAGAAACCGACCATAGTCTAAATAAATGGAAGGAAATTCCATATTCATTGGTTTGAAGGCTAAATATCACTAAGATGTCAATCCTACCCAAATTGATCTACAGATTTAATGTAATCCCAATAAAAATTCTAATTTCCTTCTCTGTAGAATTGGATAAGCCAATTATCAAATTTATCTGGAAGGGCAAGGGTCTCCAAATAGCCAAAAATATCTTTAAAAAGAAGAACAAATTTAGGGATTCTCACTTACAGATTTTAAAGCATATTGTCTAGCCACAGTGATTAAAATAGCATGATACTTGCACAAAGATAGATTATACAAGAGAATTGAGTCAAGATTTCAGAAACTGATCCTCACATCTAATGGTGAAATGATTTTTGAAAAGACTGTCTGTCAAACCCACTCAGCTGTGTCAGAGCAGCTTATTCAAGAAATGGTACTAGGAAAAGTGGATAAACATAATTTAAAAAGAAATTAGCTCACATCTTATACAAAAATTAATTCACAATGTTTTATGTTCATTATTTCAAAAATTTCAGAACAATTGATTATACTAAAAGTCATTGATTATATACTTTAGTTAGATCATATGGTATGTGAAAAAATCTCAATAAAACTGCTTAATAAACAAATAAATAAATGTGCAAGAATAACCAGAAATAGTTCTGTATATCAGGGGAAAAATAGAGCTATTGAGAGGTGAGGAATTTTCCTGTTTATATGTTTATATGTTTGTGTGTTTTTTGTTTATTATTATTGAAATAATAGAAATGCCCTAATAATAATTGATGTGATGAATGCACAATTATGTGATTATGACAAATATCATTGATTGTCATTAATATAGCATACAATATTAATATGTATCAATAAAATCAATTTATTAAAAAATTAATTTAAAAATGATCAAGGATCTAAATATAGAAACTAGAACCATAAAACTCTTAGAAGAAAATGTAGGGAAATTTCTTCAAGATCTTCTGGTTCTTAGTGGTTTCTTGGACCTCACACAAAGCACAAGCAACAAAAGAAAAAATAGATAAATGGGACTACCTCAAAATTAAATACTTTTTTCTTCAAGAATTTATCAAGAATGTAAAAAGACAGCTTACTCAGTGGAGAAAAAATCTTTGGAAACCATATATCTGATAAGTGATTTATCTCCATGTTATATAAAGAGATAACACAACTTAACAACAAAATGACAAGCAACCCCATTTTAAAAATGGGCAAATAATTGAACAGACATTTTTCTGACAGTGGAAATACAACTGGCCAAAGGTTACTTGAAAAGATGTTCAACATCACTAGCTATTAGTACTACAATACCAAGAAAAAGAATCAAATATCATGAAAAAATTTAACTGAAAAAGTGCATTACAAACAGAAAACTACACAGCATTGTTAAAGGAAATGAAAGAAGCCTTAAATAAATGGAAGAATATTCCCTGTATATGAATAGAAAGACTAAATATCATTAGGATGTCTATCCTACTCAAACTAATCTTCAGATTTAATGCACTTCCAATAAATCAACAAAGTTTTTTTACTGAATTGGAAAAAGTAATGAAATTTATTTGTAAGGGAAAGAGGCCCTGAATAGCCAAAGATATATTGAAAAATAAAAATTAAATTTTAGGAATCACACTACTTGACATTAAAACAAACGACAAATCTATAGTGGTCAAAAGATCATGGTATTGGCACAAGGATACACATACTGAACAATGGAACCGAATTGAGAATTCTGTTACAGATCTTCACATATAGTCATCTGATATTTGACATGGCCACCAAGCCCACTCAACTTGAAGAGAATGGCCTCTTCAACAAATGGTGCTTGGAGAATTTCACATTCTATATGCTTTTCCATTCATCTGTTGATGGGCATTTGTGTGGATTCTAACTTTTGGCAATAGTGAATAATGCTACTATGAACTTTGGTGTGCATATGTCTGTTCATGTCCTTTCTTTCAGTTCTTCTGGGTATATACCCAGCAGTGGAGTTACTAGATCATATGGCTAATCTGTAATCAGTTTTTTGAGAAACTGCTAAACTATTCCTCACAATGGCTGGATCATTCTATATTCACAAGAGCAGTAGATGAGAGTTCCCACTACTCCATATCCTCTCCAACACTTGTAGTCCTCTGTTTTTTAATGGCCACCAGTTTAATGGGTGTAAGATGATATCTCACTGTAGTTTGGATTTATATTCCTGTAATAGCTAGTGATGTAATAGCTAGCACATCTTTTCATGTGCTTTTTAGCCACTTATATTTCTTCTTTGGAGAAGTATCTGTTCAAATCACTTGCCCAGTTTTTAAATGGGTTTTCTATTTATTTTTGAGATATAGAATTTCTTTATTTATGCTAGATATTAGGTTGCCATCAGATATATGGTTATGAAATAATTTCTTACATTGGGTAGGCTGTCTTTTCACTTTCTTGACAAACTCATTTGAGGGGCAGAAGTTTTTTTTTAATTTTAAGGAGGTCCCAATTATCTCTTTTTTGTTTCAATACTTGTTCTTTGGGTGTGAAGTTCATGAAACCATTTCCTATTACAAGGTCCTGTAGAAGCTTCCTTCTATTATCTTCCAAGGTCTTTATGGTCTTTGCACTTATATTTTGATTTTTAATCCTACTTGAGTTGATTTTTATATAAAGTGTCAGTTGGTGTTCCTCTCTCACACTTTTGGATATGGATATGTACTGATTTTTGTGCATTGATCTTATAACCTAAAACTTTACTGAATGCATTTATCAACTCTAGAAGCTTTGTTGTAGATTTCTCAGGCCATTCTATGTATAGGATCATGAAATCTGCAAATAGTGAAATTTTGACTTCTTCCTTTCCAATTTGGATCCATTTTATATCTTTGTCATGCCTAAGTGCTAGAGAAAGTACTATTAGCATAATATTAAATAGGATGATAGTGGTCTTCCTAGTCTTGTTCCCAATATTAGATGGAAAGTTTAAGGATTTCACCATCATATATGATGTTAGCTGTTCGTTTTTCATATATACCCTTTATCATGTTGACGAAGATTTCTTCTATTCCTATCCTTTGCAGTGTTTTTATCAGAAAAATGGTGCTGTATTTTGTTGAATGAATTTTCTACATCTATAAAGGTGATCATGTGATTTTTTTTCTTTTGATCTGTTTATGTGGTGTATTGCATTGATTAATTTTCTTATGTTGAACTATCCTTGCCTATCTGGGATGAAATCCACTTGGTCAAGATGGATAATTCATTTGATGTTTTGTTGAATATGATTAGCAAGTATTGTGTTGAAGAGTTTAGCATCTAAGTTCATTAGAGAGATTGGTCTATAATTTTCTTTTCTTGTGGCTTATATGTTTGGCTTTGGTATTAGGGTAAATTTGGCATCATAGAATGAGTTAGTGAATGCTCTTTTTACTTTTGTGCTTTGTTAGAATTTAAGTAGGGTTGGTGTAGTTCTTTCTGGTATGTTTGGTAGAATTAACCTGTGAAGCTGTCTGGTCCTGGGCTCTTGGTATTTGGGAGATTTTTGATGACTAATTCAATCTCGTTACTTGTGATTGTTCTGTTGAGTTCATCAATTTCTTCTTTCATCAATGTTGGCTGCTTGTGTGTTTCTAGGAATTTGCCCATTTCCTCTAAATTATCCTTCTTGTTGGCATATAATTTTTCAAAGCATCCTCTTATGATACTTTTTATTTCTGTGGGGTTAGTGGTAATATCCCCTTCATTGCTTTTTTATTTTGTGTATTTGCATCATATCTTCTTTATCTTTATAGCCTAGCAAAGAGTTTGTCAATTTTATTGATCTTCATGAAGATTCAGCTTTTGGTTCTGTTTTTTCAAGTGCTTTTTAATTTTCTGTTTCATTTTGGTCTGCTCTAATCTTTGTTATTTCCTTCTTTCTACTTCCTTTGGGGTTAGTTTGTTCTTCTTTCTCTAGTTCCTCTAGGTGTGCAGGTAGGTCTTTGAATTTATCTCCTTCTTCTTTTTTGATATATGCATTTATGGTGATGAACTTCCCTCTCAGGACAATTGTTGCTGCATCCTATAGGTTTTGATATCTTGTGTTGTCATTTCCATTCATTTATAAGTAGTTAGTGATGCTTTTTTGAAATTTCCTCCTTGACTCACTGTTTATCTAAGTGTGTGCTGTTTAACATCCATATCTTTGTGCCTAATCTGATTCTGGCCCTTAATGATTCCCAACATTATTCCATTGTGGACAGAGAAATTACCTTGCATAATTTCAATCTCTCTGAATTCATTGAGAGTTGTTTTGTGGCCTAACATGTGGTCTATCTTTAAGAATGAACCATGTACACTTGAGAAGAAAGGATATCCCACAGTATTTGAGTGTAGCATTTTGTCTATTATGTCCAGGTCCTCTAATGTATTGCTCAAAAGTCTTTGTTTCTTTATTCATTCTCTGTTGAGATGCTCTGTATAACTGTTGATAATGGTGTCTTAAAGTCCCATATTATAATTGTAGAAGCATCTATTTCTACACTTAGCTTTACCAGGGCTTGTCTCATGGATTTGGAGGTACCTGGTTGGGTGCAGAAATATTTATGATTGTTCTTTCTTCTTGAAAGATTATCACATTTACAAATACATAGTGTCCATTTTTTTTTCTCTTGAAATAGTTTTGAATTTAAAGTCTATATTGTCCAATATTAGTATAGCAACTCCTGACCATTTTTGGTTGTTGTTTGCATTTAAAATTGTTTTCCAGCCATTCACTTTCAGCCCCCTAGGATCCCTGGGTCTAAGGTGGGTTTTTAGTAGATAGCATATAGATGGGTCATATTTCCTTATCCATTCTGCCAATCTATGTCTCTTTTTTAATATATATATATATTTTTAAAAGATACTTACATTACATAAAATGTTACATAAAAAATAATGAGATTCCCATATGCTCCACTCTGCAGGACTTCCACTTTTCCCCACATTAACAAGTTCATTCATTAGTGTGGTACAATCATTGCAATCAATGAACACATTTTAGAGCATTGCTACTAAGCATGGATTATTGTTTACACTGAAGTTTACACTCCCTTCAACTCAATTCTGTAGGTTATGGCAGGATATATAATGACCTGAATCTCTCATTGCAATTTCATGTAGGTTATTTCCAAATACTGAAAATGTTCCCATATTGTAGTTCTTTTTTCCTCTCCCTGACTTCAACAACTTCAGTGGCCACTGTCTCCACATGAATTATATAATTTCTTCCATTCCTAGAATCACAAATCTATACTAATATACCAGTAGGTCTACTCTAGTTCACATTTTATTCCCCAATCCTGAGGATTCTGGGATGGTGATTCCCAGTTCAACTGTAATTGAGAGAGGAATTCAAGCCCATATGGCTGATGGATGGGACTCTCTTGCTTGCATTTTTAGACTCTCAGTTCCTTTTTTTGGTAGTTGTCCATGCTCACCTCCTTATTAGTTGTCCTGGGTGAGTCCAATGAACTGGAAAGTAGGTGTTGCCACTCTGCTGATGTTCAGGTCCCCAGCAGGTTCTTATACAGCCCAGAGATTCAAGTCTCTTGGACATACACCTACCAACTACAGCACCAAATATAGGGGCAAATAAAAATAACAAAAGAGGCATTGTAGAGAAGTCAAATCTGAGTCTGGGTTTGTCACATTCAGGAGAACAATGTCCAAAGTAGGACTCACTGGCAAGGCTCCAAAATCCAGAGCTATCTGACATGACCACAGTACTTGGGTGTCTTTGGAGCCCTCAGGAGCCCCACTGCTTGGGGTAGTATCTACTTTGGCCTTCTATGAGATTGTTCTGTGCCATGCCTACGTGTTACTTGTCTGAAGAATTCCAAACTCACTTTGAAGAGTCTTAGTCATATAAACTCATTTGTCTTTACATTTTCCCAATTTTATTCAAGGTATTTTTCCAGTTTTATCACTAGCTGGTTCTTGGGAGTAATCCCTTGGTGCCAGGGAAACTCATCCCTGGGAGTCATTCCTTCACTGGGGGGAAGGAAATACATTAATATGCTGAGTTTGGCTTGGAGAGAGGACACATTTGAGCAACAAGGAGGTTTTCAAGAGATAACACATGGACACCCTATAACACTAGCCTAAGTTGCAAATTGAAGAACAAAAGTCTAATAAGCATAGCCATCAATACCAAGGGCCCATCAATGGACCATTCTTCTCCACTAGCCTTTGCCCCTGTACTTGAGGGATTGTTGCTGTTACTTTAGATAATATGGAAAAGCTCCCTAGGATGGGGGTTCAATAATCTTTTGATTGTGTGACTCCCTACCCTCTGTGGCAATGCCCCATGAACATTTGAACATATTTATATACTTTATATATATGCCTAGGTGAATTTGCTCCCGTTTATCCCCATCACTGACTCTCTACACCATTGATCCTCAGCTGCAATAGTTATAAACCATCTGTGATCCAAGACTTCTTCAAAATGAAGCCAGGAATATTGCCAAATTAGATAAACATGAAAATGAAATAACAATGATAGGTTTACACATGAGAAATAAAATATATACTAATTTTTAAAACTTAAAATATAAATAATTTTTTAAATGGGGTATTAAAAATGAAAAAATATTTTTAAAACTTTTGATGTTTTTCCTTTCCTCACTATAATATCTGTTGTCCTATATGTACAGTGGCATTTTCTTCCCTTTCTTCCCCAGTGTCTTACTTTTTAAAAAAATTGTCTTCAAAAATTTTAGGTATCTAATGTAACATACAGAATATAGGGGAATCACATATACACAAAATTCTGCCCTTTTCACCATTCCTTAATAACCTTTTTACATGTGGATGATACATTTTTTATAACTGATGGACAAATATTGAAATATAGCTACTAACCATGGTCAATGCTTTACTTTATGTTTTACATTTTAGACCATAGAATTTTATAAATTTTTGATGAAATTTAACATGGACTGTATCAATCATTGCAAGATCATGCAAAACACTTCCAGTGCCCCTTAAATAGCCCCTCTTCCTTCTATTCAACTCCTCCCCCCCTTCCCTTTGGGGCCCATGGTGATCATCAGGCTTCAGTTCCTGAAGGACAAGGTTCAAAAGTTCTTGCTACAACACTGAAGTCTTGACACCCTAGTCAGTCCTCCCCTATTAGGAACTGCTCATGCTCTCAGGCAACACCCTCTTTCTGTTTGAGAACATATTGGGCTTTCCCAGCATGGGAGTTCAACACCATCCCACTCATTATGTCTGCCTCCCCCAATGATAAAGCACTCTATGACAATATGATTGCTTGCACATTCTCTAGAAGACTGCCCCCAAGTGTGCCCTGTCACAAATGCCCCCCATGCAACACACTAAACCAGTAAACCTTGCTTATTATATTGCCAAAAGAGTTTTCCAAAGATTGTACTTTCAGCCACATACCAACAAATCCTGTGTTCACCTGCTTCCTTCCCCAACCATTCCCCTAGCTCAATGCCTGTCCAACCCCTCCTCTGCACCATATCCCTCTTTCAATCTTTCAACACCCAAACAACAGTATCCCTACACCTCTGCCACATCCCTTCATTTCACTGCAACACACTTCCACCTTATTGTAGATTTTGCCAGTATGGGCATTGGCTCACAATCATCTTCTATCTTTCTATTTCCTGTAAAGTTATTTTCCATCTCAAGTGCTCTGAATTGGCTCAATTTGCTTAACTCATATTAGAGAGATCATGTAATATTTGTCCTTCAATGCTTGGCTTGCTTCACTCAACATAAGGTCCTCAAAAGAGAAGAACATACTGAATTACATAAAAGGAAAATGGATATGATGGTGATGAATGGCATGATAAAAGTAATCAAAGACACTGGAAGCACCTAAGAGAAGATTTGAACAGGCAGAGGAAAGAATTACTGATGTGGAAGACAGTACATCTGAAAGCAAACAAATAGTATAACAAATTGATAAAAAGGAAATATCCATTGGGGTCTTAGGGATTTGAAAAAAAAAACATGAAACACACAAACACATGCATTATAAGCATACCAGTGGGAGAAGAGTAAGGAAAGGGGACAGAAGAAGTGTTGGAGGATTTAATGGTTGAAAATTTCCCAACTCTATTGAGGTAGAGGGATGTATATGTCCAGGAAGTGCAACACACCCAAAACATTATGAATCCCAAGAGGTCTACTCCAATACATATACTTGTTAAACTGTCTAATGCTTAAGACATATAGAAAATGCTGAAGACAGCAAGAGAAAAGAGAACTATCACACACAAAGGAAGCTCAATAAGATTAAGTGCTGACCTCTCATCTGCAACCATGGATACTAGAAGGCAGTGGTATGACATAGTTAAGCTATTAAAAGAAAAAATCTTGTCAAGAATTCTGTATCCAGCAAACCTGGGATTCAAAAATGATGGAAATTTAAAAATATTCACAGATAAACAGAAATTAGGACAATATGTCAATAAGAAATCTGTCCTACAAAAAATACTAAAGGGAGTTCAGCAGGTTGAAAGGAAAACAATAGGAGAGAGAAAGTTTGAGGAGAGTGTAAGAACATCTAAAGAGAAAGAGAAAATAAAAGCAAAATATGGCATACATAAACCTAAAGAAAATATGGTTACTGTAGGTAATTCATTGAGAGTAATAGCACTGAATGTTAATGTATAAAATCACCAGTCAAGAGATACAGATTGGTAGAATGGATAGGGAAATATGTCCCATCTATATGCTGCTTACAAGAAATGCATCTTAGAGTCAGGGATTCAAGAAGGTTGAAAGTGAATGGCTGTAATACATTCATACAAGCAAACAATAACCAAAAAAAGGAAGAAGCACCTACAATATTAGCAGGAAAAAAAAAGTCTTTAAATGCAAAACTATTGTAAGAGACAAAGATGTATAATATATTTATTTATTTATTTATTTATTATTACGGGTAAAAATCAAAATTCTCACAATACATACAAACATTTGCAAAATGATATATAAATATATATGCATATATGTGTATTTGCTTACAAAAATGTTGTTTATATATATATTTAATATAAGGTGTACTCTTTCAAGAAGAAAGAAAAATCATAAACATTAATGCATTGTGTTATTCAGCCAAAGGGATGCTGATGCAAAATACCAATAACTGGTTGGTCTTTATGAAGGGTATTTATTTGGGAAGCTTACAGTTATCAGGCCATAAATCATAAGATTCTTCCTTTACCAAAATCTGTTGCTATGTTTTGGGGCATGACAGCTGCCAATATTTCCCAGGGTTCAGGCTTCTTGGGTTTCTTTGTTCCTGGGGCTCTTTTTCTTTCCAGTCTTAGCTCCTCAGTTTCCTCCATAAGGTCAGATATAGACTATGAGGTTCTCTAGGCTTTGCCTTTCTCTACCAGGCCAGCTCCTCTGTGTGCTTGCTTTCCCAGGCTCCAACATTAAAACTCAACTTTTGAACTCCAACTCTAAACGCCAACCCTCTCATTTGCCTTGTCTTTTATCTTTGATTCCCCACACACCCAGGTGTGGGGGCTCAGTGCCCTACTGAAGTGGGCCAATCAAAGCCCTAAAAATAACTTAATCATGCCCAGATGAACAGACCAGTTTACAAGAATAATCCAGTATCTATTTTAAGAATTCATAGCTATATCTAACTATCAAACTGCTACTTGCACCTGCCAGGGCACCTCAAATTATATAAGGCAAACACTGGAAAAAATAAGTGGAGAAATAGATGCCTTTACAATTATAGTGGGGGACTTGAATACACTATTATCAGCTATAGACACAACAATTCAACAAAGAATCATTAAAGAAACACAGTCCTTAAATAATTCATTAGAAGATATGGACCAAGTAAAGACATGGAGAACACTATACTCAAATACAGCTATATATACATTTTTCTTTAGTAAAAATGGATCATTCTCCAAGATAGACCACATGGTAATCCACAGAGAAATACTCAATGAATGCAGAAAGTTTGAAATTATAAAAATTAATTTCTCTGACCACAGTTGAATGAAGCTGGAAATCGGTAAGGGCCAGAGAACCATATTAGGCACAAAGATATGGAAGTTAAATAACACACTCTTAGACAAAGAGTGGGTCAAGGAGATTTCAAAGGAAATCAGTAACTACCTTAAAATAAGTGAAAATGACAACAAAACATAGAAAAACCTTTGTGATGAAGCAAAAGCTGTGCTGAAAGGGAAATTCATAGCCATAAACTTACAGAAGAAAGAGCTAAAAGAACTAAGTCCACACCTGGAGGCATTAGAAAAAGAACAATAAACTAATTGCAAATGAAGTAGAAAGAAGGAATTAATAAAGATTAGAGGGAAAAAATGAAATAGAAAATAAGAAAGCACAAGAAAAACAAAACCAAAAGCTGGTTCTTTGAGATCAATAAAATTGAGAAAACCTTATCTAGACTAACAAAGAAAAAAAGAGAGAAGATGCAAATACATAAAATAATAAATGAGGAAGGGGATATAACCAGTGACCATCCAGAAATAAAGAGTATCATAGAGGACACTTTGAAAATTTATATGCCAAAAGGAAGGATAGTTTAGAGGAAATGGACATATTCTTAGAAACACACAAGAAGGCTACATTGATGAGAGAAGAAATTAATGAATTCAACAGAACAATCACAAGTAAAGAGATAGAAACTGTCATTAAAACCCTCCATCTAAGAGGAGCCCTGGACCAGATGGCTCCAAAGGTGAATTCTACCAAACATTCCAGAAAGAACTAACACCAATTCTCCTTAAATTCTTCCAAAAATACCCTAATACAAAAACCAAAGTTGCTGCAAGAAAGGAAAACTATAGAACAACCACTGTAATGAAACTAGAGGCTAAAATCCTCAACAAAACACTTGCTAATTGTTTTCAACAACACTTTAAACAAATTATACATCATGACCACGTGGGATTCATCCTGGGTATGCAAGGATGGTTCAACATAAGAAAATCAGTCAATGTAATACAACACATTAACAGATAGAAAGAAAGAAATCACATGTTCATCTTTATAGATGCAGAAAAACTTTTGATAAAATACAGAACTGTTTGCTGATAAAAACACTGTAAAAGATAGGAATAGAAAGAAACTTTCTGAACTTGGTAAAGGGTATATATGAAAAAAACACAGCTAACATCACATACAATGGTGAAATCCTAAATGCTTTCCTTTAAGATTGGGAAAAAGACAAGAAAGCCTGCTATTCCCGCTCCGATTTAGCATTGTCTTAGAAGTACTTGCTCGAGTACTGAGGCAAGAAAAAGATATGAAAGACAACCAAATTGGAAAGGAAGAAGTCAAAATTTCCCTGTTTTCAGACAACATGATCCTATACCTAGAAAGTCCTGAGAAATATACAACAAAATTTCTAGAACATATAAATGAATTCAGTAGAGTCATAGGTTATAAGATCATTGTGCAAAAAGCAGAAGGTTTTCTATACACCCATTGTATTAGTCAACCAAAGGGGTATTGATACAAAATACCAGAAATTGGTTGGTTTTTACAAAGGGCATTTATTTGGTGGTAGAAGCTTACAGTTACTGGGCCATAAAGCATACATTTGTTCCCTCACCAAAGTATGTTCCAAAGTATGATCGACCCCTTTGCCAGGGTTCAGGCTTCTTGGGTTCCTCTCTTGTGTGGCTGCATTTCTCTCTGGGCTTAGCTCCTCTGTTTCCTCCACAAGGTCAGCTGTAGACTATGAGGCTTTCAAGGCACTGCCTCTCTCCACAAGGACAATGGTGAACTGTCACATGAATGGCTTGTATCTATCCCAGGGCCTTCTCTCCTTCCTCATGAACAAGGTCCTCCATCTCCACACCTCTCCAGCTCCAGCAGCAAAACTCCAACATCAGAGACACCCTGGTCTTATATAAGGGGGGATAGCCCCAGAGACTGATGCCTTATCAGTGGGTTCTATTTTGTAATCTGTGCTCCTGAGAGTGACAGAATTAGACTCAAATAAGTCCTCCCTGCACATGGTTCACCAGTCCCTTCTATTGAAACCTACATGTGATGCTGGAGTTTCTTAGGTATACTTCCAGCGACTGGAGCCTCCCACCTACCTATGTGCCAGGTGTACATGAAATCTAAGTGGAGCTGCAACTCCTACCCTACAGCTCAATGGACTCATCCAAGTCACCTGGTGAGGAGACAACGATGGGAAATGGCCATCCCAGGGAATGGAGAGGGCCTGCATCTGCAGGCAGGATCATCCCACCCACCATATCCATGGGATATAAGCCCTCTATCACTTGGAGTTGGAGTGGACATCACCATCCCAGTCGCCTCTGGATTGGGGGAAGAACTATGGACTAGAGTGGACTTGATGGTATTCTCTTGCTCACATATGGTGATTCTTGCAATGCAAGAAATTA
>JAKSZT010014497.1:751061-777745 GCA_026826555.1 Tolypeutes matacus | reverse complement strand
CTGCAGATGCAGGCCCTCTCCATTCCCTGGGATGGCCATTTCCCATCATTGTCTCCTCACCAGGTGACTTGGATGAGTCCATTGAGCTGTAGGGTAGGAGTTGCAGTTCCACCTAGATTTCCTGCACACCTGGCACATAGGTAGACAGGAGGCTCCAGTCTCTGTAAGTATACCTGAGAAACTCCAGCATCACATGTAGGTTTGAATAGAAGGGACTGGTGAACCATATGCAAGGAGGACTTATTTGAGTCTAATTCTGTCACTCTCAGGAGCACAGATTCCAAAATAGAACCCACTGATAAGGCATCAGTCTCTGGGGCTATCCCCCCTTATATAGGACCAGGGTATCTCCGGAGCTCTCAAGAACCCCACTGAGTGGGGTGATAGGCACTTAGATGTTCTATGAGCTCCTACTGAGGTGTGCGTAAGAGTTACCTCTGGGATGACCTCCCGACTCTCTTTGAAGTCTCTTAGCCACTTGAACTCATTTGTCTTTACCATTTGCCCCTTTTATTCAAGGTCTTTTTCCAGTTGTGTTGCCAGTTGGCACTTGGGAAAAGTTTTCAATTAGCAATAATCATGCCTCGGATAAACCTCATTGGCTACGATACTGCCACCGCACAAAGCTGCCAGTTGGCACTTGGTATTAATCCCTCATTGCCAGGGAGGCTCATCCCCGGGAGTCATGTCCCACGTTGGGGGGAAGGTAATGCAATCATATGCTGAGTTTGGCTTAGAGAGAGGCCATATTTGAGCAACAAGGATGCTCTCAGGTGGCAACCTTTAGGCACCCCACAACTGCAGGCTAATTCTCATTTACAAGAGCAAAGACTCACAAGGGTAGTCATCAATAAAAAGAAAAAAAAAACATCAGTGGGTCATCCTATTTTGACAGGCACTTTCCCTACACTCAGAGGACTATTGCTGCTCCCTTGGAGATTGTGGCAGAGCTCTCCAGGCTAGGAATTCAGATTCCCTCATTTATTGTGTGATTATCCACCCATCGTGACCATGCCACATCCCCCGATCCTTTGAATGATTTTGTATATCTTTCATGTATATTCGGTTGAACCAATCCCCATGAAACCCCCCACAGACACCCTCCCCCCAATAATATCCCGCAGTACTCATTGTAACCCTTCTGTGATCCAAATCCTCCATGAACATTTAGTCCATAAAATAATCAAATACACTTACTAGGAAAAATAAACAAGTGTGATAAGATAACATGCAAGAGACAAACATAAGGAAACTCAGGGGGAAAAAAAAAAAGAGAGAAGGAAAAAAAAACAAATAATCAAACAAAGAACAAAACAAAATAAAATATAATTAGTGGATTGGGACATTCAAAAAATGGGCGAAAAAGCAAAGGAAATGCCTTTAAAAAATATATATATATATATTCATTTATATTTCCTTTCTCTCTTCTTTTTTCCCTTTTTTCCTTCCCTTTATCACTGTGTTATCTGATGTCTGGTGTGCCATGACACCTTCCTCCTCTCAATCGCCATTGTCTCCCAATTTTTCATTTAATTTTCAAAGAAGTTTTAGGTCACAGCAAAGTCACACACGGAGTGCCTGAGACTCCCAGATACCAAACCACACCCGCTCCCCACCCCATATTAACTCCCCCTCCTTTTTTTTTTTGGTTGTTAGCATTGTTATAACTGTTATGCAGATAGCAAAATATAGCAACTAAACATTGTCAGTGATTTACAGTATAGTTTACAATTTAGATGATACACTTTAATAATTTTGATGATATTAACCATGTCCTGTGTCCATTACTGAAAGGTAATGAAAAACCTTCCCCATGACCACCAAACAACCCATTAGATCTTGACTGTTCCCGTCTCCCCAGCCCCCCAGGGCCCGTGATACCCCCCTCTCCCAACCCATGGAATGTCAAGATTCACAGTTACATGCCCTGGGGATTTGAACCGCCACTTCCTAATCCACCCACCCTCCAGTGCTACACCACTTAACCCAGGAACACCACCGCTCATCTGCCCCATCCCCCAACTTGCTACCACACTCTATCCCTTTACCATAGATTATGTCCATATGGGTGATGGCTCAAAGCCCGCTCTTCTCTTACTCTCCTTTGTTAACCTATCTTTCAGACAATGGTTCTCAGAGACTGCTCACTTTACTCAGTTCAGATCAGTGAGGTCATATACTGTTCATCATTCAGTGCCTGGCTTGCTTCACTCAACATAAGGTCTTCAAGATTCATCCACGTTATTCCATGTGTTAGCACTTTGTTCCTTCTTACCACTGAGTAATATTCCATTGTATGTATGTGCCACATTTTGCTTATCCATTCGTCTGTTGATGGGCACCGGGGCTGATTCCAACTTTTGGCAATGGTGAACAATGCCGCTATAAACATTGGTGTGCATATATCTGTTTGTATTTTTGTTTTCAGTTCTTCGGGGTATATACCCAGCAGTGGAATTGCTAGATCATACGGAAGATTTATTGCAAGTTTTCTGAGGAACGGCCAAACTGTCCTTCACAGTGGCTGGACCATACCGCAGTCCCACCAGCAGTGGATGAGGGTTCCTATTCCTCCACATCCTCTCCAACATTTAGTGTCTCCTGTTTTTTTAATAGCTGCCATTCTGATGGGTGTAAGATGGTATCTCATTGTAGTTTTGATTTGCATTTCCCTGATAGCAGGTGATATTGAGCATTTTTTCATGTGCTTTTTAGCCATTTGTATTTCTTCCTTGGAGAAGTGTCTTTTCAGGTCACTTGCCCATTTTTTATATGGGTTGTTTGTCCTTTTATTTTCGAGGTGAAGGATTTCTTTATATATGCAGGATATTAGGCTCCTATCAGATATATGGTTGCCGAATATTTTTTCCCATTGGGTAGGTTGCCTTTTTATTTTCTTAATAACATCCTTAGAGGTGCAGAAGTTTTTAATTTTGAGGAGATCCCATTTATCAATTTTTTCTCTTGCTACTCGTGCTTTGGTTGTGAAGTTCATGAAACCATTTCCTATTACAAGGTCCTGTAGATGCTTCCCTACATTATCTTCCAAGGTTTTTATGGCTTTGCCTCTTATATTTAGATCTTTGATCCATCTTTAGTTGATTTTTGTATAAGGTGTGAGATGGTATTCTTCTCTCATTCTTTTGGATATGGATATCCAGTTCTCCAAGGACCACTTGTTAAAGAGGCCACTCTCTCCCAACTGAGGGGGCTTCATGGCCGTGACAAATATCAGATGACTGTATATGCGAGGATCTATATCAGAACTCTCAATCCGGTTCCATTGGTCAGTAGGTCTACCCTTGTGCCAATACCACGCAGTTTTGATCACTGTAGCTTTGTAGTATGTTTTAAAGTCAGGTAATGTGATACCTCCAACTTCATTTTTCTTTTTCAATATATCTTTGGCAATTCGGTACCTCTTGCCTCTCCAAATATATTTTGTGGTTAGTTTTTCAAGTTCCTTAAAAAATATAGAGTTGACTTTTATTGGGATTGCATTAAATCTGTAGATTAGTTTGGGTAGGATAGACATCTTGATGATGTTTAGTCTTCCCATCCATGAACAGAGAATATTTTTCCATTTATTTAAGTCTTCTTTGATTTCCTTTAACAGTGTTGTGTAGCTTTCAGTATATAAGTCTTTTACATCTTTAGTTAAATTTATTCCTGGGTATTTGATTCTTTGTTTACTATTGTAAATGGTATTTTTTTCCTGATTTCCTCTTCAGTTTGCTGGTTATTGGTGTACAGAAATGCTACTGATTTTTGAGCATTGATCTTATAGCCTGCAACATTACTGAACTCCTTTATAAGTTCTAGAAGCCTTGTCGATTTCTCAGGACTTTCTATGTATAGGATCATGTCATCTGCAAATAATGAAATTTTTACTTCTTCTTTTCCAATCTGGATGCCTTTTATGTCCTTTTCTTGTCTCAGTGCTGGTGCAAGTACTTCTAAGACAATATTAAATAGGAGTGGTGATAGTGGGCATCCTTGTCTCGTTCCCGATCTCAGAGGGAAGACTTTTAGAATTTCACCATTGAAAATGATGTTAGCTTTTGGTTTTCCATATATACCATTTATCATTTTCAGAAAGTTTCCATCTATTCCTATCTTTTGTAGTGTTTTTTATGAGGAAAGAGTGCTGTATTTTGTTGAATGCTTTTTCTGCATCTGTAGAGATGATCATGTGATTTTTTTCTTTCAGTTTGTTTATGTGGTGTATTACATTGATTGATTTTCTTACATTGAACCATCCTTGCATACCCGGGATGAAACCCACAAGGTCATGGTGTATAATCGTTTTGATATGTTGTTGAATGCGATTAGCATGTATTTTGTTAAGGATTTTACCATCTAGGTTCATTAGAGAAATTGGTCTGCAACTTTCCTTTCTTGTGGTATCTTTATTTGGTTTTGGTATTAGGGTAATGTTGGCATCATAAAATGAGTTAGGTAATATTTCTTCTACTTCTATTTTTTAGAAGAGCTTAAGTAGAATTAGTGTTAGCTCTTTCCGGAATGTTTGGTAGAATTCATCTGTGAAGCCATCTGGTCCTGGACTCTTCTTAGTTCGGAGGTTTTTAATGACTGAGTCTGTCTCTTTACTTGTAATTGGACTTTTGAGTTCATCTATTTCTTCTTTCATCAATGTCGGATCTTTGTGGGTTTCTAGAAACTTGTCTATTTCCTCTAAATTGTCATTCTTGTTGGCATATAATTTTTCAAAGTTTCCTCTTATGATAGTCTTTATTTCTGTGGGGTCAGTAGTGATATCACCTTGCTCATTCCTTATTTTATGTATTTGCATCTGTTCTCCCTTTTTCTTTGTTAGTCTGGCTAAGGGTTTGTCAATTTTGTTGCTATTCTCGAAGAACCAGCTTTTGGTTTTGTTTATTGTTTCCAGTGCTTTCTTATTCTCTATTTCATTTAGTTCTGCTCTAATCTTGGTTATTTCCTGTTTTCTACTTCCTTTATGTTTAGTTTGTTGTTTTTTTTCCAATTCCTACAAGTGTGCAGTTAGGTCTTCAATTTTAGCTCTTTTTTCTTTTTTAATATATGAATTTATGGCTGTGAACTTCCCTCTCAGGACTGCTTTCGCTGCATCCCATAGGTTTTTATAGGTTGTGTTGTTGTTTTCATTAGTTTCAAGGTAGTTACTGATTTTTTGGAAATTTCCTCTTTGACCCACTGTTTGTCTAAGAGTGTGTTTTTTAATTTCCATATCCTTGTGCCTAACCTGCTTCTCTGGCCCTTATTGATTTCCAACTTTATTCCGTTGTGGTTAGAGAAATTACTTTGTATAATCTCAATCTTTCTGAATTCATTGAGTGTTGTTTTGTGCCCTAGCATGTGGTCTATTTTGGAGTATGTTCCATGTGCCCTGGAGAAGAATGTAAATCCCGCTGTATTTGGGTGTAGTGTTCTGTATATGTCTATTAAATCCAGGGCTTCTAATGTATTCTTGAGTGCCTTAGTTTCTTTATTGATTCTCTGCCTAGATGTTCTGTCTAATGATGATAGTGGTGTGTTGAAGTCCCCTGCTATAATTGTAGAGGAATTTATTTCTCCTTAGTTTTTCCAGAGTTTGCCGCACGTATTTTGAGGCACCTCGATTAGGTGCGTAAAAGTTGATGATTGTTCTCTCTTCTTGAGAGATCTCCTTTTACTAATATGTAGTGTCCATCTTTGTCCCTTAAAATAGTTTTGCATTTAAAGTCTATTTTGTCTGATATTAGAATAGCTACTCCTGCCCTTTTTTTGGCTATTGTTAGCTTGTAAGATTGTTTTCCAGCCATTAGCGTTCAGCCTCCTTGAATCCTAGGGCCGAAGGTGGGTTTCTTGTAGACAGCATATAGATGGATGATATTTTCTTATCCATTCTGCCAATCTGTGTCTTTTGATTGGTGAATTTAATCCATTAACATTCAGTGTTATTACTCGTAATGAATTTCTTACTGCAGTCATTTTTTCTTTGGGTTAATGTATATCATATGTTGTTTTGTTTATCTATTTGAGTTTTCAGTTGTTTTTAAACTCTCCTCCAACTCTCTCTCCTTTGTTTTTTCCTTTAAACTTGTAGAGATTCCTTTATTATTTCTTGAAGTGCTGGTTTCTTCTTGACATACTCTCTTAATTGCTGTTTATCTGTGAATATTTTGAACTCTCCATCATTTTTGAATGCCAATTTTGCTGGATAGAGAATTCGTGGCTGGAAGTGTTTTTCTTTTAGTGTTTTGACTATGTCATACCACTGTCTTCTTGCCTCCATGGTTTCAGCTGAGAAATTAGCACTTAATCTTATCGTGCTTCCTCTGTATGTGATGGTTCTCTTTTCTCTTGCTGCCTTGAGTATTTTCTCTTTGTCTTGAGCATTGGACAATTTGACAAGTATATGTCTTGGAGTTGGCCTGTTGGGATTTATACTATTTGGGGTGCGCTGTGCTTCCTGGATCTGCACATCCATCTCTCTCAATAGAGTTGGGAAGTTTTCAGCCATAACTTGCTTCAACACTCCTTCTGTTCCCTTTCCCTTCTCTTCTCCTTCTGGGATGCCCATAATGCGTTTGTTTGTGCGTCTTGCATTATCGGTTAATTCCCTGAGACCATACTGGACTTTTTCTATCTTTTTGTCTATCTTTTCTACAATCTCTTTGATTTCAACTGTATTGTCTTCCATATCACTAATTCTTTCCTCTGCCTGTTCAATTCTGCTGCCATGTGAGTCCAGTGTCTTTTTCATTTCTTGACTTGTGTCTTTGTTCGTCATCATATCCAATACCGTTTTAGGTGTGTTAGCTATTTCTTTTTTTTTTTTTTTTTTTTTTATTATGGGTAAAAATCAAAATTCTCACAATACATACAAACATTTGTAAAATGATATATAAATATATATGCATATATGTGTATTTGCTTACAAAAATGTTATTATATATATATATATATATATATATACATATATTTTATGATGTGCTTAGATTACCTAAAATATTATACGGAACCCACTCGGATTCCCATGTTGTCCACCTTCCACACCTCCCACCACATCCAACACAAACATCTCCCATAGTGTGGCCCACCAACCTCAATGAACTTACACATCCTGGAGCCTTGCCACCAACCATAGACCACAGTTCTTCAGTATGTTTTCCCAGTGTCTTCTTTACATCCTTAATCTCTTCCTTCAGTTCCTTAAGTTGGTCCATGATATTTGTTTGGATAGCTTTGATTAGTTGTTCGATGTACTGCATTGCTTCCTGGTTTTTATTTTGTGCACTGGACTGGTCCATGTTTTCCAGTTTCTCAGAGTCATTTGTATTTTTCTGTTGCCCTCTGGTCATCATATTATCTTGATGGGTTTGTTTGGTTGATTACCTTTACTCTATGCTCTAGAATTTTACTTAGCTGTTGGTTCTGCGTGTGAGTTAAGTTTTCTCTTTGGCAGTTTTTCTTCTTATTTTATTTCCTTGCTTCTTTCTATGTTACCTTGAAGGAAAAAGGTTAGGGCCAGAGGAATCAAAAGATGTAAGGAAGGCAGAAGGATAATAGAAATATTGATAAAAGTTAGGAGAGGGGCAAAATGAGACATAATGAGATGAATATTTAACTTGTGTTGGCAGTGTAGAGTACTAGGAAAAAATATGGAGTTCCTACAATGGACTGGGAAAACAAATGGAGGAATATATATATATATAGTGATTTAGAAGGCTAGAATTATGAGAAGGGAGAGAAATAGTAGAGAAAGGTCTGAAAGGAAAAAGTTAATACTAATAAAAGAAAAGAAAAAAGAAGAAGAAGAAAACAAAATAGATGGGATAGAAATTGACACCCTTAAGTTGTGGGCCTATGAAAAAATGTTGTCTCTAAGAGCCACAACAGAAAACAGAAGGCAGAAAGATGCAAGAAGGATAAGCGATAGTTTGTAATACATAATCAATTTATACAGTGAGTGGGAAATTACTGAATAAGAAGCCCAGTAAAGAAGCGACAAGCTGGCAGCACCTATTTAAAAAAAAAAATAGATGGAAAAAGGAAGGGGGGAGGAAAACGGGAATAATATTAATAGATCAGAAAGTAACAGAGAGAAACCAAAGATCCACACAGGCAAGCAGTCAAACAGAGCTAAGGGGGGTCAATGAGTCCCCTAGGGTCCACGTGGATCCTTCCTGCCTACTTGTGTTTATCAATGAATTTCCCCACAGGGTTCTATATGCAGGTCTTGAAGCAGCTTTTAGCTATTAAACTAAATTAAAAAGAATTTATTTTTCATTTGTTGAGGTGACCTCACTTTTTTTTTTTTTTTTTAGCCAAATGCAGGACCCAAAATAATTCCTCCTCTAGACCAACCCCCTTAGGGAAGGGACCCTAGCTGGGCCCGTGGAATTTAATCAAGCACTTCCTACTTTCCGGACTCCCCAGGTTAGCTGAAGCTCTGATGTTAGTCAGTGAGGAGTGCTAATGACGGCGGATTCCACCCCTTCTGGCGCCGAGCTCCAGCGTCACCGGGCTGCTCAGTAAATCAGTTTGAGTGCAGATTCGCATCTGCTCTCAGCCTAATGCTGCTTCAGGTCGGCTTATCTGCTCCCCAAAGCTATGGGGCAGTGCAGGCAGCCAGATCGATGTCTAAAAATATAAAATACCCTTCCCTGTCTTCCAACCGAACCCTCCCTTTTTTGGGAAGTGTCCCTTCCTCCTGGCTCCCCAGTGGCCCGGGTCTTATCCCCAGGTGGCTAGGGAAATCAGCTGTGGTCCCCGACCAAAATCCCCGCTCTGGTTCACCTGGTGCTGATTAGCTCGTTTGCTCTGTTCATACAAGTTCCAAGGGGCGCCAGGCAGCCAGATCCCCAGAAAATAAAACTTTTTCAATCCGCCCGCGTCTCCAAATGGCCGTTTTATTTTTTTTTCCCTAACCGCGGGGCTCAGCCGCCTGTGCCAACTGCCACCAGCAGCCTCAAAACTCACGAATCTCCACCGTTTGGTCCACACCGCCGATCCGCGCAGATAGATGTCCCAAGCTTCTCACTCCAGGCGTGCGCAGCACAGACCCCCGGGCAGGACCCCGTCCACAATCCGCCTTGCTCTGGGAGCTTGCATTGTGCACCCTCCTTCACTAACGCCATCTTGACCCCTCTCCTCTCTGATAGAGTATTCTTGACTGAATTTTTTTTTCTTTTAGCACCTTAATTCATACCACTGCTTTTTGGCATCCATGGTTTCAGATATGAGATCAGCACTTAATCTTTTTGAACTTCCCTTGTATATGATGGTTGTATTATTCTCTTGCTGCTTTAATTATTATCTCTTTTTTTTGAGAACTGAACAATTTGACAATTATATGTCTTGGAGTAGGCCTGTCAGAATTTATACTGTTTGGTTTGCACTGATCTTCCTAGACATGTATATCCATCTCTCTCAACAGGATTGTGAAATTTTCAGCTATTATTTCTTCCAACACTCCTCTGTCTCCTTTACCTTCTCTTCTTCCTGTTGGATGCTTATAATGAGAATGTTTGTTAGTTAAGTGCTGTGGTTCAGATCCCTAAGTCTCTGCTGGATTTTTCTATCTCTTTATCTATCTGTTCTTCTATCTGTTTTATTTCAGACATACAGTCTTTCACATAATTAAATATTTCCTCTTCCTGTTTAAATGTGCTGCTATGTGCTTCCAGTGTTTCTTATGTCTAGGATTGTGCCATTTGTCACCATCATATCTGTTATCTTTCTATATATGTTATAATTCCTTCTTTATATTCTGTCAGTGGCTTCTTAATATCCTTAATCTCTTCCTTCAGTTCATTAAGTTGGTTCATGATATTTGTTTGAACAGCTTTAATTAGTTGTTCCATGTTCTACATCTTTTCCTGGTTTTTAGTTAATTCATTGGACTCTGCCATGTCTTCCCATTTCTTAGTATGGTTTATAAATTTTATTGGTGTTTAGGCATCTTTTTATCTTGATGGGTTTATTCGGTTGATTATTTTCTCTGTCTCTCTACTCTAGGGTTTTATTTCTTTGTTGTTTTTGTGTGCGGTAAGTTTTCTTTATGAAATTTTGTTCCCCTTATTCTCTTTCCTTGCTGTTTTCTATATTCCTTTGAAAGAAAAAGATTAGGGCCAGAGAAAGAGAAAGAAGTTTGAAAAGAAAAAAGATAATAGAAATAATAATAATAAAAGGTGGAAGAGGAACCATAGGAAAATGAATAATAACTCATGTTAAAAAATAATGAGGAATGAGATAAAAATGTGGGGTACAAAAAATGAAATGAAATAGTGAATAAAGAAAATTATCTAGGATAAATTTAACGTCCACGATGATAAAAATAAAGGGAGAGATAAATGAAGAGACAATAAAAAAGTTTAAAATGAAAGAAAATGTTACAGAGGAGATAGAAATAAAAACAAGAAAAATTGAAGATTAAACAAAGTGAAACAGAATGTAAGAACAAAAACAGAAAGCAGAAGATAGGAAGATGAAGAAAGGGGAAGAAGAAGCATAGGTAGACAAAATTGATATACCAAAAAAAGGGAAACAAAGGAAATGGGGAACACAACAAACAAGAGAGCAGCATCTACTTAAAAAAATGGGGGGGGTGCAGAGGGAAAGAAAAGAACAAAAAGAAACAAGCAAGCAATCAAAAACTTAGGAAAAGTAGCATTTCCTCATATTCCCCTTAGGAGCTTCTCAAGCTGCTGATGTTCATTAATCATTTACGCTGCAGCCTGCCCTCTGTAGATTTTGAATCGGAATTTAGAATGTGAAATTTTAAAAATGAAACATAAAAAAAAAAAAAATGAGACCCAAAAGAATCTAATACAAAAATAATGCCTATGTTTTCCCTGTCCTAAAGTATCTGTTGGGTGTTTGATAATCTGGTAGATTATTTTTTTTTTTTTAAGATTTTATTTATTTATTCATTTATCCCCCCCTTGCTGCTTGTGCTCGCTGGGTCAGCTAACCACGCCGTGCGGGTGGGCTTGCCTTCACCAGGAGGCCCTAGGAACCGAACCTGGGGCCTCCCATATGGTAAACGGGAGCCCTACTGATTGAGCCACAGCCGCTTCCCTGGTAGATTATTACTCTAAGGAGTGGTGGGGATTGAACCAGGGACATTATATATTCAAAACTGAGACTCTTACACTGAGCTGAACTTTCTTGTTGGGTAAGTTAGCTAGAGAGCTAACTCTCTGATCAGGAAGTACATAGGGCTTTGAAGCCAGGGATCCAGAGAGAGGAGGAGCACCAGGATGGTATTTCTTTTCATAGCAGCAAAATGAATAAGGAAGATGTTGCAGATGAGGAAGCCAATGAGCCTCAATCCTGTGAAGAGTCCAAGGTATGTAAATCCTACCATGGAGGTCTTATTTTCCTCTCCCCATGTTTTCTTTACAGCTAAATGAATGAAAGGAAGAAATATGTCAATGAACTCTGAGGGAAAATAATTTTAGAAGGAAAAGATTTTTCAATATTGACTTCATGACAAATTAATGTTCACAATTTTGTCCTAAATCTGACCCATCTTTAGAGAGAAAAAGACTAAACTTAATAGTTGAATTTATTAATAAGCATAGTGATAAATGCCAGTAAAATATATATTAATTTGTGATCTTAGCCTCAGGTGGTTTCCTACATGCATAAATTTAAGCATATATCTCAAATATTGATTCTTCAGAATTTTGAGTAATCAAATATTTCAGATTGTTGAGAAAAATTTTAATTTCAATGTAATTAAACATGCTGTTTCTGTAATGGAGTTCAGTGATCATTTGCAGAGTGTATAATTACTCATTATTCCAAATTTACAAAGTATTCCATTCTATGCTGGATGACAGATAGGAAACATAATTATTGCTTCATTTGTCTTCATCAGTATCTAAGTGCCTAACAAGGAAAATAACAGCTTCATGCTACCAATTGTCCTCCAATATTCACTGGGGTATATAATGTCAAGAGCACTATGAGGTGTTGTCATGAGCACTGCAACCACTGTCCACTTCATATCTTATGCTCATCAGAAAAATTCATAAAAATAGCTAGGCCTGTACCCCCTAGTTGTAAAATGAAGACTATGAGAATTGAGAGATTTATTATGAAGGCCCCAACTCACCTTACATTTACTTGTTGGTTGCTCCTATATGGAAAATCCCTTGCATTTTAAAACATGTCAAATGTCTTTGCATTAGAATTGCAACTTAGTATTTGGATGTTTATCTCTTTTTGAATGAAGGCAGTTGTCTCAGATTGCAAAGAATATAATTAGAGAGATTGCAATGTTTTGTGTGTGTGTGTTTTAACTAATGTAAACCATTGTTCCTACTATTCCCTTATCCTTGGAACACTATGGCACCAGAAATTCTTGGAAAATGCTATGTTCCAAACACTATATATGCCCTTTGATATAAGAATAATGAAGCTTAGCAAGATCTGACACTTTTATGGTAACTTAGGGATTAATGGCAGAAATAAAAGAAAAATAAACATAAATAACTCTGGCACAAAACAGTAACACCACTGAAATATTATCCTTTATTTTTCCATATAACCAGCTCTTGTCTGTAATTGTACATCTTTCTCTGTACAACATCATTGTACTGATGAACTTACAGGATCAAACTCTAAAGGTGTACAAGGAAAAGTTCTCAATCCCTACCAACTAGCCAGTGAGGTACAAGTTGTCAGGCTTGTGAGCCCATATATTTCCAGGACACTAGACTGCTTCCATTTCTGAGATGCATTGACTGTATGAAAGGTGATACAGGTGTTCAGAACTGGGAGACTTTACTTAGTTAAGTATGCAGAGTGAGTGGTGATGCTCTTACTAAATTTTGTTTATCCATTCATTAATTGGTGGACACATGGGCTGATTTCATATTTTTGGCAACTATGAATAATATTGCTATTGAACATTGGTGTGCAAATGACTGTTCATGTCTTGCTTTGAGTTCTTCTGAATATATTCCAAATAACGAGATTGCTTGTTCATATGGAAATTCTATATTCAGCTTCTTGAGGTATTGCCAAACTGTCTTTCATGGTGGTTGCACCATTCTACAGTCCAACAAACAGTAAAAGAGTTTTTCTGCTTCTCCACATTCTTTCCAGCACTTTTAGTTTTCTGTTTTTTTTTTAATAATGACCATTCTATAAAGTGTGAAATTGTATCTTTTTGTCATTTTAATCTGCATTTTCCTAATAGTTAGTGATGTTGAGCATTTTTTCATGTGCTTTATGGTCATTGGTATTTCCTCTTTGGAAAAGTGTTTATTCACGTCTTTTGAACACTTTTAATTAGGTTGCTTGTCTTTTTGTTGAGTTTTATTATCTCATTTTACAACATGGATATCAAACCTTTATTGGATTTGTGGTTTCCAAATATTTTCTTCCACTGAGTAGACTGCTTTTTTTTCCCACTTTTTTAACAAAGTCCTTTAAAGAATGAAAGTGTTGAATTTTCATGAGGTTCCATTTATCTACTTTTTCTTGTTTTTGTTTGTGCTTTGATTGTAAGTTTTAAGAAACTAATGCCTATCACAAGATGTTGAAGTTGTTCCCCAACATTTTCTTCTAGGAGTTTTATGGTTCTCACTTTGATATTTAGTTCTTGATATTTTTTTGAGGAAATTTTTGTATATGTTCTGAGATAGGGGTCCTTTCTCTTTCCTTTGGATATGAATATCAAGTTCTCTGACACCAATCATTGAATAGATTGTTCTGATCCAATTGGGTATGCTTAACAACCTTTTCAAAAACCATTTGACGAACTCTGTCTCACTGGGGAGCATTTATTTCAAGGTAAGGCCCACGGGCAGGGTGCCAAACTCCTGCACTGTCATCTTTGACTATAGTGTCTGCATGTCTCTAGAACACTAAGGAGCCTCAAAATTTAAGGCATTATTTGCTGGGACAGTCAATGTATCCTGCTGAGACATGCATAAGCATAACCTTTATGATCACCTGGACTTATTTCTGTTTTCCCTACACATGGGTTTTCTGCCCCTTCTATTTGAACCTATAGTTAGTACTATACTTGATGGTTGTATGTCCAATAGATTTAAAACTCTGGTCCATCCTTGTGCAAGTTAGGCCCTGAATCTTAGCAGAGTTGCAGCACCTACTTGCCAGTTCATTGTACTCACTGAGGACAACTAACAAGGTGATGATAATTCACAGCACCCATTCCAAAAAACAGAGAGTCTGTAACTGCAAGCTAGATGAATCCCATTTATCTGCCCCATGAGATCTAAGCTCCCTGTTATTTAGAAGCCATTTCCAGGCACAGGTGTGAGCAAGTAATGATTTTCCTTTGAGCTCTTTGTTTCATTGTTCTGTGCATTCCTGGAAGACGACCAGCAGCCTCCTACTCTGTGGATTCTCAAAAGAGTTTACTCAGGTAGGTTTTTACCCCTTCTCTGCTGTTTTTTACAAAAAGCTGAGCAATGCCTACCTGATGATATCATTTTCCTGGAAACTGTTTTTTCCTTTTAACCTGCAAAAATATCTTTAGTAATTATTGTAGGGCATGTCTTTTGACAACTCCTGCAGTTTATCTGAATATTTTACACTCTCCTTTAATACTTAAGAATAGTTTTGCTGTATAAAGAACTTATTGCAGGCAATTTTTCTCAGTCAGTACCTTAAATATATCAAACCACTGCCTTCTCACCTCCATGGTTTTTGAGGTGATATTGGCATTTAGTCATATTGATGCTCCATTGTATGTGATTGTATGTGTTGCTTTAAGAATTCTCTTCATCTTTTGTGTTTGACATTGTTATTAGTATGTATATCTATGCATATCTATTAGGATTTATTCTATTTGGAGGACATTACACTTCTTGCACATGCATATTTATGCCTATCATATGAGTTCAGAAATATTTGGTCATTATTTTGTCAATTATCCTTTCTACCCCTTTCCCCTTCTCTTCTGATTCTATGAAACCCAAGATGTATATGTTTGTATGGTTCATGCTGTTACTTAAATCTCTGAGACCTGCTCAATTTCTTCCATTCTTTTCTCGATCTGTTCTTCTGAATGTATGATACTGATTGTCCTGTATTCTAGTTTGTGGGTTTTTTTTCTTCTGCATGCACAAAGCTGCTGTTTTATGCCTATAGTGTATGTTTAATCTCTACTACTGTTCTTTTCATTTCTACAAATTTTGTTATTTTTCTTTACACACTTTCAAATTCTTCTTCATGCAATTACTATATCTTCTTAATATGCTTTATCCCTTTGTGGTTTTTTTCTTTCTTCTCCTTGAATTGATTTAGGGGATTTGTTTGAATTTCTTTGATTAATTCCAAACTCTGTGTCTCCTTCAAAGATTTAAATTCTTCCATTTCCTGAGATGTTTCTTTCTGTTTCTTAGTATGGTTTGTCATTTTTTGCTTATTATTTTCAAGTGTTATCTTTGAAAGTCAGTAACTTCATTTGTCTAGGGTTTAATTGTTGATTGGCTTCATGTTTAGGCTCTTCTTTTATGCTTGGTCCTACTTTTTATGGACTTTAGAATAGCCCAAGGTAACTGATCAGATATTTTCATTTCTTATTAATCTTTTTCTTGCCCAGAATATGTAATGCAATTTTTAAGATTGCACTTTTTATGTAATTGTTTCACTACCTAGAGAAAACTTCCTTTCCTCTTTCCTGCTCCAGACATCTTGCTCTGTTCCTTTTGTGTTTCTACAGAATTTTCTCCCCAGCCCTTACAATTTCTTTAAATTCTTTCCCTCACTCAATGCCCCAATTCCCTTACAGTTTTTAATTATGGGACCCCCTTTCTTACAGAGGTCCAGTTTAAACACCTTTTTGCTTTATGAGGCTTTTATGCCTCTGATTTCTTCCCTCATTTATTATCCTGCCCCAGAGGACCCAATGGGGTCAATCCTCTAAGGTGGATCACTCTAAAACACCCCAGTTTGAGTTTAAGTGGTCCAAATGAAAGTGTGTGGATTGTGTGAGTGCACCACTTGACTCCCTTTACCATGTTCTCTTTCTCTATCACCTCCATGACCACTTTTGCACACAGCAATTTTCAGTGTATTGTGTCCTCCCCTGGGTCTCAGTGGATTTGTTTCTTTGTCCCTGGATAGGCATGAGATTTGAACTCATTATTGCAAGTGACTTCAGCATAAGTAACCACTGAGACATGAAAGGGATTTGAGCCACTGTCTATAACTACTTCCAAATTCTACAATGTCAAGTTAGCAAAGGAAGGGTGTGATCATATTAGGATGGAAGTTTCCTACCTTTTTTTTCTCTATATTCAAATCAACATTTGTGGATGCCCTCTCCAATCTATATTGTTCTGAAGAGTTCTAAGCAAGTGAGATTTTTCCTTTTAATCACTGAATCCCTCAGGAATTTTTATCAGGAGATGCCTGACATTGCAACATTGATTTCTCTTCTTCATTTTGAAAGAAAATTTCACTGAATACAAAATTCTTGGTTAGAATTATTTTTTTCCCCAGCACTTTAATTATTTCTACCAACTATGTTCTTTCTTCCATGATTGCTGATGAGTTATCACCAACCAATCTAATTGGGACTCCCATGTTCATAGCTTGTTGCTTTTCTTTGCAGCTTTCAGAATACTTTCCTTGTCCTTTGCATTCAATAGTATGATCAATATATCATGCAATGTACTTTTCTTCATGTTTATCTAGTTTGGTATTCTCTGGGTGTCCTGGAGAATACCACACTAAGACTTCACCTATCTTCAGAAATTATCTGTCATTATTTCTTTGAGTATTCCTTCTGCCTTTCTCTCTCTTTTCTTACCTTCTGGGACTCTCATAATGTGTATCTTTGTAATCTTGATGTGAAGGCCACAAAATACTGGTAGTTTGAGGCTTTTGTGGACCCCAGAAAATTAGGTTCTTAATCTATTTTCAATTTTAAAAATTATATATTTTTTTCTGCTTCTCAACTTGATTCATTTCAAGTATCCTGCTACACAGTTCACTGATTCTTTTTTTCTGTCAGCTCTTTCAATATGCTCTTGAAACCATTCTGAGAATTTTTCTTTTCAATTTATTTTAGTTTGCTTGAAGCTTCCAAGGCAATAAACAAGAAATGATTTGGCTTTTGCAATGGGAGTTTCCAAACTTATAAGCTTACAGTTGTGAGGCTAAGAAAAATGTCCAAATCAAGGCCTCATTTGAAGCTTTCCGGCCAATGACACAGTTGCTGACAAACTTAGACTCCTGTCACATGGTGGGAGACAATGCAACATCTACCATTTACTGCTTTCTACTCCAGGCTCTGTTGATTTCACTTTCTGTCTTTTGTTTCTGTGGAATTATTTCTCTTTGGTTCTGTAGATTTCATGTTCTTACTCTAAGTTTTCTCTCACAGCTTCTAGGGGTTTCTTTCTGAGCTCCTGAGTCTTTTCTATTTCATTTTGTGTTTTTTTTCTCCCCCACATTACATTGATTTCATCTTATGGCTTGAGGGTCTTTCTCTATCAGCTTCTGGCATTTTCTCTGTTTCTGCACTTTCCTCTGTCCATATTCACACATTTATAAAGGAATACTTTAAGAGGATTAAGAGATACTGTGGATGACACCCTACTAAATAATCTAATCAAAAGGCCCTTAACAAACATTCAAAACAAAGGGTCCCACCTTCATTAGGTTCACACCCACAGGGGTGCAATTATTTGAAGAACCTAATTTTCTTGTGTCCACAAAAGCCTCAAACTACCAGTATTTTGTGGTCTTCACACCCAGAGGTACAGTTTTGCTCCTTTAAAAATTTCTCTTTGCTAAGTTTTTCATATTACTCATTCATTGTTTACTTAATATCTTTAGTTATTTCTCTGTGTTTTCCTTCATCTCCTTGTGCATTGTTAAGATCATTTTTAAAGACTGTTAAGTATGTCCTCATTCACATGTTTTTCATTGATGTTTTTTGAATTTTTATCCTTTTCCTCTAAATGAGCCACTGTTTCCTATTTCTTTGTCTTATACTACTTTTTTTTCACAGTGTAAATTTTAATATTTTGAAATGATGATATTTGGATTTATTCCTTTATATGTTTGCTTCTAGGTTTCCTTAGAAGCTGGTGACAAAAGAGAGATTTTATTGATCTTCAGAATTAAATATTGATGCTTAGCAGGAGTCATAAGAAGCTAAAGAGGAGGCTACAACAGCTAAGAATTTTCTGAAACTCCTGTCTGATCTTATATACCTATGTGTCTTAACTCAGAACAGGAGCTGCAGAAGGACTACCAAGCTGATATTCTCTGGAATAATGGTCTGCAGTAGGATTCTTTCTCATCATATTTTGTTATGGTACAATCCTGTGACTGACAAGAATATTCAGCTTCAAAATTGTTTTGGGGTAATCTCCCCCATTTTTGCTTATGCAATCAGCACTAATCAAGCCTGCTTTGAGAAACTTTTTCCTCCAACTCTGCAAACACTGATCAGTACATCTGCATCTTCACCTTTATCTGAAATTGATATCACTAATGTTGCTGAGCTGCTTGGAGATTTGACATGACCAAATGGATTAAATCTTCAGGCCTAGAATTCCCAAGATTATTAAGTCTTAACAGTACATGAAATATTGGCTATGGAAATTTATGGTGAAATCTTAACAAGTCCTTGTTCACTACAAATTAGAGTCTGTGTGAAAGTTTTGACTTATTTAGAACTCAGTATCATTCTCAAAAAAGATCTTCTGCTTTCATTGAATGAGATTCTGGAGTAAGTAGAAGATAGGGCATGTCTGAGAGCTTTGAGAAAGTCAAGTTTCAGTTAGAAAAAGGAAATAAGGATTACTATGAACAAGCAGTATCAGTAGCACAAGATGCCAAAATGACTACAACAATTATTCAAAATAAAGATGAAAAGAATAATGAGGTATATATGACTCCTCTCAGGGATATAAAAGCAACCCCATCATTAAAATTCAACAAAAAATAATAATAGAAGAAAGAGAAAAGTGAGAGCATCAGCTGTGGTGAACAGGAGATATCAGAGTGCTGAAGGTGATTCTGAAACTGATTATGACGTTTCAGAACCAGAGTCAGAAATGAAGATGAATGAGATGACCAAAACAAGCCAAACAGCAACACTAGAAAAAAGTAAACTTAATCTTGCTCAATATCCCAATAAAGGTACAAGTTAGGAGGAAGTGATGAGATTTTTAAAATGTCCTTTAATAATATGTTCACTTCTTTGCTTCAAATAAATTATGATTGTATAAATACCAGGGGAAAAAAACTTCTATCAGGAAGTTTTGCACAAGGTGAATGTAGTAGGCAAAGATTTCCCCATATTTCTGGGCCAGTCTTGCTCTTGAATTTACCTTTTTAGTTGTTTGGGAGTTTTCCTATACACAAATGTTTGTTTTTACCCTCTTATTCCAGGAAATAGAACTTCCTTTCCTGGTTGGTTGAAGCAGGTAATCATTAGCTCCAGATTGTCTGCCTCTAAAGTTTCTTTAAATTCTTTTATTTTCTTAAACTGCTTTTACCTAGAAAGCAAATACTGGGAAAGGGACATACCAGAGAAGCCTTACTCAAGTCAGTGTTTCCCAGATAAAAAAAGGCCTGAGTTTCAAGGAGTGGGTGCAGACCAGCTCCAAAGTGCCCTGAGGAGTGGACCAAGATTGGCACCAGGATATTCTTCCATTACTTCCTGTATCTGAACTTTCTTGGCCTTCCCAGCTAATGCAACCCTTCACCTAACTGTCCACTGTAGCCTTGTGAAAGATAGCAGCTTTAACTCTCCTCTGCCTAAAGCTTTATCCTGGGTGGTTGAAACCTTGACACCCACTGCCTTTTTAAGGGAAGTTTGAAACAGTAGCTGCCCTCAGAGACAGGTCCCTGGAAATCTGAAATCTCTAAACCAAAGTGATGATCAATGATCAGCAGTGCTTACCATTTGTCTTGTGGATTTTTATCCAGTTCTGTCACCAAAAGTTAGCCAGGGTTGGGCTCTCATGGCAGCCAGCTGTGAGAGTGAAGGATGATCAGTGTTTACCACCACATGTTGAGAATACTTTATTGTTCCTCCTTTCTTCTCTTTCATTTTTTTTATTGCAGAATCTTATGAAACTATGGACCCACTTTAAAGAAATGTGCAGATAACATTTAGTATATCATGTCTGATAGCTATGGACCTAGCTATAAATTCTTGTATACAAGGGCAATAAAGAGAGGAAAAATTAATTTTTATTCTCTTTACCTTTTTAAAAATTGCAAATCAATTATTTAGCAAGCTAAATAACAGATTTATTTTTCTCTTTTAGGCTACTCCTTGTGGTGCTATAAATACAGTATTAGAAAAGACTAGATTTTGAAAATTGCTTTGCTGAGAAAATAATAATATTCTCTAGTGTTCACCAAATAAAACACAGATCTTTTGTCTAAAATTCTAAGCCCCGTGTGTGGGTGAGCCACCAGGCCCTAGGTAAGCCACCATACCCCGAACATGGGTGGGCCATCAGGGCCCACGAGCCAAGCAACAAGATGATGACATAACCAGAGAGTGACACAAGGGAGAGCCAAGGTGAGATGTGCTGAAAAACCAGGAATTAAGGTGGTATAAACATTAGGATGCCTCTCTCCCACTTTGGAGTTTCTGGGGATTGAATCCCAGTAAAGACAAGAGGAGAAGGATGGGAAGAGAGGGCTGGAAATGAGTACAGAGAATTGCCTAGTGACTGGACACAGAAAGAGCAAAAATGGGAGGAGGGGTGTAAAATGGATAAAAGTAAATAAATAAATAAATAAATAAATTCTTAAAAATGTATATGAAAGGAAGATACAGACTATAGTTAGTAGTAATACTTTGACGATGCTCTTTCACGATGTGTTAACAAATGTTTCACAACAATGCAGGGTGTTTGTGGGGGAGTGATGTGTGGGAGCCCTACAAGTGATGTGCATGTTTG
This sequence comes from Tolypeutes matacus, assembly GCA_026826555.1. Classification (NCBI taxonomy): domain Eukaryota; kingdom Metazoa; phylum Chordata; class Mammalia; order Cingulata; family Chlamyphoridae; genus Tolypeutes; species Tolypeutes matacus. Next base: position 756,836 of record JAKSZT010014497.1, on the reverse strand, counting down.
TTTTATAAGTTCATGATGTTTATTGAACACTTATGGCTTGGGTATGTTCATGTATGAATGATATACTTCAATAAATTGTTTTTAAAAATTGAGTAGTAATTGTAATCATAAATACTGAATATTTGTGTGCCTGCCCATATTCTCTTGAAATGATATTTCATATGTAGATTAAAAAGACCAAACCATTGGCTGTACTGTAAAAAAAAAAATTCTATCTTATTTATAACTTGGAACCAGCATAATATCCAAAACTTTTTTCTATTATTTTTTCGCACACATAACTCAATCTCTAGTAAAGTATATCCTCGTGTTTCTTTCACATGACTTGCACATTCATACAGCTGCACATTTGTCTGTATTTCTGACCAAGATTATCACTCTCACCTTCATTGCTGGAGTCCTATTCATTCTTTTTTTTTTTTTTTTTGACAGTTGAAGCTGTCTTTTTTTTTTTTCAAGCCTTATTGAAATATAACCTCTTCTAGCAAATTTTCCTGAAACTTAAAGAATGCAAGCTTTCCCAAACAACTTCCCTCCAGTTCCTTAATTACATTATAGCAGCCCCATCACTCACATTATGTGCCTTTCTTTCTTTATCTTTAAAAAAGAAAAGCTATCCAAGTGACCTAATGGAATTGCTGTGTTTTCTGAGTTACTATACAGAAACCAATTTGGACAGGGTCTGATATATAAGAAACTTTCAGATGTCTGAGTTATGCTTTTATTGTACTTTTCTATGAAATCATATTTAAGATTTTGAAAGCTAAGATTATGTTTTGTTTATCCAAATCTTGTAAATACCAACATTGCAACTTGAAAAGATTATATATCCAAAAAATATTCATTAAACTGAAGGTTGAGCAAATTCCATGGAGTTTGGAAATTACATTTACAAATAGGGCATATGACAAAAACCTTTAAAAGAATTGCATTCCTAGTGAGAGCTAAAGTTTCCCCAATCTTTGCTATCTGACTGAAATGTGAAGTCCCCACTCCAATTTGACTAAGAAAATGGCTGCATATATGAAAGTTTCTATTTGCATGGGGTAGTGATTCAAAACACCTATTGGACCAGGAAATTCCATAACATAAAACAACATCACCTTCTGATTTCAGTTGGCTCCTTTATGAGTGTATATATTCAAATAATTTTAGTGATAAAAATATCAGTTGACAATAAAAACTATTGCTATTTCTTTTATCATCAGTCTCCTGAAATATAAAATATAGAGTTAATTATTATATTGCTCTGACACTAATGAACAGCAAGGGCTTGTCATGCTGAAAGTTGACAAAGATATTACTTCAAATAAATTTTTAAAATAGCTCTTAAAAACCCTGTATTATCCATTCATTTTCTCATTTCTGCAGATGTCTTGAAATTCTTATGCAATTAGTTACATTATGCCACATTGCTTGATATTTTCTTTTTGGAGATGAGCAATCCAAGTACATCTATGAGGTCTGTTTATTGATATTTTATGTTGTGCTCATCTGTCTGTGAAAAGGATATGATAGCTTTTTCTGGAATAAGGATAATCAAGGGACATCTCCCATAAGATAAATATAACTGATAACAAAAGAAATGAATATAAAGCCTGATAAATTCTATGTGTCAAAAAGTGTCAAATTGTTGACAATTATAATGATAATCATGATCCTTTTAATGCCCTGTCCCACAATTTATATCTGTACATTTACTATAAATTTTCATCATACAACCATGAATATTCAAGAATTTTATGATTTTATAATTTTCAGATTGCACTGGTAAGTATGTTAGAAAAAATATGACAGACTATAGAAGCTATGTTTAATAATTCTATAGCCAAATGTTAAACTAGAATAAAGAAAAAATATCCAAATGTGTTTAATTCATTCACATTTTAATTCTTGTAATTATAATTTATTTTTCTTTTTTTAAATGGCCGTGTTAAGTTACTCACTATAATGTAGTGCCATCCATTTCCTCACATTTGCAATCCAATTTATTAAACCTTCTATGTACTTTCAGCAACAGCTCCCCCTTAACAACCTTCAACTTATATTCTAGTAACCTATACTCTAGTTTAATTCCATGACATTACTTATCATATTTAGTTCATATTTGTGGGACCATACAGTTTCCTCAAGGTTAATCCATGTTTTCATATGAATCCCAACTACATTTTTTGTTACAGCTAAATAGTATTCCAGCTCATGTATACACCATATTTTTTTATCATTCATCTGTTGATAGACACTCAGGTTTTTTCCATCTGTAGCCCTTTGGCAATTTGATGTAATTATTAATTCCAAAAATATAATTGGATCATGCTTGCAAACTGATCTGTTAATCTGGGAGTGGTTGAGTTATGAATAGGGTGTTGACTGGGCCATGTCAATAGGGCATTGAGCCCCACCCCTTGGTGAGGGGGAATCAAATATAAAAGGCATGGCAAGAACAGAGTTTAAGCAGTTTTTCAGAAGAAGTTTTGATGTTGGAGTATTGATGTTGGAGAGAAGGCCCCAGAAGAAGAGACGTGAGCCATTCTACTGATACTATGCAGCTGGCCATGTGTAGGAACCATAAGAGTTAGGCCCAGAAAGAAACACAGCCCAGGGAAGAGAGGAACCCAAGAAGCCTAAACTCTGGCAAATGTCATGAGTTGTCTTGCTCCAACACATGGCAATGGACTTTGGCGAGAGAAGAGACTTAATACATTATGGCCTGGTATCTGTGGACTTCTAACCCAAATAAATACATTTTGTAAAGACCAACCCATTTTTGGTATTGCACATTAGCACCCCTTTGGCTGACTAATACAGAATTTGGTACCTGGAGTGGGGTAGTGCTTTTGCATATACCAAAATGTTGGAAAAGTTGTGTAAATGGATAAGGGATATTTTTTGGAGGAATTGAGAAATGCTTGATGGAAAAGGTTTAGATCACTTTGAAGAGACTGTTGATAGTAATATGTACACTAAAGAGACTTTCAATGATGTCTTAGAAGTAAATGATGAAACTATTATTGGAAACTGGAGGAAAGGTGATCCATGATTTAAAGTTGCAGTGCACTTAGCAAGATTAACTCCTGGTGATATATGGGAGACAAAATTTGAAAATGGAGAGCTGGACCATTTAGCAGAAGAACTTTCCAAGGCAAACTCAGAGAAGCCAAGCCACAGCAGCTTATAGCAAAATACTAGATGAGTGAAATACATTGAGGACTGAACTTTTGGGCACAAAGAAAACAGAAACTGATTCTGGAAATTCAAAGTTTCTGGAAATCAAATTCCCAGATGAAAGTGCCCCATTTGAAAACTTAGCTAAATCTGGATCTTGTAAATTAGAATTGGAGATGCATTTATCTCAGAAAGACTTGTGGAAAGTCTTAATGTCTGATGGCTTGGACCCCTGCTTCCCGTATGCTAAGTCAACAAAGTTTTTGAGAGAGCTGTATGAACAAAACCACTGTCAGCTTGGACAAAAGAGGACATGGAAAGGAGAAATTGAAGGGGAAACAGCTTTAAGAAGAAAACCATGGAAGCAGAGATCTGGGATTAAGACAGCTCCTTGGGCCAAGAGGGGAGCCCCACCTATATGTACAGAGAGGGTGAGTTTTCCCCAACAGTTGAAGAGGGTGGATGTCCACATCCAATGTACTGTGACAGTTTTTCTACCCCAGGGTGCAGGGAGGGTGGAGCACATTCCTCAAAGATTAGGGTGGTTAAGGTCAACACCCCATAGGTCTGAGGGTGGTGTACCTATCCCCCATGGATTAAAGAAGGCCAGGTAGTCAACGGATTGCTCTGAGAGGGTTAAGCCTGTATGCCAAAAGTTAGGGAAGGCCAGGTGGTGAACTCATTGCTCTGAGCGGGTTGAACATGTATGCCAGATGTTAGGAGGAATATTGTCTTCACCTCACTGTACTAGGGGGATTGGGTAAGGTGTGGCAATCACCCCAACACTCTTGGAGGGTGAGGTTTGGAGCTTGGGGGACACCCAGATGCTTGATGAGAGGGAACCAAGAAAATGGCCATTGGGCAAGCCTGTGGAAAGTGTGGGTTCCCATGTGGCCCAAGGAGAAGAAATCATTGTCTTAAGAATGACTCTCAGACTTTGAAATCAAATGGAGGATGTCCTGCATGTTTACTGAACTGTAGAGGATCCATGACTCATGTTTAACATCCCAATTTCTCCTTATGTTATTGAAAATGTTTATCCTTTGTCTTTCCATTTGTGTATTGGAAGCAGTTAAATAGTTTTGTAAGTTTCAGATGTCTACAGCAGACGGAATTTTGCCTGAAGACAAATTGAATTTCTTTAAACTCCCTATGATATTATTTTGTACTTGAATTGTTACTGATTTAATTTTGTTTTGTTTTGTTTTTTTGAGTATTGTAATATATTTTTGGAATTCTGAGGGTGGAATGTAGCCATTTGGCAATTTGATGTAAATATGAATTACAAAAATATAATTGAATCATGCTTGTAATCTGGTCTGTTAATCTGGGCATGATTAAATTATGATTAGGGTGTTGACTGGGTCACATCAGTAGGGCATTGAGCCCCACCCCTTGGTGGGTTTGGAATCAAATATAAAAGTCATGGCAAGAACAGAGTTGAATCAGTTTTTGAGAAGATGTTTTGATGTGAAGTTTTGATGTTGGTGAGAAGGACTCAGGAGAAGAGAAGTGAGCCATTCTCCTGATAGTCTGCAGTTGAACTTGTGGAGGAACCAGAAGAGCTAAGCCCAGACAGAAACATAGCCTTGGGATGTGAGGAACCCAAGAAGCCTGAACCCTGGCAAATGTTGGCTGCTGTTTTGCTCCAACATGTGGCAAAGGACTTTGGTGAGAGAAGAAACAATGCTTTATGGCCTGGTATCTGTGGACTTCTAACCCAAATAAATACCCTTTATAAATACCAACCCATTTTTGGTATTTCATATTAGGACCTCTTTGGCTGACTAATACACCATCTTTTACCAATTGTGAATAATGTCAATATGAACATTTCTGTGGATATTTCTGTTCATGTTCTTGCTTTCAGTTGTTTTAATATATTTCTGGTAGCAGAATTGCCAGATTATACAGCAGTTTATATTAAACTAATTGGGATTCTCTCCAGAACTTGTAATTTTCTGTTATTTTTTTTAAAAATGGTCATTTTCTAAGGTGTTCAGTGAATCTCAATGTAGTTTTTTTTTCCTTCTTTTTTTTTTATTATGGGTAAAAATCAAAATTCTCACAATACATACAAACATTTGCAAAATGATATATAAATATATGTGCATATATGTGTATTTGCTTACAAAAATGTTATTTATATATATATACATATATTTTAAGAGGTGCTTAGATTACGTAAAATATAACATGGAACCCACTGGGATTCCCATGTTGCCAACCTCCCACACCTCCCACCACATCCCATACAACCATCTCCCACAGTGTGGCCCACCAACCTCAATGAACTTACACATCCTGGAGCCTTGTCACACTGTAGACCACACTCTCTCACACTCAGTTCTGAGTGGTGTGTGCTGATTTAAAATGGCCTACATCCATTGCCACAACAGTACTCAGGACAACCTCCAACTCCCAAAGAAGCCCCTGTATTTCAACTGCTCATCCCCTCCCTACCCAAAAAACTGTCAAGTGGCCACTGGCTCCACCTCATTGTTATAATTTCTTGCATTGCAAGAATCACCATATGTGAGCAAGAGAATACCATCAAGTCCACTCTAGTCCATAGTTCTTCCCCCAATCCAGAGGCGACTGGGATGGTGA